>SSNR01000515.1:24921-56846 GCA_006937965.1 Callopanchax toddi | reverse complement strand
GACCTGGTAGACCCAAACGTATAGTGAGGGTCTGCTGGGAACGCCTGGCAGAAGAGCCTGTCAAGATGGTCTTCAACTCCCACCTCCGGCAGAGCTTCGACCGCGTCCCGAGAGCAGTGGGGGACATTGAGTCCGAATGGGCCTTGTTCCGCTCTGCGATTGTTGAGGCAGCTGTTGCTAGCTGTGGTCGCAAGGTAGCCGGTGCCAATCGTGGCGGTAACCCCCGTACCCGCTGGTGGACACCAGAGGTTAGGGGAGCCGTCAGGCTGAAGAAGGAGGCCTACAAGGCATGGCTAGTCTGTGGGTCTCCAGAGGCAGCTGATGGGTATCGGAGGGCCAAGCGGGGTGCAGCAGTGGCAGTTTCCGAGGCAAAATCTCGAGCGTGGGAGGAGTTCGGCGAGACCATGGAGAAAGACTATCGGTCGGCTCCAAAAAGGTTCTGGCAAACCATCCGACGCCTCAGGGGAGGAAGGCGGCAACTCGCTCACACTGTTTACAGTGGGGATGGGGAGCTGCTGACATCAACTGGGGCTATAGTCGGGCGGTGGAAGGAATACTTTGAGGAGCTCCTCAATCCCACCGACACGCATTCCTATGAGGAACCAGAGCTGGGAGACCTGGGGATGGACTGTCCAATCTCTGGGGCAGAAGTCGCTGAGGTAGTCAAAAACCTACGCAGTGGCGGAGCCCCGGGGGTGGATGAGATCCAACCTGGGTATCTGAAAGCTATGGATGTTGTAGGACTGTCGTGGTTGACACGTCTCTGCAACATTGCGTGGTCATTGGGGGCAGTCCCTGTTGAGTGGCAGACCGGGGTGGTGGTTCCCATTTTTAAGAAGGGGGACCAGAGGGTGTGTTCCAACTATAGGGGGATCACACTCCTCAGCCTCCCTGGGAAGGTCTACTCCAGGGTACTGGAGAGGAGGGTCCAGTCGATAGTTGAACCTCAGATAGAAGAGGAGCAATGTGGTTTTCGTCCTGGTCGTGGAACTGTGGACCAGCTCTTTACCCTCGCTAGGGTGATGGAGGGGTCATGGGAGTTTGCCCAACCAATCCACATGTGTTTTGTGGATTTGGAGAAGGCTTATGACCGTGTCCCCAGGGACACCCTGTGGGGGGCGCTCCAGGAGTACGGGGTGGATGGTCTTTTGTTAAGGGCCATTCAGTCCCTGTACCAGAGGAGTGTGAGTCTGGTCCGCATAGCCGGCAGTAAGTCGGACCTGTTTCCAGTGAGGGTTGGACTCCGCCAGGGCTGCCCTTTGTCACCGGTCCTGTTCATAACCTTTATGGACAGGATTTCTAGGCGCAGCCGTGGTGTGGAGGGTGTTGAGTTTGGTGACAGGAGAATCTCGTCTCTGCTTTTTGCAGATGATGTGGTCCTCCTAGCTTCATCAGGCTCTGACCTACAGCTCTTGCTGGGGAGGTTCGCAGCCGAGTGTGAAGCGGCTGGGATGAGGATCAGNGAAATTTCCCCCCTTTCCCCCTAAACTCAGTTTTAATATTTCTAAACTCCACATTTTTGTTTTAACCACAGTTATGAACCTAAAAAGTGAATAATTATAAAGTTAATGACAAATAATTCAACAAATCAAAGCCACAGGATTCTAAATCTAGTGACTGCTATTTAACTTAAATAAAACAAAGTTCTGTGGTTCAGCTGATCATTGGGTGTTTAAGGTATTAAAAGTACTTATGATATATTTTTAAAGAAGATATTATGTGCAAACCAAATAATCTAGTGTATCTCACTTTAAAAAAAGTATTTTTGTAAAATAAATTTCTTTAGAATTAAACTCAGCATAAAAATGTCTCATAAAGAAACATAAAAGCTGCCTAAAGATAAAACTTGAGACAGCTGCCTGTTAAACAGACCTCTGTTCATTTAGACTTCTCCATCCATCACAGAGCAGAGACACATGGAGCGTTCTGACTATCAGCTCATTACAGGGATTCTAACGCTGCAGCCCATCGTCTGCTGACTAAACTTAGAGAAAAGTTGTTCTCCAGATTCATAAAAGTCTTTTAAGTATTGTTCCGTCCTGAGCTTTGAGCTAAACTTAGAGAAAATTCGCGTTTCAGTGAGAATTTTCTCCGAAGCGGTCTGGTTATTTCTTCTTCGGTTTTCTCTGAGGGGAGCTCAGCTGAGCTGCTGCGTCACCAGATGACATGATGTGTGGTGGCTGCAGCGGCCAAAATAACTCAGAAAATAGTTTATTCCCTTTTACTGAACTCAGTTTTGTTTGGTAATTCCCGCGATTCCGTCTAATTTCCGTCTTTTTCCTCATCGAGGAGACCCGCTCGCTCATCGCTGCAGCAGGTACAGTTTTCAGGTTGGGAGGGGCGAGTAGTGATGCATTCACAGCGTGTGGGAGAAGCGAAACTTACAGTGAATTACAAGTAGACGGATTCAATTTGCCGTCACAGTTTATACTCGAGTGTTGACGATATAGCCATTTTACACATCCCACGTGGAAAATACCGCGATACATCGAATATACTCGTTATATCCCCCAGCCCTAGTACACACCGTATACCAGTTTACTTTAAACCTACAAACACCCTCAGACAGAGACTTGTACATTCTTAAGACCAGATACCCAGACACAAGAGGAGCAATGTAGTTCATGCCATTAAGTGCAATGAGGAGTGTTCAGAGTGGAGACCAAACAACAGCTACAAAGGAGGATGGCCCAACTCAGGACCAATCTCAGCTGCCTACCTTTGTCTAAAAGACAAGACTGAAAAGGTTTAGTTGATGAGTTTACAGATGATAGCCAAAATTCAAATTGAATTGTCAGTACATTCATCTGTTAATGCCTGACAAGTTTTGAGTTTATGTCAATAAAATCTTCTTATACCATTTTAACTAAACTATTTAACTCCAAATCATAGAATAATTTGATTGTTTTTATCTTGAAACAATTTTCTTTTAGAAAAACTATGAGGCATCTTGTGGTCTTTTGGTTTTGGCTCAAACACATAAAAAAACATCAGAACATTTTCATGTTGTCATGGAAACCATTTATTCTCTCTTGTCAATCAGGCCAAGTTTGATACCATGAAAAAACAGATGGAGTCCATGGAGATGGAGGTGATGGAGGCTCGACTCATCAGGGCTTCTGAGCTCAACGGAGAAATTGATGACGATGACACAGGTCAGACAAACTACTACACTCAGACCTGCTGGTAAAAGGACTGTTTTCTCTGCACAGCTAGTTACCAATGTGATGAGAAATTCATGCTTTATGAGCGTTCTGATTAAGAGTGAGCTGACGTTTGGTACACCTTTACAGCAGGTTTGATATTTTCATCAGTGGTAACAACAGACTGGTTAGAGAGAGCAGGACTCTGTGTGTGAGAAGACAACTTTTATCTACAGACAAAAATTTAAATTCAATATATCATTTAAATTGTTTAAAATTTAATTTATAGCCTTTCACTCAAATTAGCAAACTACAGACTTGAAGCTTTAAGAAAACGTTTTAAAATCTGGCAACTTGTAACATTAGTGAATACCTCTCTGGATGTGTCTTAACAAAATCTGAATCATCACTTATCATTACTAGTAGTTCTTAGCATAACACATGTCCCCTGCACTTTTTTAAAGACAGTTTTGATCCCTGTAGTTTTTACTGCCTAAAACAATGTTCCACTATATTAAATGGATACTGGCTGTTGTTTTCAGGTGTAGTGTTGATATCATGGCTCTGTTTAAATAGTTCCAGCCCCTCTTCTCCACCTCCAGCCCCCCAGCTTGCTTGAGAGAGAACATGACATAATAAATCTAATTTGAAGATTATTCTCAAGAGAGAAATACAGGTCAACAGGAGAAAGACTTGATTTGTTTTCATCAAATCTGGTTGAATGTGCAGAAAATAGGTTTACATGTTCAACTAATTCCTTCAAGTCAGAGACTAGCATTAAATTTAATTTGTGCTTGATGCAATGTGCATAAAGTTAAAAGATCAAAACTAATAAGACAAGTTTTAAAAAGAGACTGATTTGATTCAGTTTGATGTGATGGATGCAGAAAGAATAGAATCAGAATATATATATATATATATATATATGACCCGCACTACCCGCGTGTTACCTGACTCTGAGCTGCAGTTCTTTTAATAAATCCACGTCGTCAGTGTGATATCGTCATCATTATTCTGATGAACTACCGCTGCTGTTTTAGTTTCACTTCTGGAGCGTCGCTGGTCTCATCCTGCACCTGCAGAGTTTAGCGGAGTATTTCTCCCCCCCGCCCCGCTTTGGAACGCGGACAAGTTCGGCGTCGATGTGACCATTAAGATTTATATTTTAGTATCCATAGTTTAACGTGTGTCTGTTGTTGAACCACATGGAGATCTGCAGCGTGACCGAGTATTTTTTTTTTACTCGCATCGGTTCCAGGTCCTAGAGGCAAATCCTCGGTCGCCGCGGAGCGACCTGGGATAAATTTAGTTGCATCTTTGGGAAATTAGGTTGCATTTGCGGCCAAAATGGTCGCACTCTAGAGCCCTGAGTGCGCAAATATAGGCTATATATTTTTAATATGCTTTACGTTGTTTTAACATATATTTTAAAAAAAAAACTTCATCCTGAAAGTGTGGCGGCTTTTAATTAACCGTGGCGGTGCGCCACGATCAATTACATGTAGCGGAAACCCTGCTGTTGTCAAAGCACAACAGGACACAATCAAAGCTGAATTTGATTAGTTGAGAAAATGTAAGTAGTCAAATGATGTTTTTGTATAGATTATAGTGTATTTTGCAGTGTTGATCAATGTTGACTTGCTTGGTTTGTATGCCTGTTTCCTTTGCACATTGTCTGCTTAAACTAAGCTAAGATTCATTTTTACAATTAAGATTTTCAGCAGGTTTTAATCATTGACTCCTTACCTTTCTCAGTCAAAATGTTTTAAAAAAAAACTTTTAAATACAAACATTTCCCCAGACTCACATATGGGTTATAGACAGCAAGGTCTAGGTGTCATAAAGTTAACGAAGCATCCTGTGACTGTGCTTCAGGAACAGGAGGAGAGTGGAGGCTGAAGTACGAACGAGCCATCAGAGAGACTGAGTTCACCAAGAAGAGACTGCAGCAGGAGTTTGATGACAAGCTGGAGGCTGAACAGCAAAACAAACGGCAGATGGAGAGGAGGGTGAGTGAGCACAACTACACACTACAGTTAAGTCTCGCTCTCTGTACATTTGTGTATACAAGGTCTCCTTTAGCTGAAGGCAAGGCTGGACTGGGACCAGAAAATGGTGCTGGCATTTTCAGCCATGGCAGCCCACCATGATTATTTACAGCGAGTGCCTGGCACTGATATTTGGAACGCACGCTGTCGCAGGGAGTTGAGCATCTGCCGCTGTTTGAGCACTCCTTAACAGTGCAGAAATAGCAACCGTATTGTTAATACTGTTCTTAAAAACTCAGCTGTGAATTTAATCTCTACAGTGTCTGAAAATATTGACACTCATAATTAATTTTTACTTCCTGTAAACTCATCTTCTACTGTCTTTCCTGCAGCTACATTAGCTTCTCTGTAGTGATACCTAGTGTTTATGGAAAAACACTGCAGGAAATGTAGTGTTTTTCTATGTAAACTTGTGCTTAATATGTATCCCAGCCTTTCATGTCATATTCGTGACTTGTTGACAATGACATGTCCTGGTGTGAATGCACAAATGCAGAGGGGATCACTGCAAAGGCCACAGTGCCACCAAGCTGCGAGGGAAATTCATTACAGCTTGCAGTTTTTATTGTATTTAGATTTTAGTTACCCTGTAAAAGTGAAGACCATTTTCTGCACTTTCATCTTCAAATCCTGTTGTTTTGCACCAAACAGCCATTTA
Organism: Callopanchax toddi; assembly: GCA_006937965.1. Lineage (NCBI taxonomy): Eukaryota > Metazoa > Chordata > Actinopteri > Cyprinodontiformes > Nothobranchiidae > Callopanchax > Callopanchax toddi. The sequence goes on along the minus strand of SSNR01000515.1, from coordinate 50,997 downwards.
AGAGATTCTCTTTCACTGTAAAAGTTAATGCACTGTCACTAAATCACAAAGATTTGAGAAGCTTCACATCTGTCATGAAGTCTGGCAGACTTTCACACAACTCCAGACTTTACCCATAAATACAGTTTCCAGAGGATCCCATGTTCCTTTCAGGGTGACAGCCTTGTTTTGGGTATTTTCTATTTTCATCAGCGTACACCTGAATAAAAAGGTCAATTATTTTTTGAATGAAGTCTCGGTAAAGTTCAGCTATTGACTGAAAATCAATCCAGCTGTGTCACAAAGCTGGTTTAGATCACTGTCAGTGGGGACTTTGATTTTGTGTGTGTGTGTGTGTGCGTGTGTGTGCGTGTGCGTGTGTGTGTGTGTGTGTGTGTGTGTGTAGATCAGTGACATACAGGCGGATAATGAAGAGTCTCAAAGGAACATTCAGCAGTTAAAGAAAAAAACCCAACGATTGACAGCTGAATTACAGGACACCAAACTTCACCTGGAGGGTCAACAGAGCCGCAACCATGACCTGGAGAAGAAGCAGAGGAAGTCAGTGCACGCACACGCAGACACACACACAGCCATGTTTCTGTCCACGCATACATACGTCTGTTTACAACAGCTCTAGTTGTGTTGTAGTTACAGTGTAAACTGGAACAATGTAAGAAATAACTTTTTTTTGCACATTAAGAACAGATCAGTGTGCTGCTACTGTTAGCCTGCTAAATCCATCAGTCAGTCAGTTATAATTAATTAGTGTTTTCAGACTCAGATCAACTCATGGTGCAGCACAGAGACGAGATGTAAAAGGGCACAAGTCAAATATAAGAAGAATGAATGAATATGAAAGCCACTTGAAATAGCAATACAAAATTTAGTGTAAATTAATAATAATCACAGCTGCTGGAACTTAAAAAGTTACCAAAAGCCTTAAAATTTATTTTAGAAATAAGTCATAAAAATGTTCACATTTTTCATGCAAGGTCTTTAAAGGAGTGGTTTTCTGGGTTATTTTATAGTTTTACATTGTTTTCTAGTGTAATTCAATGCTATCTGTGTAATTTTTATAAAGAAAGAAGCTTTGATGCTCATAATATAAGCTTTAGAAGTTTCCCATCTGACGCCTGAATTTGAAACAGCAGGATTCTCATTAGTATTCATGATATGCACAGCACTCGCTTCTGATTGGATGACCGAAACGTCAATACTCCACCCCCCGAAATGTCCCGAGATACTTTGGAAAGTGAGTGAAAAAGTTAAAACCCAGGTAACGAACAGTAGCTTCTAGTCTTTACTAAAGATTAGCTTTGAGGGAGCTGCTTCCTGATAAAACTCATTTCCTCAGCATTTCCTCCCGTTTTTCTCCTCTTGCTGTCTGTCAGCCGTGTTCCCCTCCGACAAGGGGGGGGGGCGCTCTGCTGACCGACCGCACGGCTTAAACACACACACACACAGAGAGGGAGGGGGGAAAAAAAAACAGGGAGAGAGGGACCTGCGCCAGCCAGGTATATCCCCGAGTTGGGAACACTGCGTGCGTTCCGCCATGTTGAATTTTCAACAAAAACAAAAGCTAGCAGCTGGGCGGATCGAAAGGCATTACCATCTCAGCCAATACACGTTGTGACATCAAACCGTGCACAAATGCAGGTCCGCATTTGTAAGAGTCATAAATTACAGATTCTGTTTTTTCTAAATAACCAGGGAACAGAGTTTTCATGTTTGGCCTACATGACAGGCTCAGGGGGAACTATTAGAAACTATGAAAACCTGAAGAAAAAAAAAAGGATTCTGACAAAACCACCCTTTTAATTAAATTTCAGGTTTGTTCTAAAGGTATAAAAGTATTCATTCATCTATTAAGATGTGATGCAACTAAAAGTCCCATGATGCATTGCCGCAGTACTGTTAAAATAAATGTATGAACAGTCTGTCATTTCTTTATCCACTACCAGCTGTTGGGAGAGTGATTTTTGTGCTTGAAATCAGGGATTTCAAACATTGGCTAAAACCTTTTTTAGTACCGATTATGAAGCAGGATCTTTACATTTTCAGTTCAAGTTATTAGATCATAATTAATAATAATCTATCCTTTATTGATCCCCTTGGGGAAATTCATCTATGCATTTGACCCATCCTCATTGTGCGAGGAGCAGTGGGCTGCCAACTCAGGATGGCGCCCAGGAGGCAATTGTTGGGGGGGGGGGGTTTCAGTATCTTGCCCAAGGATACTTCGACACATGGCTGGGCCGGGGTTTGAACCCATGCTCTCTGACACGGGAGGCGAGCTCTCTTGCCACTGTGCCATGGTCGCCCCATGTTCATTATACAGTTTTGTTATTTTTTTTGTAAAAAAAATTGCATTGTGAATATTTTTACTGCTCAAGCTGCATAATAATAATAAGATTGAAGAAAAATAATCTCAGCATCCAATTTTGCACATAAAAATGTGATGCTAGGGCTACAAGTAATTATTACTGATGATTCAGATCAAAGTCCAGAGATGTATTTACATTTGTTAGAAGTTGCCAGAATAAAAAATATATATTATTTAATTTTGAGGCTATAAATTAAACAATTTTAATGACATTTTGAATTTAGATTTTTTTTTTTTATAATTGGTTTTGGGTTTTAAATTTGGTTCATAATGGTGTGAAATATTCCTACATTTAACATGCAGAAACCCTGTATAATGTTTGACAACTGCTCAACAGGAGAGGAGCTTATGAGTTAACTAGCTCTGCCTCCCAGTCTAGATTTTAAAATAAGTAAGATCTTCTCAGGATAGTTTAAATGATTTCTGTCTGTTAATCTTTACTTCTGGATGTTGTTCTGCTACATCAGTGTGTGATCTTGTTTCTGTGCAGGTTTGACAGTGAGCAGAGTGCGACTCAGGAGGAGGTGCAGAGGGAGAAAAACCTGAGAGAGAAACTGGCTCGAGAGAAAGACATGCTGAGTGCTGAAGTTTTCAGCCTCCGCCAGCAGCTGGAGGTGTGCATCACTGTGTTTGTTAGAATGTACCAGAGCTACAAACCATGAAACCCACCATGTCCTACAAGCCCAAAAATATCTGCTCCCTTGGATCTGAAACCTGTACATGGTAACATTGTTGTTCATGAGCAACAGGTGTTGTGTTTAGAATAGTTTTAGGGGTGGGCAGGGAAACAGGCCCTGTAGGGACCATCTACAAACTGCAAAATCTGGCTGAAATGTCACCAAAATCACATCAAACATTTATAAATAGCACATGTATTCTAGTTTAGCAGTTAAATTAGAAAAGTACATCGTTGTCGGAGAGTGAGGACTGGACCCAGACACATGCAAATAGGACCCAGGTACCGAAGCACAATGGAACTTTTAGAAACTGGAAAAACAATGAAGTAGAAAAGTGTCAAGGACAGAGAGATTCTACAAAACAGAAGAAAACCAGGGGTGTAAGTACTGACCAGCATGATTACTGTGGACAAACAGGTGGACTGATGGAGGACGGCAGGTGTGTGTAGAGGTAAAAACAAGGACTACTGAAGACTTCTAATGACTTGAAATGATGCAAGGACAACCAGACCCTTAATATGTAACTGAATGACCACTGTAACTAGCTATGTTTTCAACTGCACCACTTCTTTTTCTGCTGTATTGTTGTTCTAATCAGCTTCAGTAGTGTCCCAGCTGCCATAATCTCCAGACCCTTTAATCCATCCTATCATTTGATCCGTCAGGAGGCCTCAGGTCCATCCAAATTTCTGCAAAATTCAAGAAACAAAGAGATCATGATTATTTCCTAAAGGTTACACTTGATCATTTACTGCTTTTAACATATAAGATTATTTTAAAAGACTAAAAAGGAAGATACTTTAAAACCTGAACTTTAGCTTTGGAATAGGTTACGATGTAACTATTGTAAAAGCCAAATCTGTAAATAATGTTACGCTCAGCCAATAGTGTTTAAAGGAGTATATGGTGAAAATAACATGTAAAAACTTATAATAGTGAAAATTTACATAAAATATATGAATTGTTACAGAATAAAATACTAAAACATGTTGCTGTGAGAAAACAAAAGAAATAAAGAAGACTGACAAGATGATTGAAATCATAAAATGTTTCTTTGTTGTGTTGTAGCACAAAAAAATCCAAGATGTTCCTCTCATAGTTCCACTTCCTGCTCCTCTGTTCTGACTGGAACCATCTGTCTTTCAGGATAAAGACGTCGACTTGTGTTCAGTTAACATGAAGCTGGAACAGCTGGAGGCAGAGCTGCAGGATGTCAACTCTCAGGAATCCAAGGACGAGGCATCGCAGGCTAAGGTCTGCCTCACTTCACTTCACTTTAATTTACTTCGCTGCCTTGCCCCACCCCCCCCACCCCATCTAACGTGTGTGTAATATATCCAGTTGTGCTTATATATGTGTCTGTGATGGTTCAGATGAAGAAGCAACTTCGTGACCTGGAGGCTAAGGTCAAGGATCAGGAGGAGGAGCTGGATGAGCAGGCTGGCACCATCCAGATGCTGGAGCAGGTAGTGATGCTGCATGGAGCTCTCAGCACAGCTAGACAGACGAGTCCCAACTCTGGATCCCAGAGAGACGTCGGTTACCTCACAGCTACTGATTCCCTTATTGATCAGGCAATGTGTTCACTTCAGAGGATGAGGCTGCATGAAATAATTATGCATTTTGATTCAATTTGTTAAGTTTTCATTAAAGTCTGGCAACAAAATGGTAGAGTGAGTGCTGATTGGACCAGGCCTTTCCTTCAAGAGTTATCCTGTTCTCCTTACACCTGTCTCTCTGTTCTAACAGTATAGGCTAGACTAAATTACTCCATACATGTGTTGTTTTAGATAAAAGATCAATTCATGTTAATTTAAGGTTCAACTCAACACATCAAATCTGAGATGGGGGGGTGTATAATGTGCGATCTGTGTGTTTTAGGCCAAGCTGCGTCTGGAGATGGAGATGGAACGTTTACGTCAGACCCATTCAAAGGAAATTGAAAATAAAGATGACGAGGTGGAGGAGATCAGACAGTCCTGCAGTAAAAAGGTCAGGATGATCATAGAAAAGATGCCATTTCGTGACTCAGAAAGCAGGTTTTTAGTTTTCTTAGCAGTCGGGTAAAACACAGTCATGAATAAGTGAAAAACTTTGACTGCAAATAAAAGTGTCAAATATTTTTGAAGTTTCTCACAAGAAAATGCAACTATAGGAAAAAACTGAACAAGCAGAGAGTAATAGTACATTTTGTGTCTCCTTGAATGGATCAGACTCAGGATATGTTCATGTTCAGTCCAGCAAAATGAAAAAATATGAGTCTCAAAAATAGACAGTCGTCGTTTTGTTTCTGAAAAATAGTTCAGAAAGGGATAACTTTCAATAGCTTTAAAAAAAAAATCATAATTCAGCAAAGCTAATTAAAGGGATGATTCAGAAAGTTGGGTGTGTTTCTGTTGATAGATTGTTTATTTTGATTATCTGATCTTATCTGATTATGTGTTGTTGTGTCATTCAATCCTGATTGGATAGTGATGCCTGCGTCACTCACCTGTTAAATAACTTGAGCTACAACACGGCATCATTCATAAACCTCTTCTTTCGTCGAAGCAGTTCTCAGTTGTTAGCAGGCTAGCTTAACTGTCCATAAACTGGAACTCATCTTGGGGCGGTGTGTAGCTCAGCAGGTAGAGTGGCCGTCTGCCAACTGGAAGGTCGCCAGTTTGATCCCAGATCTGGCTGGGTTACTTTGTCGTTGTGTACTTGGGCAAGACACTTCACCCACCTTGCCTGCTGGTGGTGGTCAGGAGGGCCCAGTGGGGCCAGATTGTGTGTGGTGACTCCAGCCTCTGACAGTCTGTCCCAGGGCAGCTGTGACTACAATGTAGCTCACTGCCATCAACCTGTGAATGTATGTGTGAGTGGGTGAATGACTGAATGTAGTGTAAAGTGCTTTTTGGAGTCCTTGGACTTAGAAAAGCTCTATGCAAGTACAGGCCATTTACCATCCCAAACCTTCATCGCTAGCTGCTGTGCTCCACACCTTGGCCGGAGCATTTACCCTTGGATTTTGTGGTCAAACCTGATGGTGTAGCTCTCCAGCTAAAGCTGTTGTTCCAGTGCTGCTAACTGGTGCATTGCAGCACACATTTTGAGTTAGCACACCAACTAACCAAAATTAATTCTACTTTCCCTCACACCAGAAGAGGTGGCAACTCAGGGGCTCATTTATATGGTGGCAGGAACAAAATCTTAGGCAAGGATCCACACCAGGTCTGCTCCAGGCTGAGACACGCCCGGCTCCTTGGAGGGCAATGTGGCAGCTTAACCCTCAGCTAGCCTGGACATGCAGTTGGTTTGCAAATGCACTGCCACCAGACTTAGGACCTCTTGGTCCGCAGTAATAATGGAGACTCTACCAAGTCTCATTTTGAGGGGAAGAAATTTCCTCAGGCCACGAGGGCAACAAAGCAGCTGCTCCCTGTCGTCCTGGAGCTGCTGGAGGAGGTCACTTCCATGCAGCTCTGAGGGCCAACAGAGATGCAATGGTCGCCATCAGGATGCTTAGTCAGATCCTATAGTCAGGCATCTCTCTCACTCTACTCTGAGAACCAAGGTTACGCCAGTTCCCTAAAGTTTTCTGTTGTAGAGTTTGAATCACCCCAGTTTGGAGAAACAAAGATTAATCCTGACTAAATTGACAAGCTAATGGCTAATTGCAGTGGGACCATTTCCAAAGTGGATGATTACTGCTGTCTTAAAGGGACATGAGGGAGCTTTGAAAAACAAACCTCATGAGCGCCGCGCCTGGCGCTGCGAATAACTGCAGCTTTTAGCGGGAGCGAGCACAAATTTCTCACTAGTTCATAAGGGTTCAACCAAAGGCAGCCGGAGGCATGATTCCATAAATAAAAATACATTTTATTAATACAAAAGGAAATATAGTAAAACAATGCCCCGCGACGCACACACACACACGATCAGACTGAGGGAGTCGATCTAACAGAGCTAATCTCGCTAGCCGCTATATTCCAGCTTCCACTGCTGCCTGTATTGCTAAAAGCTTTAATCAGCCGGTGTTCTCGGACACCTGGAGGAGAATTTGAGAAATCTAGCGTGATAGAATCATGCCCCGCCGCATATATCACCCTAGATTTCTCAAATTCACATCACGGAGTGGAGCTCCGTAGCACCCGGAGGTCCGTGCGCAGCAGAGCCGCCTTAGATGCACTGTAAGCGGACTGAGGTCTAGGAAACAGTCCGGGATTTGCGGCCTACAATGCCGAGACCATAAACATGGACAGATTGCTGTGCGGTCGCCTATAACAGCACCTTTAGCTCTGTGAAACCCTTATAATCCATCAGAGAGGTTTTCAGCTCCATAAACGCTGCCAAATAACACAAGTCTTATGAGAAAAACCACTGGTTTAGATAAGGAAGTCCGCCATTGACTAGCAACACTACACAAAGGTGCAATACTGCCACCTACTGGATATACATTTATTATTACTTTTTTAGCCCGAGAACACGCAGAAGCGTCAGTTGACGTCACATCCGTAGGACAGCGCGGGAAATTCGGACCCCGAATTGCAGAACATTTTACAGCTCACAGCCTGTTCAAGATAATGGAATGATACATGGGTGGCCTCATTCTTTTTGATTTAAAATGCTTCATCACTTATTAACCTAAATAAACTGAACATGCAATTATTACTTTTCTTCAAAAGCTCCCTCATGTCCCTTTAAAACAAATCTAACCTCAAAATGTTACTTCTGTGTGTGAACTTGTTTGTTTGTGTGTGCAGCTGAAGCAAATGGAGGTCCAGCTAGAAGAAGAGTATGATGAAAAACAGAAGGTGCAGAAGGAGAAGAGAGAGCTGGAATCAAAGCTTCTGTCTGCTCAGAGCCAGGTAACAACACTTCACAGCAGAACTGCACAAACGAAATTTCAACACAGAGCTGATCACCTGCTACATTTGTCTGACACTCTGAATTAGTTTGAAATTCCTTTTCCATGTTTTTCAGTTCTTTCACCAAATAAGGTAAATTTGCTCATGTTTCTTTTGTGCTGATTCAGAGACTATGAAGATATCCTTTAGACTAGGGATGAATCGATACCAGATTTTTTTTTCAAACTGAGTATGAGTACTTACATGTAAGTACTTGCCAATACCAAATACCGATACTAGTACTAATAAATGCAATTGATCTAAATCATTATTTGGTACAACAGAAAAAATAAGTCAATATCTAGTTTATCCTGATTTAAATCTAGTTTTAAACACGATAACTTTGATGATCATCAGCAGGTCAGGTTACAACAAGTCAGGCGCTGTCAGCTGGTTGATTCACTATAAATAAAAAGTCACATCCATCTGAAGTAAAGGTTGGTGTAGAAGCTTTAATCAGCTCTACTGGTTTCTTCTGTTCACCTGTTAGCGAGACGTTAGCAGCTAAATTAAACATGCTAACGCTTTGGGAGTCGATCAGGCATTACTAATGGATTACTGGAACTTTACTGAACCAACGTTGGTACTGTGAGGATTCAGACAGTGTGTATATTACTGCTGCCACATAAAAACAACTACTAATATTACTACAACACAAGTAAGTTGACTCCATCTGCTCCAGTTAGTTGCTGTTGTCTCTCACTGCAGCTCAGCTGAGAGCTGAGCATCACAATACTTTAAATAGTATCGGTTCTGTAGTATTGAGTACGAGTATGAGTACATGACTTTAGTATATGATCAATATTGGTATCGGTGCATCCCTAGTTTTATTCCTTGTGTTTTATTGTCCTAGTTTCAGTCTGATTGTTAGGTACCAGTAAATATTGCATTAGGCCTACATAGTTGTGTTTGTTGGTCTAGTATTCAGGTCTTTAGTTGCATAGATATCTACTACCTTGGTCTCACAGCTTCTAAGCACATGTAGGGCCCAGCTGGTAATAAATATTTAGTCATATTAGAATAGATATTGTAAGCAGCAGTATATATGTAAATCCTTTTCTTTAAAAGAAGCAGTTCCCTCCAAACATCCACCATCCCATGCTCATAATAATAATTCAGGCTGGGACTTTAACGTGTTAATTTAATTACGATTAATTAATTTTGAAAAAAATAATGCGTTAAAAAATTTCACGCAATTAACGCAACATGTGTTTGAAAAAGCAGAGCACTTGTCAGCATGATTTCCTGCTACCCAGACACACAAATCCGACCCTTGACACAGCCCGTTTCAAGATCCTCCCTCGGAGGATTCAGCCTTCCCCACCCGCTTTGGATCTCATCAGTTCACACCCTTCACCGGTCTACCCGGTCATGGTAAAACTCAGCCCTCTGCTCCTTCCACCGTGAAAAACGAAAGTAATTGGCGGTGAAACTGGACGGTCTCTAGCCTTTATAGGTTTATTCCTGCTCCTTCCTCGCCATGCGGTCCGGTTCGGTTCAGTTCAGCAGTGGGTGGGTGTTACGGGTCCAGTCCCGGTCTGATACCGAGGTCCGAGAGGAGGTTTCGGCTCAGTAGGCCTACGAGAAATACTTCTATCCTACTTCTATCTGAAAAGAAAAACCAGTACCAAACCGAGCTGAACCCACTCTAGTCCGAAAACAATAGAGACCCAACTTGGATCCCTCATTGAGAACCAGCAGGAGTCTCCAGATCGTGGGTCAGTTTGAACACTGCAAAAAATGATTCTCTCATCCAGGGTGTTTCCACATGTTGGAAATCTTTTATTATTAATATTTTAAGACAATACCCTTCTGAAATTGTACATAAAATGAACAAATAAAATAATAAAGTACTGTATTTTAGAGTCTGTCCAGTTTTAGTCTGGGATATTTTTTTGTTTTTCAAATGTTTTGAACTGAAATGCAATTTAAATGCATTTTTTTCATAAATTAAAAAAGCTTGAGTTTATAATATTAAAGTTCAGGTCTATTATTTGATTCTGTCCCCCAATAAAATTATTTTAAATAAAAAAAAATGCTTTTTACTGTAACTTTTATTGTTAGTTTAAAATGAAATTAATTGCAATTAATTAATTACAAAGGCTGTAATTAATTCGATTAATTTTTTTTAATTGAGTCCCACCACTAATAATAATACTACTAAAGTTAAGTGTCTTACACAGTGACACAACAACAAGGTGAATAGGCAGGAGGTGGGGCCGCAGGACGCTCCGTGTCTCCCTGTTTACAGTCGCCATACCGGCAGAACGTGGCCGGTCATGTCGGAGCAAAATTCTACTGAAATTGTTGCCATTCCCCGGCTACCGAGGGCTACATCAACTTCAGAAAGAAAAACAAAGAAAAGTCCAGCAACTAAACTTGCCATAAAACACATTAGAGACCAGAGTGGTCTGCGTGTACAATTGAAGAGGTGAGGTTAGAGGGAACCGGAGGGGGAAGAAGGAATGTTTTGGGATTGGCCTTGGGACGTTGGATTTAAAAATTCTCTCTGACTCACATGCTCCAGACTGCATCATTAACATGCAGATATCATGTGGCACAGTGGGTAAACGTTTTTATGGCCTTTGAAATGTAAAACTGCCATTTGCTTTCATGAAAGTGTGTATAACGACAATCTTTAAGGCTAACTGTGACTGACCAGAAAGAAAGGCTTTAAGGTCATGACACGAAATGTGCCTTTAAATAGTAAAACTGAGTTGTTGAATAGTCCTTCTGTTTCTGCTGAGTCAGATGACCTGTGTTTACCTGTCTCCCAGGAGAGAAGTGGTGATGTAGAGACTGAGAAGCGCTTGAGAAAAGATCTAAAGAGGACAAAGGCTCTGCTGGCTGATGCCCAGATCATGTTGGACCACATCAAGAACAATGCACCCAGTAAGAGGGAGATCGCCCAGCTAAAGAACCAGGTAACAACATTCACCCTCTGTTGTATGAACCCTCAACTCTTTAACAGATGAAAGTTTTAGTTTAGTCTCACCAAGCATGTTATAATAAAAATACTTACCTGAGACTGTATTAAACCTCAATTCTCTATTTTATAGTTTTATTTATAATCATGCTATATACACTGGGTAAAACACCAGGAAGGGTCATTCAATTTGTTACAATTAGTCACACTTGGACAAAGGAGATGTTAAGGATGTGAATGTTGGCATTCAGTCACTACATACAGCAGATAAAATAAGTATTGAACATGGTACCAGTTTTCTAAGTACATTTCCAAAAGTTCCGATATGAAATTCTCACTAGATGTTGGTAACAACCCATCAAATCCACACCTGCAAAGAAATCAATCCAAATACGTCCATTCTATAAGTTATGTGTAATAAATTGGAATGACTTAAGGACAAGGTATTGAACACATGAAGAAAGAAAGGTGCAAAAAGACATGGAAAGTCATGACATCAGCTGAAATATATCAGTATTTGGAAAGCAGTCCTGCCATTTAGTGCAAATCACTATTATGGCGCTTACAGACCAGTACCCGCTCTGCTCGGTTTTGCTCGGTCCGAACCGTTCAGATACGACCCACATGTCCGGTTTTGGAGCCGAACACATATTTTTTCACAACCCTGCTTGTCCATGGTCCGAGCGGGGCCACTCAGCCGGGCTACACGCCCACTGCGGACTGATTGGTCACCTGTAGTCTCACGCTTACATACAGGCTTGGCGTTTGTCTGCGTCTTCTACTGCAGCAGAACAGCTTCCTGCATCATGCGACGCATTATTACATGCTTTTCACAGAGCTGCTTCCCCATGAGCTCTGGCCACAACTGGAGTATAATAATTACAATAATTATAATTTCCACGAGGTTATCCATTGTTTTTGCCGTCAATGTGATCCAGTAGTCCGTTCACAAATGCTGTTTGTTTACCAAAGACTGGCGCTCGTGTGTGACGTCACGGATTTCCCCTCACCAGTTTTTCACGGCACTTTTAAGGTGCCGCCCATCTGCTCGCTTGCTTCCGCATTCCTGAGAAGCCAGTCAAGAATCATCCCCGACCGAGCGGGGGCGAGCTGATACTATCAAACCGAGCAGAGCGGGTACTGATCTGTAAGCGCCATTAGTTGGAATTTGGTTTAGCTGCAGAAGATTGCAGCATCTATGGTTTCTAATGGCTGATTTTAATTTTACTATGATTAAAATTTGCTCTTGTCGAATGTTTGGGAACTTAAAAAAGTAGCCAAAAGGGGTGCAGTGTTGTCGTGAAAAAAGAAAGTGTTTCTATTACTTTAAAATGTAAAACTTTGTGTTTGTTTGTGTGTGTCTGGGCATATCCATATGTCTATGTGTGTGCTTGCATGTTTGTGTTACAGCTGGAGGAGTCTGAGTTCACCTGTGCAGCTGCTGTTAAAGCTCGGAAGTCCATGGAAGTGGAGATTGAAGACCTGCATGTTCAGATGGAGGACATCTCTAAAACTAAGCAGACTGTATGTTCAACTCTCTGCATCCTTCTTAGTGTTTCCACTTGTTTTCTGGACTGACTGAATCATATGTGTAGTTTTATTCATCGTTTAAGGATGCAAAATACTGGTCTAAACAAGTGGGCAGTGTGCAAGATGGAAATTAATGGTGCCACTGAATTTAAAATCCTGAGAAAGCTAAAAGGAGACCAGGTCAAGTGGAGAGAAAGATTGTAATGCTTCCATAAAACCATCAATACATAAAAGAAATTTGTTCATGTTGATATTTTTTGACCTTACAGAAGGTGATAGAGTGAAAAGTAGTGGAGAGGGTGAGAGTCATATTGAATGTGAGGAGAAAATGATCTAGAGGAGAGGATGTTTCCACAGTACAGTCCTTAGGAGCAGTCCAGTACAGCAAGTTTAGTCCTAAATATTTTCTGGTAGTCAGATTTTATGGTTGTTAGGACACCAGCTGCCTGGTCCCTCCTATACATAGCTCCGTTGAATTCACTGGTGTGGGTGTGGACTGAACCATTATTCGTATTTAGAGGGGTGATGGGATCACAGAGATAATCCATTATTGTTGTTAGTAAAATAAATCTCTCAATAACTTCATTCAGCCAGGCTTAAATTCATCATGATAAATTATAAATACAGTATACAGTTTGGTTTTTTAAATTCAATTTAAAAAATGTGTCCAATCCAAGCTTTTGAGGGCCCCTTTGCTTAGTGGGCCCTGGGTACACTGTACTCTGTATCCCCTGGTCCAATGCCCCTGCCTATGGCCTTTAGGTACCTGTCAGCTACTTCAGGGTTCTTCTAGGACAATCAACCCCCAAAGACCTCCAGCTTCAGCTTGACTTTCGTCACCATTGGTGTCCACCAACAGGTGTCAGACCAATGACCAGTCACCTTCTGGCCATGGCGTCTTTAAGCTAGAGGCTCTGAACAAAGCCAATGCAGATTCCATCACTATATTATGCTGTTTTAAGTTGTAGATGTGAGCCCAACACATTGTTAAATTTACTACATAGGTAACTTCAGTTTTATGTGTTTACATATTACACCATCAAACTAAAATGAGTATAATTTGAGAACTGTTACTACAGAACCCCTAAGGGAGCACAGGAGGGAAAAACTTTGTCCCCTTGGGGCTTTGTAGTCAAACCAAGCTGACCAAAAACCACTGAGAATTTATTTTAGTTGTTTATGTCTGTAAATGTTTGTATTTGTTTTTCATTGTTTAAAGAAGCAGTGTGTGTCTTTGATCTAAGTGTGTGTGATGTAAGGACTACTTGTTTGGCCTTTTTTCTAACAATTCTGTTGCTTTATGTCTTTCAGCTGGAGGAACAGCTGAGTCGTGTTCAGAGAGAGAAGAACGATCTGCAGTCCAGGATGGAGGAGGACCAGGAGGACCTGAATGAGCTGATGAAGAAGCATAAAGCTGCTGTGGCCCAGGTCTCCTATCTCTCCATTCTCCTTGTGTTTTTACTCACTCAATGTAAAAGAATTTCTCATGTAGAATAAAAATAGACTGTATGTTTTAGAGTGGGAACTAAAAGTGTTAATATGGAATAGATGTTCATAGCTTTACTGGTTTTAGTCATACAATAACCCTAACCCTAATAGAAAATCATGATCAACATGATGTCATCTAGTCAACTGCAGTGTTGAATTCTGGGGTTTTGCACTCTTCACTCAAGGTTTTAAACACTTCAGAAGTCCCATCAGAGCTAGGGCTGGACATCAGGGTTGGACCTGACCCTAAGCTAAATGTCTCTCTTAAATGATTCCATGTACCGGTATATGAAATATACTCAACTTCACTTACTAATACTGTTACGTCCCCTGAAAGGGTCTAGGAGATGTACTATAAAGAGGACTAACACAAAAGACCATTAATACAAAAGTACTGATTATTAAATAAGTTTATTATCATAGATCAGGCAGAAGGAGGCGCTGCAAAGGAAAAACCAAACCGAAAACACTCCTTAACTAAAAATCACGCCAGGGAACGGGGAAAAACCCTAACTAAACTAATAAAACAAAAATGGCCTACCTAAGAACACTCTCTAAAGAGGTTCGCTAAAAGTTTAAGGGATATAACAACTAAGGGAGACTAGAACGAACTAAAGGAGACGTTAAACGCTATAAATACCAAAAGGGTATAATTAACAAATAGAGTCTGTGGCAAAATAAAGCTACACAGAAATAAACGGCAGGCGACTACGAAGACTAACCAACAAAACAAAACTGCCGGACTACGACGCTAAATGGAGATCAAAATACGATACGCTCAAGAATCAAATGGGGTCAGCAACCAAGGGGGGAGAACCACACACCAGAACCTGTCTGCTCAGTTTTCCCCCTGAATGGCTGACCGCTCCCTGCTTTTATCCACGCCGAGCTGATTGCATAATTTCCTGCAGCTGTGCGAGCCCGGCGTGTTTCTCTGGAGACAGGGGGCGGAGCCAGGAGCTGTCAAAGTCAGCTGGAGCTGACGGGAGGAAGAATCGGGTGTTGAAGATGGGAGATTGTAACAAATACATCTAATCTGAAGATGGAACAAATGATAAAGACACTAATTGAAGTTACCCCATTAATATTTAAAAGTCCACTAAAATTATGAGCCTTGATTTACCTTTTTGGAAACGAATGACAATGCATAAATTCTCACTAGTTTTGCAAGCAAACATACCAGTGAGATGTTTACCCTGTTATCCTCTGAGATGTCTCTCACCTGACTCGTCTTCTCTCTAGGTTTGCCCTGATAGTTCATCCATCTCTCTCTCTTTTCCGCTCTTTATTCTACTCTTCCTTCTCTTACAAACAATGAAGTCTTTCATATAATTTGCAACATTATTTTAATCTGCTAGTGATTATTAGTGAAGATTGCAGGATTTACATATTTTGTTCTGTTCTCTCTGTTTTGTCTTTATATCTTCCAGTGTTTTGTAACCCAAAAGGTGAAAACAGGTTCAAACCAGACAAACCGATCAATATACTTTAATTTATTATTAGTTCATTTTTTCTAACTAAAGATTACCTTGTGCAAAATGCAATCAGATAGCATCATTTTGACTTTGTGTCTTAATTTATATTTGATGATATATAGTTTAAGACCTGATTAACAGATAAACAGATTTACGATGTGGTCCAAAACATCACCTCATTCTCTGTTTTGAACCTGTAATAAGCTTTTATGTAAAAGGCTATGATTTATGTTTCTTCTGTAATAAAAGTATAGCTGTTAGTTGGTCTGATGAATGTGCTAACAGTTGATTTTGGTGAGACAGAGTCATTGTTTACTGCCCCTACATCCTCCTTTTGTCTTATTGTGTTGTTAGTCTGCGATCCAAGATGCTTGTTTTAGATTTTACTGTGATAATCTGATACATCCTTTATTTTTTCCCAGAAGTATATTTTGGCAGTAAAATACCACAATTGTGCCATTTATACTGTCTGTTTTGGTTTTAGCATCACATACAGTCTGCACACAGTATAATTGAGTGTGTCTCGTTAAAAATATACAATTCATTCTTGCATTTAGTAATAACATGCAGAAGAAAAATGTTTTAAATGAACTGAAGTCTATTTCTTTACTTACATTTCTGATTTTTCAGTCGGCTCAGAACCTAGCTCAAATCAGTGAGCTACAGTCCCAACTGGAGGAGGCGCTTAAGGAGAAACAGGAGGTCCAAGAAAAGGTCAGTCACAACAAGATATCACATTTTAGATCACATTTTAAGTCCAGGGGAGATAAATCTTTTAAAGTAGTGGCGCCAAGATTATGGAACGCTTTACCTCCTCCTCTGCGTAGCCTGGATTCTGTTGACTCTTTTAGGAAACAGTTGAAAACTCATTTATTCAGGCTCGCTTTTAACTGATTTTAGGTTGCATGATGTTTTTGTTTTATCGTGTTTTTATTTTGCATTTTATCATGTTCTTATCAAGTTTTTATTTTGTGTTTTATTATGTTCTTATCAAGTTTTTATTTTGTGTTTTATTATGTTCTTATCAAGTATTTATTTTGTGTTTTATTATGTTCTTATCAAGTTTTTATATTGTGTTTTATTATGTTCTTATCAAGTTTTTATTTTGTGTTTTATTATGTTCTTATCAAGTTTTTATTTTTGTGTTTTATTATGTTAAAGTTTTATCCTTTGTGTTTTTATAATTGTTTTTATTGTAAAGCACTTTGTGGCCATTGGCCTGAGAATGGTGCAATATAAATAAAGTTATTATTATTATTATTATTATTATTAACAAACGAGATGGATGGATGGAAGGAAGGGAAGAATTTAAAGTTCATATTTCTTTGGAAAGGTTCCTCAGGGAAATCCAGTTTCCAGCAGTACTAGTACACCAACAGAAAGACAGTTTATACAAGAATATATGCAGAAAAAACTATAATTAAAAAGAACAATACGGAACAACAATAAGGAAAAAAATTAAAGATAAAAATGGACTAAATTAAAATACAGCAGCAGAATTAATACCAGATACATCCATATATACTATACATATACGTACAAGTACATATACACACATAAACATAAATCAATAGATCAATTGATTCTTTTTGTTTGTTTATTTTTACACTTTACACTTTGAATAATGCAACTTTTCAAGCTTGAAAGACAAATATTTCTTAATTTCCTTTGTCTAAATTAAATGTCAGAACAATTTGAAATGACTTCTTACTTTTACTAGTGAATATGTATCAGTTATTTGTATTTTAGTAGCTCCACTATTAATATTGTCACTGTTTAACGATGCCAGTGATGTTATTGCATATCTCAAATTTTCTTTTTACTCTGATCATTGAAGTAGATAAGAATGTTAATAAGGATTAAGTTAAGTGTAATGAAACAGCAATTTTGTTTGTGAAAAAAAATCTTTAATAGTGAACAAAAACTTTTAAAACCACTTTGCTCTCAAAAGCATATTAACATAAATAAATGTATCTTTTGGCCTAGATGCAAGTATTACAGAGCCAGCTGGAGTTCCAGGAGCAGTCCATGGTGGAGAAGTCCCTGGTCAGTCGTCAAGAAGCTAAGATTCGTGAGCTAGAAACCAAGCTGGAGTTTGAAAAGACACAGGTCAAACGTCTGGAGGTGAGACCAAACACGTGTTCACAGGAGCAGCTGGTAGAACTGGAGGGGAAGCTGGTTAAGTTGATCTTCTGTACGCTGTATTACCCGTTTTGTTTGGTTGTTGTTTTATACCATTTAGGTAACTGTTACTCAGTGGGAAGACTAGTCATCTGCCATGTGGGGGGTTGGGGGTTAGACCCCAGCTTCCTCACCTCATGTCAGGGTGTCCTAGAGCCAGACACTGAACTGGTCCATTGGATCATTAAGACAAGAAAAACGCTGCATGAATTCTGTCTATTTAAAGCCATACTCAGTAGCCAGGTAAACAAACAAGGTCTCGCTAGCTATTTTACAGAAACACGTCTCGGTGAACTCACCCCTCCCGTCGGGTAAAATCCATACGCCAGCCTCCCGCGGACATGGGACCCCGGTTTGCAAAGGTGACAAAGCAGAGTCAAACTCCAGCTGCAGAAACGTTCCCCCAGCTTTTCCTCTTTTCACCTCCAAACGTTTTTAGTTTTCTGCTAGCTGAAAAGGTGTTTTTTGTGGGGGACTCTGGTATTTTTATCTTAAAATGGAAGCACTAAGCGCGGCTCTCTGTCCTACTTCTGCTTTCACTTTCACTTCCAGGATGTTCTGCCCCAAAATGTGTCCGGGCAGATTAATGCCAATCCAAGCAGTGAGGAAATGCAGCAGACAGACAGCTGGATTGTCCAATTGGCTGAAGTTTTTAGAGAACTGCGACACAACCACTTTATTGATTTCTTTTGTTTTGTTTTTTTTATCTCCACAATATATTTATGGCTATACTATGTTGGAACGTTGTTAAGTGGCTTTTAAAAAATGTTAAAAGCTACATTGTTTACCTGGCTACTGAGTATGGCTTTAACCTCAGAGCCAGGTGGTTTGCTGCGCACCACTCCAACAGCTGCAGGACCTCGTCTCTGTAGGCCGTCCATCTCCTGAGATCAGCCCTACTACTGCCATGTCATCAGCAAACTTCATGACTATATTGCTGCTGTGGGACGATCTGCAGTTGGAGGTGTAGAGAGAGGAGGGGGTTGAAGGCTGAGCTGAAACCACTGATAAGCATCCTGACGTAGCTCTCCTGGTGTTCTAGGTGTGTCAGTGCAGTGTGAAGGACACTGGTTATGGTGTCCTCTGTTGATGTGTTTGCTCTTTAGGCAAATTGGTGGAAAGGGAGGCAAGCTTGGAAATTTTTAAGGACCAGCTGCTCCAAGCACTTGGTGATTTTTATTTATTTATTTATTTATTTATTTATCTATCTATCTATCTATCTATCTATCTATCTATCTATCTATCTATCTATCTATCTATCTATCTATCTATCTATCTATCTATCTATCTATCTATCTATCTATCTATCTATCATCTATCTATCATCTATCTATCATCTATCTATCATCTATCTATCTATCTATCTATCTATCTATCTAGCTATCATCTAGCTATCAGCTAGCTAGCTAGCACCTTTTATGCCCCAGCGAGCAATACAAAGTGCTTGACAGATTAAAATGACCCATACAACCCACATTCCCTCCCGTTCCCACACATAGAACAATTATGACACTCTCCCCTCCCAGTCCACAACCCATTCCCAAGCACACATACACCCACACATACACATAAAAACCACAGTAAACACCATGTTGAGCTCAGATGGCTCCAGTAATGAGCAACATGCCATCAAGTGGGCCCTCTGCCTCGTCAGCTGTAGAACCAGGTCAGCAGCCACACACCAACCAAGGGCACCCGGGGATGGAGGGTGGCAACCCCCGCCACTGCCCGGGCCCTACCGGGGAGCGCCCGAGCCGCCACTGCCGACTACCGGCCCCAAGGCAGAGGGCTCCACAGAGGAAACACTGGAGGATTAAAATGCGTAGCATATAAAATAACGAGAACTTATATGAATAGTAAAATGACCAATAAAATCTGAATAAAAACTAAATAAATAATAATCAGTTAAAAGCTAATCTAAAAAGGTGGGTCTTGAGTCTATTCTTAAAAACCTGAACGTTCTCTGCGGTCCTGAGGTCCTCTGGCAGTCCGTTCCAGAGGCGAGGGCCGTAATAACCAAAAGAAGCTTCGCCATGGGTGTGTGTCCTGACTTTAGGGATGACTAGGAGACGGCAGCCAGAGGAGCGCAGTGACTGCGAGGGTTCATNCGTGCGTTCTAGCGCTAGGTTGGAGACCTGCTGAGGCCACCTGACATTGTTTTAAAGTAGATATTTTTAAGTTAATTCTAAAGGTGTGGGGGTGCGCCACGATCAATTACATGTAGAGGAAACCCTGATCGCACAAGTGCTACGTCTAAAAATAGTTTATCGCACAGATTGTTTTTCCATCGCACGTGCGACATATATGTCGCACTGTACAGCCCTGGCTCTGACTCCTCCATGACCGGCTGAGACTGTAAACAGGATGACACCAAGCATCCTGGGAAAACGGCCCCTACCTCATCAGGTTTGCATGAAGCGCATGCACGTTGACATGTGTAAACTTGAATTCTATTGGCTGAAAACGTTTGCCGGTCAGAGAGAATTCAAATGGGGTCTATAGGAGGAAGGAGGGTCTTCAGAAGAATAACAGATGTTGTTGAACTCTACCCATAGATCGTAGTTTAGAACTGAACTATCATTTAAAACATTTAGAAAACTTTGATCAATAGAAAAACACTCCACATAGGAGCTTTAATAAAAAGAGATGTGGGCGTGTCTTTGTAGGGATTTGTCTGCATTGAGTCAGGATGGCCGAGTGGTCAAAGGTGCCAGACTCAAGGTTTCCTTTCTCAGTCATCACAGAGGATTCTGGTCTCCAGTTGGAGGTGTGGGTTCAAATCCCACTCCAAACAGCATGTCTCTGGTTCAAATATTTATTCTCTTCCCTTGAGCTCAGACATCCTGTGTTTGTGACTCAGACTCAAGCTCTCAGATTTCTTCTGCTCACACTCCAGTCTTTCTGGTTTTTCTGATGGCCTCAGTGTTCCAACCAATGGAATGAGAGTGTGGGACTGCAACATGGCTGCCTTCTAGAGGGTGCGTTTGTTTTGCTCAGAGTTCCCTCCAGGTAACTGCTGACTTCATTCATCCAATGTGAGCAGAATCAGAATCCATCAGAAAGGCTTTCTGACCAAAGGATAATAAAACTAGGATCAATATCAGAGACTTCTGAGAGAAGGACAAATCTTCAGCAGAGAAGTTGTTCTGGAGACAAGCTAACAATTCTCCTCCACAGGTTAGATGATCACTTCTATTAGAAAACCAAAATAATGATGTCTATGTTAGTATGAGGACCTGTTAATATTAGGGTAAACCCACCTGGTTATTGTGCAGTGAGGCCCGGATACCTGTGATTTGGGACCTTAAAGCTAAATTGTGTGTAAATAGCATCAGCACCAAACCAGCATAGACCAGCACCAAACCAGCATAGACCAGCATTGACCAGCATATAAATCAAGACCATCATGATTTGTTTGCTGGTCTTTGCTGGTCAATGCTGGTCTATGCTGGTTTGGTGCTGGTCTAAGCTGGTAGACCAACATGATTCAATGCTGGTCAATGCTGGTCTACGCTGGTTGAACTAATGGATCACTATGGACCAGCATACCAACACCAAAACACAACATATACTGGTAACCAGCATATGCTGGTCTTTGCTGGTTTTTTCAGCAGGGGGGGTTGAAGGCTGAGCTGAAACCACTGATAAGCATCCTGACGTAGCTCTCCTGGTGTTCTAGGTGTGTCAGTGCAGTGTGAAGGACACTGGTTATGGTGTCCTCTGTTGATGTGTTTGCTCTTTAGGCAAATTGGTGGAAAGGGAGGCAAGCTTGGACATTTTTAAGGACCAGCTGCTCCAAGCACTTGGTGATGATGGTGTGAGTGCATTAGTACCCATTGAGGTTGGTTATGAGTGTTCTTGGGGGGATGGGAATGATGGTGGTGGACTTCAGACAGCCTGGGATGGAGACCTGTGCCAAGGAGAGGTTAAAAATTGTGGCCCTAGCCCCTAACTCACATTAGTATGAGTATGTGAAAACCAAAGCTGCAAAAGTATGGAATGTTTTGTCAGACGTTGACCAGACAGTGTAGTTTCAAGATGCTCAAAGTGGTTTCACCTCATTCTCCCCACTGAATATGTCTAATTTCTCATCTAAGAAGCTTTTTCAATTCAAATTGGAGTATATGGATTTCCAAGCATAGAAAATAATAAATGTCATTGTGCCTTAAAACTATAAAGCTCTTGAGGTTGTTATGGCCTATGTAAATTAGAATCTACACCAACATACAGTATCTTCCTCTACAGCTATTTGCTGTCATAGCAGTCGGCAAAACGCTATGGAAACATCTCTTCTAGATGAGAGAGATGATCATCTGTGACTGAAGTATTTGTCTGATTGCTTGTAGTAATACTTCCACTGTTACACCGCTAATAATCAAAAGCTTCCAAACCTTTGGGGAAATAAATCCTTTTTTTGATGTTTTCTGTAGAACCTCACAGCTCGTCTGAAGGAGAATCTAGAGAAGCTGACTGAGGAACGGGACCAGCGCATCAGCAGCGAGAACCGTGAGAAAGAGCAAAACAAGCGTTTTCAGAGACAGATCCGAGACACCAAAGAAGAGATGAGTGAACTGGCCAAAAAGGAAGCTGAAGCAAGCCGCAAAAAACATGAGCTGGTAAGGACACAATGGCAGTAAAACAACTTCATTACAATAAGCTGCACACTTCATTGTGTCTCTTGTTTGAATAAAAGGAAATGGACATTGAGAGCTTAGAGGCGGCCAATCAGAGTCTACAGGCAGACCTCAAACTGGCCTTCAAAAGGATTGGTGACCTGCAGGCAGCCATTGAAGATGAGATGGAGAGTGATGACAACGAAGACCTTATCAACAGGTAGAAAGCATGTTCTCCAAACAGTAGATGGCAAATGCCCTGCTTCTGTATAGTTATCAAGTCAGGGACTCCAAAGCACTTTATTACAGTCATTCATTCACACACACATTCACACGCTGATGGCGTTAAGCTACACTGTAGCCTCAGCTGTCCTGGGGCACACTGACAGAGGCGGCGCTGCTGGACACCAGGCACCACCAGCAGGCAAGGTGGGTGAAGTGTATTGCTCAAGGACACAATGACAACGTGACTCTGCAGGAGCTGGGATTGAACTGACAACCCTCAGGTTACCAGACAACCATGCTACATACTGAGCTACTGCCGTCCAAACTGTACACTTCTTAAAGCTGGAGGGGACGGCTGTCTGCAGGGCTTTAGGTTACTAGTTGTTTCAGAGATATTTGGCTCATAATAATTATCATAGTATTCAGAAATGAATGAATATTTGAGTATTTTTACTAAAATAAAAATAAATTCCTTAACTAAATACCTCAAACTCAAGTCAGGTGTCTGCTGATGAAGACCATGAGATGAGGTTAAAGGTTAAACTTTTCTTTATTTATTGTTTATTATTATTATTAGAGATGTATTTCCACACCTAAAGGTTAAATAGACAAGTTATCCAAACTACAATCTGATAGAAATCCAGAGAGACCAGAATCAGCAAGTTGTTTACACCGAGAGCAAAAAAGTTTTTTCTATTGATGAAGTGAAAGGTCCAGTTCAGAAGGAATCTGTCGCCTGCTTAGCTTCACCAACTGTTTTATACTTCAACCAAAACAGTTCTGTTGGCTAGAAGAGAAGTGAAAGGCACTGTGAATCATTAGATGTTCAGTTTTCTGCTCTGCATGGGAGATCAGAATAAAACTCATCATATACGTATTTAGTGCAACTAGTTTGTCAAAGCAAGGACCATAACTGGGTTATCACAGCATCTCTCACAACACCTACCATCACTGAGATGTTTCCAGTATCATTCACGGTTTATGTCATGTGTCTGACATTCTTAGTTCATGTTTCTTCTGTTGTTTTTTGTTTGTTTTCTTGTTTATCCTTCCTTTTATCATCGTCTCTGCCAGTTTACAAGACATGGTGACAAAGTATCAGAAAAGAAAGAACAGAACGTGAGAAACGTGATCTCTTATTGTTGATAAATGCATCATTAACCGTGCTCCCTCATACCTCCATACTGCATCCCTTGATGTTGCATGACTTTGCGTACTGAGCTGCATGAATGATGCTGCTAATGAGACTGGAAGTGCCATTTGAAATAACCTAATGGCAGTCAAAATTAAAGTCACTTCTTTTCTGCAGGTGATTAAACATTTTATTTATTTAACCTTTATTTATACTGAGGATACTATAATCTTTTTCCTGCCATCAGTTAGCCTTGTTCACCCACTCAGAGTCTGGTTCGTTATTGTTACATTTTAGGTGACCCAGCTGTGTATCAGCTGTTTCTATTAATTATTGCAACCTTATAAAGTGGATCAAACAATCCTACTTCTGATCTGAGTGACAAATATAGCTCTGACTAATGCATATTTGGACAGAATGGCATTCCATTTTTCAAAAGCTAAACACGCATCTCTTGACTTAAAGCTTAAAGCTACACACCTCAAGCCAGCCTACAGAGCTAAAACACGTTGTTTTAAAATGATCATTCTCACTTTAGGCTGTTTATTCAGTAAAAATAAACTAGACATATTCCTGTACCTTAAATCACAGGACAGGGTCAGACTATCACTGGATTTCTAAAAAATCATATATGATTCCTGAAAGGGGGAAACTCCAGAGTGCAGCTTTACTGTTTCAACATGACTGTGTGAGTTTACTTTGAGGTTTGAGTTAGCATGGGAAATGACGTTTGGACTGGATTTTATATTAACTAAATAAAACACCTACATTTGGTAAACTGTGCCTCATTAAATCAGATGACTTTGATAATACCATTAATATTAGGATGCAGGTTTATGGTTGCTATGCAGCAAGAAAGTCACAATAAGTCTTGACCAGGTTCCCACACACAGCAGCAGTAGTTTTGTTTTTGTTCTTAAATTCAGTTCTGGAGACTGGCTAGGCCACCCCAGGACCTTGAAATGATTCCAACAGAACCACACCTTAGTTGCCCTGGCTGTGTGTTTCAGGTCATTGTCGTACAAACTAGGAGGACATTTTTATTCCAGCGGTGGGGGGTGAGGAGCTCAAGGGGGCTTTAGGTTTTAG
Source organism: Callopanchax toddi (assembly GCA_006937965.1). Taxonomy (NCBI): domain Eukaryota; kingdom Metazoa; phylum Chordata; class Actinopteri; order Cyprinodontiformes; family Nothobranchiidae; genus Callopanchax; species Callopanchax toddi. The sequence goes on along the minus strand of SSNR01000515.1, from coordinate 26,407 downwards.
TGATGAGATGTTGGAGCTTTTTCCTTTTTATTCCATTGACATTTGGCATGAATCTGTCTCCAGTGTTACCATTGAGTGTTAGTTAATCTAAAAATGATAACAAATAGAATTCTTAGGTTTTACTTTCACACAACACAACACAAGCTACTTTGAAGATTTATCATCGTTATCCAGAGGCTTTGTCTAAATGTGAAATGTCAGGTGTTTGTAGATCTTCTGAGCTCTAAGAGAAAACAATACTTCTAAGCTATAGAAATCTGGTAAACAATAATTCTCTTTTTTTAATTAACATAATTATGAAAAAAATTAATAAAAAACATAGATGATATTAGAAAGGATCAGTTTGGACCTCCTAAGGCTGAGGGTGGTAGGATTTCTGCAAGATTTTAAAAAAATTTTAAATAGTACTAATCTAAATTTTAGGCTAAAAGATACAGTTAACGTTAGAATCAGTAACCCCACTGATGAAGTCACACAAAAATCTTAATATTTTTATGGAATCTACCTTAAATATCATACTTGTGTTGCTTCCAAAAGAACAAAAACAAAATCTCCACAAAGTTTGATCAATATATTTTATTGATCTGCTGATTTGTAACAAGAAAACAGGAAACATGAGAAGGCCCAATGATTAGCTCTCCTGAAATGTTGTGGTCAGTAGTGTGGCCTTGCTGTCTTCTTCACTAGGTTGGCATATGTCTTGCGGTATCCATGCCATGGCTTCCATGGCAAAGCGTTCCAGTTTATCTAGAGTGTGTTGTTTTTGAGCATGGACATTGACTTTGAACACCCGCCACAGAATCTCAGTGGGATTGAGATCTGGGCACTGTGAGGGCGACTCCAGGATATTCATATCCCTCAACAGGTCTGTGACCAACTTAAAGATATGCTTTGGGTCCTTATCTGCGCAGAGATGGCTTAAAGGAAGACTTGCATCAGATTTCTTTAAATAATCAAAATCTCAACATGGTGCTCTTTTTTCATGAGCCCATTAACATGAACGAGGTTCCCAGTGCCTGAAGCAGCCCCACAGCATCATGCTCCCACCACCACGTTGAACAGTGGGAACTGTGTTTTAGGGTTAAAGGCCTGTCCCTTTTTATCCAAACAAAAGCAGCATCTCTATGCCCAAAGAGCAAATATTTAGTCTGATCAGACCAAAGAACATACTTCCATCCATAACACATCATCATGTTTTTAATGTTCATGGGCAAACTTTAGTCAGGCATTGCTGTGCCGTTGTTTCAGCAATGGGGTTTTCTTTGACACATCAGCTCCAGGAGAGGCCAGCTGGTGAGGCAGAGACCAGGGATCCTTGTTGACATCTGATTATTTTTCTCCACAATTTTTGAACTTTTGTGCTTACATCCACGCCCAGGATTGTTTTCAGCAGAGCACGTCTCTTGTTGCTTTACATTGTACAGCTGCTCTAGACACCATGAAATGTTTGGAAAAGGCAGTGTAGCCATCACCCTCACCATAAGCG
>SSNR01000515.1:4504-23672 GCA_006937965.1 Callopanchax toddi | reverse complement strand
AAGACTTGCATCAGATTTCTTTAAATAATCAAAATCTCAACATGGTGCTCTTTTTTCATGAGCCCATTAACATGAACGAGGTTCCCAGTGCCTGAAGCAGCCCCACAGCATCATGCTCCCACCACCACGTTGAACAGTGGGAACTGTGTTTTAGGGTTAAAGGCCTGTCCCTTTTTATCCAAACAAAAGCAGCATCTCTATGCCCAAAGAGCAAATATTTAGTCTGATCAGACCAAAGAACATACTTCCATCCATAACACATCATCATGTTTTTAATGTTCATGGGCAAACTTTAGTCAGGCATTGCTGTGCCGTTGTTTCAGCAATGGGGTTTTCTTTGACACATCAGCTCCAGGAGAGGCCAGCTGGTGAGGCAGAGACCAGGGATCCTTGTTGACATCTGATTATTTTTCTCCACAATTTTTGAACTTTTGTGCTTACATCCACGCCCAGGATTGTTTTCAGCAGAGCACGTCTCTTGTTGCTTTACATTGTACAGCTGCTCTAGACACCATGAAATGTTTGGAAAAGGCAGTGTAGCCATCACCCTCACCATAAGCGTCAACGGAGCTCTTTCTGAAGTTCAAACTAAATTTGTTTTTTAGGCATAATGAATTTGCTTCAAAAGTGTCAGAGAAGTCTAAGTGATCAAGTGCCACTGGCTAACCAGAGGTCCTTATGTAAGGTTCAATGCTGCATGATTGGTGTGAAGGTTAATTAAATGTTCTGGTGTGGTTTTAAAGCTAAAGGAATGGTCAGATTTGTCTTGTAAGCGGTGTGCGATTTGTAAAAAAAAAAAAGAGTGGGAATTTTTTTCCTGCAATGCGAGAGCTTCGGCCCAAGGGGAATGGGCATGTCCAGGGTGCAGCGCAAGGTCTTTGGACCCAGTGACGTATCCATCCAGACTGAAAAGGTGCATACATTGTAGTCATGCATCGGCGCTGCACCCTGAACATGCCCCCTCTCCCTGGACCTTGCACCTCACCTCTGACTGCGGAGCAGGTCATTCTTATCGACCAGAAACCGGAGTGTTGCTCTGAAGGGGCCAGGGTGGGGAGCCAAAGGAACCTATCCCCCAGGAACAAGAGAGCACAGGGGGCTGATCCTTTTGGCCTTGTTGTTTTTCAGTTTTCTGGTTATAATTTAGCACATCAATAAAATAAACTGATCAAACTCTGTGGGGATTTTGTCTGAGTTCCTTTGGAAGTGATGCACATATGAACTGTTTATTATAGTAACTCCATGGAAATAAGAGTTTTGTGTGATTTCATCAGGGGTTAATACTTCCAACCATAACTGTAAGCCTGTAACATGTCGAGCTATTCATTTGATGATATATTATTAGTTTTGTCTTAAATTACCACGTTCTTTCATTCATTGCTTTTTTCAGTGACATTCTTTTTTCTTTAGCAGTATTCATTTGTTCCATGTTGTAGTTCTGTCTATCTAAGGATTTAGGGTTAATTTACACTGCAACAAAACTACAAGGCCCATGATGCATCAGGGCCCTAGGAATTCATTGATGGAGATTCAACTTTCTTCTTGAAATGATCCAGTTGTTCTGCTCCTGAATATCAGCCACGTCCTCCTGACAGGGTTAGGGTTGCAAAGATGTGTGAGTTAGCATGTGCTGCTGTCTTTAATAATAATTATAACTAACACCTGAACCTGTGCTGAGTTCCCCTGAACACTAACAGCTCTTCCTCTCTAAATGGCTGAATGCTCTTATTGCCTGGTTAATGCCCTTAGAGGCCAACTCTTCCCTCCTCTGACACAAATTAACTCGTTTTCCTGTTTCTGACTTGTCAGCAGTCAGGGACATTCAGACACAGACTCTGAGATGGAGGACCGTGTTGATGGGGTGAAGTCCTGGTTGTCCAAAAGCAAATGTTCCACCAAGGACCTCTCAGATGACGGTAACCTAAAGAGTTCCAGGTGAGTGTAAAGGTCTTAGTTATTCATTTGACTCAGGGGTCTAAAGCAAGTGTCTGCAACCTTTCATTTATATCATTGTTTGTTTAAAATATAACTTGTATTGGGTCACAAAATTGACTTGACCCTTCAAATTAAGAGTTCATATTCCAGTGTGATGTGTTTTGTATTATTTGAAAGTATTAAGCAGGAAAAAGGAATAAAGTGGGACTCATACTGGAAAAAGACTTGTTCGTCTTTGGAGCCGCTGCGTCGTGTCCTTGCACCGTTCAGCAGAGGCTTACAGCAGTTCTTTGTCATAAAGTAGTCCCGAGTCTAAAATAGTACCTGTAATTCCTTCGTGTTACTTTTTATTTTCACTTGCAGTTGATATGTTTACTGAGGTCACTAAGCAGAATTAGTATCATTAGTATCACTACTGAGTGAGTTTTAAGGACTTTGTTCTCACAATGCTAGTTGTTACCATTCACTTACAGTGTTTAACGCTAAGCTAAAGCTAAAGGAGTACTGCTGGATCAGGATAACAGCTGAGCTGGTTACTAATTGTTTTTGCCCACTGATGTAACTATGAGGAATATGGCAACAGACAAAAAAATCACTGTTGGGTGGAATATCCCTTTAAATCGTGGTTTGATTGTGTTTCCTAGTTGTTGTTTTTTTCCTCTCCCCTCATTTCCCCAAATGTTACCATGCTCTCTACCTAAAACACTCCTGTTTTATTGTTTGTCAGGTTTGATCTATTTGTTTTTTCTCATTAATTTGATATTTTACTTTTTGTCATTCCCTCTCCCTCCTCTTCCTTCCTCTGTTCCACCATGGTGTCTTTCTAGATATGCTGTAAATTTAGATGCAAATGAAAAGAAGGATTGGGACGAGGGTAAAGTGGTTAATAAAGAGGACAAGGAGGTAGAAACAAACAGGTCGGTGTCAGTGATGAGCTCCCTGAGTTACAGAAAACTACCCAACCCTGATTCTGTTGGAAAGAAAGGAGATGTCCTCCTCAGTGTTCTCAAGGAGAAGATGGAGTCGGAGGATGTCCCAACCTTCCAGAAGGCCAAATCCAAAACAGATTTCCATAATGACTCCTACTCCGTATGTTCCAGGAGGACTTTTCAGGAACTAGATGACATAAACGACAAAGACACGGTCATGTCCCAGGCATATTCAGAGGCCAGCAGCAGAGCCAGAAGAGGTATGGACAGCAGCTGGAGTCACGTTGACAAAGAATCAGCTGTTTCTGTCCCCACGACAAGCTGGTCCTCTACAAACCTGAGGTTAATGTCAGAGAATGAGGCCAAGCCTGACAGCAGCTTAGGTTTAAGTCCTCTCCAACACAGACGTAGCACTTTACTCTCAAATGAGGGGGGGAGGCGAGTCCTGTATGGCGGTGGTCCTGGTAGCCCCTGTTTCAGTAGACGATCCAGGAGTCGTAGTCCTGGGAGTGTTAGCCGACCCAGTTCCCATATGTCACTGGCTCGCAGCTGCCGCCTTAGTGAGTTTGACCTTGACATGGATGACAGTAGAAGTGTAGCCTTTACAGAGAGATCCACGTACAGTCCTCACACGTCCTCTGGCCGCAGCATGTCTATGCCTCCACCACAAGCTAGATCCACTTCTCCAGTTGACAACGTGGACATCAAGCCTGTCATTCATCGCAGCTACCTGGACCCCGACCTGGAGAAAGCTATCAATGAAGTACTGAGTTTTAAACCAATCAAATTTACACGCAGGAGCTTAGAAGACTCAGAGAATGAAGTGGAAAAATCAAAAACTAATAAAGATGATAGCAAAACAGTCAGGAATGGAGAAAGTTCTCACCCCACCAGACGCTCTGAGTCTTCTTTAGACTGTGTGAGGTCCAGCAGCCGCAGCAAGAGCAAAGCCAAGAGCAAGAAAAAGAAAAGAAGTCAGAGCTCTGAGTCTCACAGCTCTGGTGGCAAAACTCGACACAGGAGCAACTCCAGGAGAAGGTCCAAGAAGTCGAAGAAAAAGGAAGAATCTTCAGATTCGGAGTCAGACTCAGGATCAAGTTCTGACGCTTCTACCATTTCATATCGAAGCTCTAGCAGTGTAAAAAAGGCCCCGGCTAAAACGCTTCCCAACCCAGATGTAGAGGAGGAGGATGGAAAAGAGAGAGCGAACCCACCCTTAAACGAGAAGAAAGAGAAAAAGAGGAAGAAGAGGGTAGATAGTCTGATGATGAAGTACTTGTATCGGGCCGACAGTGACTGAGACAAACAGTAGGTGGTGGTCTTGTAGCATGGTGTGACCTAATCAACTAAAGACCTTTGATCTGTGCAGTGAATCAAGACAGACTGAGAGTTTAAAGCTACTGACTCCACTGCTGTGTCTGGTTTTTATCACTCATGTAGTTAATGAGCAGAGCTACGGTGTGTCTGTTTATTTCTGCAGAAAGATTCAACTCTGAGCTTTGATTCACATTAAGCTCCACATTTAACTTTGATGTCCAGCTGATGAGAATGAACCTCCAGTCTGTTGTTGTCAAGCAGTTAAATGATCCTAAAATGCTTGGCTAAATCTTAATGTTAAAGGTTCCATATTCTGCACTTTATATCCACTCTGAATCATTTCTTTTACATCTCAATAACATGTAAAAGCTCTGCATTGGTCAAATTGACCCTTACTTTAAATGCAGCTGTTGTTTCCTTTCAAATGGGCAGAGCAGTTTGTGAGCTGAGCTTCTCTAAGCCACGCGTTTGCAAGACGGTGGGTCTTCAGGGTCTCGTAGCTTCACCATGATTGTTTGCTAACGTTTGTGAGGATGAGCGCTCCCGTGGTTTTTAAAGGGTGGGGTGGGCTCAGGTAGCCAAAGGTGATTGGCTCTGTCCTCTAGAGAGGAGTGGTCTGTTCCCTTCTTGACGTCAGCAGGAGAAAGATTTTGAAACCACCCGTTTTAGCGTTAGCTCAAAACACATTTCCCAAAAATGAGAATAAGGAAGTGAAAACGGTGAAAATATTTTAACACATTTGGGTCTCAGACACAGCCTTTGGGACTGATGTGACTGTTAAAAGACCTTTAAAAAGTGAATTTTGCATAATATGGGACCTTTAATTGTTTCGGGGTTTATCAGGTTCTATAAAATGACAGCTTGTTTCACTCAGTGCAGTTTGCACATTTTCTTGAACCAAATCATTCCTAAAGCAGCTGATAAGGATTTATAAAACACTAATCTTGTTACTCTGCCTTGTATTTGTTGTTTTTATTTCATTGCACTCAGACAGTAATAAGAGCAAAGTGCATGGAATGACTCTGAACATCACAGTTTCTTAGAACAGGGTTTGTGTGTGTGTGCACTACAAGTTACTGTTTACAGTACGTCCTCTGTTGACTCTGCTGATGTTGGTCTCATTTCTGCCTCTACAGCACCTCAGGCCGGAGGAGATACTGCTTTGACAGATCTGATGATGAGGAGGAGGAGGAGGAAGGTGCAGCGAATCCAGGCTCATACTACTCTGGACCTAAATACGGCAGTCATTTGAAAGACAATGACAGTGAGGACAGGTCTTATGAGACCTTGTCCTAACCCTCTGAAGTTGACCCCTGGTCCACTGTGACTGTGTTGACATAAATACTGATCCTCTTGCATGAAAGCACAGAGCCTTAAAGTCAGTGGATGTGATGCAACAATCCATCAGGATTTAACCATATTAGGACGAGAGACTTTGTGTTTGTGACCTTATTTAAACATGGCTACAGACAGGTTTGGTTTAACTTCCATTTCAACTGTAACTACAGAGCTAAAACCTTCCTCTCTTTATCCCTTACTTACGCATGGAACACCAGATTAATATGTAATAACTTCTGTAAAACATAACACTATGCGTGCACACTGTTTGATGCTATATCCTAAGAAAAGCACCAGCTTAATATTCAGCTATTTTCAGGACAAGGGCTGTTTCCTCTCAGTGTAGCTGAGCTGCTTCCTGATCTGTTCATCAGTTAACTGCTTTAGGACGAGAACAAAGACAGTTTTCCTGTTGAATCTATTGATTTTTCAAGCAAATGATTGTTCCTGAGGTTTGAGATCACTTTTCAGTTCGACTTCATTTGAATACATTCTTACCTGTGCATGTCCTTCACATGTTGTCTTTCTATATTTGATGCAATTAATGTAATTTATCTTTTGTGCTCGATGTTGCACCATTTTTTGTTTCTTACAGAACCAACAAGCAAAAGTTTGTGTTCTGTAAGCAAGTTCAAGGAAAAACATTTTACTGATTGTTTACATATGTTTAGTTTTAGCTAACACACACACTGAACACAAGTCACATGTTTAACCACAGAATCATGGCCTCAGGGGGTTTATGGTCAGTCAGTATGATTTAAGTAATAAACTTTGACAGTGTTCAGACTCCTGTGTGCAGCCTGAGCATAAAGGTGGCAGCACCTTTGACTAAGTTATGTAGAGAGCAGGTCTTAGTGCTGACTGAAGCAGAGAAACAAGGTGTTAAACATTAAAAGGTGATTCCCCCCCCCCAGTAACTCCTGTTGATGGTTGTATTATTCACACCTATCTGTCAGAGCTGCATCCATTTTTGTCATTTTCATTGTTTTGCTTTTCAAAAAGTTGTGATATAGAGGCTGTGTAGTCAGAATGTGTGTGTGAGAGGTTTGGTTTGTTCTAACTTGGCTGCTGTTTGAACAGCAAAGTCCTGTTTTAAAGTTTGCTCAAAGAGTCACATGACAAGTGTTGGACTAATTAGAAAGAATGAAGAGCTTTTAAAGACACGATGTTTGATCTGAACGATGAGTTGTAGGTTAAAGTGATTTCACTCAACATGCTTTTCACACATTCTCTATGCAGATCACATGTGGTCACGTTCACTGACTGCTACATTTTCTGGCCTCAGCAGAAAGACTTGATGTGTACTGCGTGTGGTATTTATATATAAATATGTGTAATGATACATGTAGCTTGAAAAAAGCTCCTGTTTATTTTCCTGTATTGAAGAAATTGACCACTTGTTAAATTTTTTGCATCACAGTTTAATATATTGTAAATAAAGAATCACTGTTTTGGAATCGCTTTTCTACTGTCTGACATGCAGTATTTTTCTTGATTGTTTAAAGGCACACTGTAACTTTTTCACATTTTAAAATCTTTTCCTTGAGCCAGTTTGTGCTAATATTGACCCTTTACAGGGTTAATGAAAACTCACTCAGCCCATGTGTCCAGAATACCACATTTGCAAATTTAAAGTGTCCAGTCCGGTGCCCTGAAGTCTCACAAAATCATGTATCTCACGAGGGTTAGGCTAACCAGTCCTAGTGTGTCTTTAAACCATTAAACGTCTGAAAAGACATCTGCTTTCTTCTTGTCATCGCTGACCATTGAATTGTGATTTAAAAACTAACAGTGTCTTCATCAGCTGAGTGTTTCAAATCAGCAGTAACTGCTTCCATGTCCTCATCAGAGAGCATGTTGTCAGCAGCTAGAACCCTGGATGGACCATGGTCTGGTCCACCAACTTAAGAAAAAGCACAAATATATGAACTCCTGCCCACACATAAGCATTTTATCAGCATCATGTAGCTGATATGTCGACTTCCTTTTGAGAGATTTGCTAACTGAGGCACCTTCTTCCTCATCAGCTTTTCTTTGACAGGTCTTCAACCATCATGCAAGGTATGCTGACCCGCTCTCTGGATCAGAGTAATGTAAACATGCAGAGCACAGCTCCACATCACCTATTGACTCTCTCTGTCTGCTGTCAGCGGTCTGACCTCTTTCAGGAAACCCAACATCTAAAGGCAGTTTTGGTCTCCTGCAGTTTTTACCATCCAAAATCAATGTGATGCTACATGACATGATACTGGTGCTCATTCTGAAACTGAGTTATTAAAGTTGTAAAATATTTATATATATTTAAAATGTTTCCAGTCTTAATTCCTACTTTTCTGTGATGAAAGAAACAAGCTGTATTGAAAGGCTCTGTGTTATACTGCCCTCTAGTGGGACATGTTTAAAAGTGACAAAACAGAAGAAATGTCTGTCAGTTATGTTGATGTATTTTACAGTCGTTCTTTGTACAAATAAAGCAGTTTCAGAGAGGATGAACATTCTAAATAATAAATAAAATGTAAATCCATCTTCATCATATCTTACATCTTTTACAAAACAGTTGTAAGATCTGGAAAAAATAATTGGTTTCTTTTCTGATATAGTTGATTTTCAAAGAGCACAACTAATGTAGATACATTAGTATAAATATATATTAGTTGTGCTGTTTGAAAATGAACTTTATTAGAAATTTTAAAATGAATGACTTTAAGAATAGTGAGTTTGTATGATCTCAGTAACAGGTGTTATGAATTACAAAGATATGTTGCTTTTCTTGGTTTTATGCAAATGTTGTTCAATCTGTACTTTTATATATGTCTTTCTTTTATACAACATGTACATCTATTTTGTTTCTACGTTTGTTGAATAAAAAACAGTTTGATATCTCAGTGAAACGTCTGAACATGACACTCCCTGCCACTGGGTGGCGCTGCTCTCCCAAACTGATCAGTGTACATTTCTGTGTATTCTTTGGTATGTGTCATTTGTTCGTTTGTTGTATGCTGAATTTTGTTCAATAAAGTTCTAAGAAAAAAAAAACACTTGTTTACACAAGATCATCTTGGAAGAAGGCGTGGCAGGGTGGAAGGAGCAGCGTCATTACGGCTTTGTATTGAAATAATTTGAACTTCAAATAAAGATTTTGGGAAAAAAAAGGCTTTTTAGAGGAGGTAGTAAGAGAGTACTGCGCATGTCCGTGACGTATAAAAAATGTCCGTAACGTATTAAAGGATTTCCTTATATGCTATGCTAACCAAATAAGTGGCAGTATTAACCTAATATAGTAGACCGTCAGATATCAGTATCAGTGCTTTAAGTGGAAAACAATAAGTGCCGGTACTCTCCTTATTAGTTTGAGATTATATATATAAATATACATCTCTGTATGTGTGTGTATATATATATACTGTATATATATATACATATAATCCTCATGAAAGAAATTCAGATTCACTCAGTCATCAGTTTAGTCACTAATGCTTCCCAATGCGTCCTCCCTTCAGACCTGTAGACTCCATCACTGGATTCTATTTGTCTAAAAGACAATTCAGGACAGGACACCTCTCTGTCTGTCCTCTCTTCTACACCTGGCCCATAATAAATGTCACAGGAGGTCTAGTGAAGATCTTCAGCTCTAGTCTAGTTAACTAGACCGTCAGTTCTGCTCTGCAGACTTTGAGTCTGGCTTACCTCATCATCTCCAACACCTCTACTGTCTTCAGCTCTGCAGCAGCATGAGACTGGAACATTTACTAAACACCCTGAGATTTATACTCTGACATTATTACAGCCTTTAAATCTAAACTTCATCAGGTTATTATGTATAATAACTAGGGATGCTCCGATCACGTTTTTTGCTGCCGATCACCAATACCAATCACATCAATTGACTGTAAATTTCACATTGTAGTGATGATGAGGGCTAAAGGCTACTTGATCTGTAGAAAATGAACCATAAATCTCCTTCATTTGGATAAAAATGGGTTTTACTGACTTTTTCTAGGATGAAAAAATACAAAAACTTGAAAGCACCATGTAGACATCCATCCATCCATTATATAGAAATCTATTGTTTATAGATATATATTTATAATACCAATAGAAATCTATTATTTATATATATATTTAAATAATTAAACATATGTTCTTGTGCACAAGATCCCCATTAATTAGTTTGTGGTTGAAATAACATTTTGAGGAAAAATAGTTGTTTTTTTTTTACTGCTGTTCAGACACAGAAAGGTCAGCATTGTTTGACACTCTGGTCCATTTTGCGCCAAAAATAACAAACTTATAACTGACAATGATCTGATCATTACTAAAGAGTCTACCTGCTGCTCTCTCAGCTCCTCCTCCTCCACCTGTCTGATCCACTGCGCCATGGCGCACTGCTCCTCTCCAGCTGCGTCATGACGCGCAGCTTTCCTCTCCATAAGCGCACGAGCTCTCCGTCATTAATATTTAAATTATTGTCTTTTAATACCAATTTGAAGAATTATCTCAGCCCGAGCTCTGAGCCAACTGGAGCAGTCCGTTCAGGGGACGCGAGTCTCCGCTTTTCCTCTCTCATCCGCTGTTTCACCAAATTCTGCCACCCTCCTGGAGTCACTAAATACAGCTGACAGATGAGTTCTCTCATCCACCTGCGTTTCTCCTGCACCGCCACTGCGCTCGCCCTCTGCACCTCCCGCCATGCGCTGCTCGGCAACTACGGCCACCGGAAAAGCTCAAAATTATATTGACGTAATACCAGAAAAACTCCCGGTACGGACGGAACGCTGGAAATAAGTGCCGGTACGCTGAGGGGTCAAATTTAGAAGTCCCGGTACGACGTACCGTTCCGTACCGCCCCACTTAAAGCACTGATCAGTATATAAACAGATTCACATCAGTCAACAGCTGCGTTGTAAAGACTGCTTGTTACTTATTGAACATTTTTCAATGGTAACAAATTTGGAATTAAATCCAGCAACCAACAATTCAACCTACCAATCTACAGAGATGACTGAAAATACAGGAGGTTTGACAAGAAAATCCATTTCTGGGTTGGAGCAAGGCGTCAGCTTTGTACCAGGTAAGTCTGTGTACACCATTATGGAAATCTTAAGAAGAGAAATTTGTGGAGTTGTGGCAGAGTGCAGAGACAACCAAACAGGAATGTTTATTGCAGTCACATTTTTCAAGAACAAATATGCAGGTAGAAGAGAAAACAGGATAATATATCTTCTCAAAGACACTGACAAATTCAACTTGATCAAGTTAGTTGAATTCTTCTGCTTTGTCTATGACAATCTGTACATGACATCAGAGTTCATGATAAGAAGACAGCAGAATCCCTTAAGTGTGTCTGAAATTCACATCAGCGCTCAGCAGATGTTATTGGATCTTCCACTGGATCAAAGTCTAGACATTTGGAGTCTATGTTATACTTTAATCAGTCTTTTCCATGGTAGACATTTGTATACATCAAACTGTGAGTTTCATGCGATGAAGATGATTGTACAACTTGTTACCAGCTGTGCCTGGCCCCTTTAAGAAGGTGGAATTATGGGAAGTCTGTGTTGTTGTGGCTCTGTGTTCCAGCGTGAGGCGCTCTCTCTGTCTGAAGCCGCTTGCAGTGCGGACGTGCTCTGTTCATGTTAAAGCAAAATAAAGTTTGTGCCAAAAAGGAGACAACATGCCTGTTCAGCCTCTGTACTACGGTTAGGAGATCACTGGACAGGGGAAGAAAAGTAACAAACTAAATGGAATGCCAAACAATTCGTTACAAAATCAAGGATGGCAGATGTCTCGCTTTTCTACTCAAGACCAGAGTAAGCCTGGAAGCGTCTGGACATTTAAAACTCTAGAGGAGTACAGCAGAAGTATTGGAACGGTCGTTGAGGATTGTGACACTTATGGCAGTGACCTAAAGTCTCTAGATGACTTATTAAAACTTCGACCAGAAATAAAGAAGCCTGTTGAAATTCTGGATGCACAAGAGTTCCTAGACCTCCTCAAGAAGACGCTCAAGGTGGATCCAGCAAAACAGATCACCCCAGTTGAAGCATACAACCACAAATTTGTTACAATGGATCACAATCACAACCCGTATTATATGTCGGCAGAGGATACCGTGTATGCAGCCCATGTGGACAAAGGTGACGATGTCTCAGCAGACTGTGAAAAAACAACCTCCACACCACCTGGGGCCAGTGTACAGCCATCTTCCAAAATAAAGGATGCTACAGCCATCATCAGTGAAACAAGAGTTTACCACATTCACAGATGTCTGGGTAGAGGCTCATATGGAGAAGTGTTTGAATGTTCGACAGAGGGAACCAATGAGAGGGTGGCATTAAAATTAATAAAAGAAGAGTATTCTGATGCAGGTGAACTTGAAGCAACAGCTTTACAATCAATCAGTCACCTCGATGCCGATGAAAACAACTTCATCAGATTGATTGAATATTTTAAATTTGAAGGCAGGTCTTGCTTTGCCTTTGAAATCCTGGACATCAGCTTGGATGACCTAATGCGTAGCAGACGTGAGGAACCACTGAGCATTCCTGAGATCCGAGTTATTGCTCAACAAATGTTGGTGGCTCTCAGTGCTCTTAAGGACATTGGCGTTACTCATTCGGACATTAAACTCAATAATATTATGCTCGTCGACCATGTTTCACAACCGTTCAAGGTGAAGCTTATTGATTTTGGTATAGCTATGCAAACATGGAAATTATCGCAGTATGAGCCTCTTCAAATTTATGGCTACAGGGCACCAGAGGCCTTCCTTGACTACCCACTAGATGAAGGCATTGACATGTGGGCTCTTGCCTGTGTTTTGAGCTTCCTGTTTCTTGGTGAACATCTGTATACAGGAACCTGTGAGTATAATGACATGAAGATGATTGTCAAACTGCACGGGCTGCCTGATATAATAATAATAATACATCAGTTTTATATAGCGCTTTTCTAGGTCACTCAAAGACGCTTTTACAGAGTTGCATTATTCATTCACACAGTCATTCTCACCGGTGGTGGTAAACTACGACAGACGTCTGTAGTCACAGCTGCCCTGGGGCAGACTGACAGAAGCGAGGCTGCCATTCTGCGCCATCGGCCCTTCTGACCACCACCAACATTCACACACAGTCACACTCACATTCACACAGGCAAGGTGGGTGAAGTGTCTTGCCCAAGGACACAACGACAATCTAACCCAGCCAGAGCTGGGGATTGAACCGGTGACCCTCCGGTTACCAGACCGGCCACTCTCCCAACTGAGCTAGTGCCGCCCCATGATAGCTCTTTACTGGATAGGGGCGTGTGCACCAATAACCTATTTACACTGGTCCAAGATGAGCCGGAACGTATTTGGAAGTTTAAAACACCTGAAGAGTACACAGCAAAAACAGGAAAGGCGGTTAAGAAGGTTAAAGATAATTTTGACAATTTTAACTCACTGGATGACATGCAAAAAATGCGACCAGAGATCAAGGACTCCTATGAAATGAAAGAGGTACAAGCATTCATAGATCTCCTAAAGAAGATGCACGAGGTGAATCCAGAAAAAAGAATCACCCCAGCAGAAGCTCTAGGGCACCCTTTCATTACAATGGAACATCTAGCCAATGCCAGTGATAGTCCTGATGTAAACTTGGCTTATAAACCAGTGAGTGTGGACCGACCTAAGGAAGCCGACAGTGTTGCTCCTGACTGTCAAGGATCAAGCACCACAACTCCTGGTCTCAGTACAATGAAGTCTACCAGGATCAAATCAGATGAGTCTATCATCTATACACATGAGAAAACTGAAGAACCAACATCTGATGGTGACTTTCAACAGGACAATACAGCAGTCACTGTCACAGGAAGCCCCAGCTTAAATCAAGATCCAGCATGTTTTATAGATGATAGATCTTCAGAAATAGCAGCAACTTCAACAAGTGACAGATATCACACAACTATAATCACTTTTAAATCAGCAAGTACTGACACAAAAAATCTGGACTCTGACAAAAGATCTGCAGGTTGCACTGATAATAAATCTTCAGAAATAGTAACAAGTGACAGATATCGCACAACTATAATCACTTTTAAATCAGCAAATACTGTCACAGAAAATCTGGACTCAGATAAAAATTCTGAAGGTTGCACAAATAATAAATCTTCAGAAAAATCAACAACCTCAACAAGTGACAGATATCGTACAAAAATAATACGCTTTAAATCAGCAGGTACTGTCACCGAAAATCTGGACTCGGATAAAAATTCTACAGGTTGCACAAATAATAAATCTTCAGAAAAAGCAACAAGTGACAGATATTGTACAAAAATAATACACTTTAAATCAGCAGGTACTGTCACCGAAAATCTGGACTCGGATCAAAATTTTGAAGGTTACATAAATAATAAATCTTCAGAAAAAGCAACAAGTGACAGATATTGTACAAAAATAATACACTTTAAATCAGCAAATACTGTCACAAAAAATCTGGACTCAGATCAAAATTTTGAAGGTTACATAAATAATAAATCTTCAGAAATAGCAACAAGTGACAGATATCGTACAAAAATAATACGCTTTAAATCAGCAGGTACTGCTGACTTTCTACCATTATAATGTGAGTCTTAACGGGCGGAAGTCATGTGAGTTGGTAACTCCCTCACAGTTCCTATACCCAATCAGAACCATTCACAACTCCACTAACTCAGTTTTGATTAGTACACTTAATATCTTCTGATTGGTTAAATTTAAGATAACTCTTCTCAAAACTAATATTCAGTTCCGGTACAAGTCGAGTCGAGTCTTGTCTAGTCTGAGCCTGAAAGCAGTCGGAGCTGCTATGCTGCTATCTTAGCTGAACCTTCATCAGCTTTGAACAAGGCCTTGAGAGACCTGCCTCTCATCTCTCCCTCTCAGTCTCTCCCTCACCACAGGGACTGATCAGAAATGAATTCAGCATGCCTGCTGAGATGCCTCCCTTGCTGACCGGGACGTATCCACGGACTGTCTGGCGAGGTCCTCGGCGGCCACGCCTTCCAGGACCACCACTCCGAGTCTGGGGACTCCAGCCTCAGCTCGTGGAGAAACCAACGCCTGCCAGATCTAGGAACGTCCACCTTTCAGTGAGCGAACACCACTTTCTGATCGAGAGGTTTGCTTTGATAAAGCTTAATTCTTCCAAACTAAATTAAGCCAAACCAAATTCCATAACAACTCAAATTAGCCCTAAATTGACTCTTAAAGTCACAACTAGGTTAACTAAATTAACTAACTTCCCTAGTCATTAAAACATATGCTACGGTCCGTTAAAACTCACAATTAAACTATCTTTAACACCCTCAACATGTTTAAGAATATTAATTGTGTTTACATCAAACTTTCAAACTGTCTTATCTGTCTGTGTTCTTAGGTTTTTCAAATTAAATGATTGTTCAATTTTATCTGGTCTGAGCTTCACATTATTAATAAGGTATTTCAATTCACTGTAGTCTTTCAAAGAACCTAGAGAAATATTCCCGTTCAGACACTAAAAGAGTGATAGTGTCAAAGGTCACCCTTTGGATAAAACTAGCAAAACTCAACTAGTGTTCTTACGGAAGGTGTAGAATAAACCCCAGGTTTTATAACGCTACACTTCCGTGAATCGCCACCTTATCGTGGTGGAAGGGTTAGCGTGCCCCACAGACCCCATAAACGATGTTGCTTGGGGCCTTTTTCCCCATGGCAGATTGTTTGTGGGCGAGGGTCCAGACTAAGAGCGATTCAGATAAACGTAGGTTAGTGGTGTCCAGTCCTGCTCACCTAGAGCTATCGTCATAAAACGTCATTTAAAATAGTTTCTAAAATTAACTCATGAAAATTAAGAATACTTGCACATTCAGACCTGTCTCTGACATGTAATAGGTCATTTTGGAAACCTAAAACGTTAGCTGCTTCAGCTATCTGAGGGCTGGACTATGAAGCAGATTTCCTGCTTAGCTGACTATGTTGAGTTGAATGTTAGTTTTCAGTATCATGATACAGGATCTGTTTGATCACCATGCACCAGTGCCTGGGCTCTCTCACAGCCTGGCTGAATGCACCACTTGAGTGACATCACCAGCCGTCATGTCCAAGCAGTAGAATGTGAGAAATGTAGTTGGAGAGCTCGAATGAAAGGCTGGGTTCTGTTTATATTTATGTATTTGGTAGATGCTTTTATCCAAAGTGACTTACAAATTATAATGTAACCAAGAAGTTACCATTGAGGCTAACAATAAACTACTTAGAGGGATGAACACTAGTCAGTCTCTGAAGTGACAGTGAGGGAAAAGAATACCAGCATAGAGGGATGTGCACCAAGAAAGTACAGTAGAGTAAGGAAGGGAGGTGCAGGGTAGGTGCTAGTTTAGAAGATGTTCTCTGAAGAGTTGGGTCTTCAGGAGTTTCTTGAACATGGACAGGGACGCCCTGTTCTGGTAGCTTGGTAGGTCATTCCATCATCATGGAACGACACACAAAAAGAGTCTAGATTGTCTTGAGCGTGGTGTAGGTTAGGCAGTACTAGCTGATGATCCTTTGATGACCAGAGTGACCAAGCCGTGATGTAAGCCTTTACAAGAGGATTCATGGGAGCCATTCCATTCAGTACTCTGTATGCTAGTGTTAGTGACTTGAATTTGATTCGGGCAGCTAAAGGTACAGTACAGGCTGGGAGACCAGTTAGAAGGGTGTTGTAGTAGTGGAGGCGGGAGATGCTCATAATGTCACCTCACAGCCATCCAGGTTGAACTGGTTACATAAATCATGAACTGAGAGCATCTAGATGTCCCTCACTTGTTTATCTGAACACAGAGCCAGTAGGACTGTTTGATGTGACAGCATCTTTATTTCTACTGACTCCAAAACCATGGGCCACACAGTTCATCCAGCACCAATGTTAAATCCCACTGTGGGACTATGTACTGTCTGAGTTCATTTTTACAACACCTGAGAAATGAGGGACACAAAACTGTAGAAACTGGTATCCAAAAACATATTTCTGAACACAAATCAAGTTTAGCTTTACCTCCTCAGGTCACACCAAAACGCAAAAGGCACTGGTAATGGAACTCTCAGTGATGAGATGGGGTTCAATTCCCTGCAGTGCCCGGCTCATTGTGTTGATGTTGACAGGAGAGAAAGCAGTTTTGTGGAAAAACAAAGACTGCATTGCAGATATCTCAGGATTTCCCCCAGTGCTTCATAGTATGGGCAGAAACTTGTGCCATCAGAAACTGAATTTGAATTTGTTATATTTGAATTTGTATTGCTCGGATTGAATCTGAATTGTTCAACTTGAATAAATGCTTTTAAAAAATGAAACTGAATTACTAATTTGAAATTCAATTTATTTGTTTGGAAAAGACTTTCACTAAATTGAAACTGAATTTAATGTTTTGAAACTGATTTAATTTGCTTTGAAACTGAATTTAATTCAAGTGAAAATTCAGTTTCAATAGTTTCTGTTTCAGCTCCTACCGTTCAGATTCAGTTTTACAATTCAATTTCAAAACTTAAATTCACTTTTCTGTGCCACACATCCGGGTCCTGAGAAAACTCCAGCTCAATCGAGCGCAGATAGGCCGATCGGCATATAGTATATATGGTATATATATAGTATATATAGAGACAGTGGCGGCTGGTGAAATTTCTTTTGGGTGGGGCGCATTTTTGCTAGTCAGTTTTCAGATGCGCAAAAAAATAAAAATCACATATCACCACTAGGGCAGGGAATGATGCAAAATATTTTCATCTGACTGAATATTTTGCTGGTAAAAATTCCTAGTACCACCAGTTCTCTAGAAATGTGGAGCTGTTAGGTCTAATTCTACACATCAAACAGTAAAGAAATCATAAAGTCTTCATGAGGAGACCTTAGAATAATATCAATATAATCAGATACAAATAAAAATAAAAAACAACCAAAATGTGGTCACAACAGAAGTTGTAAGAGTTTCAAGGAAAAAACAACCTGCCAAAGTCAAAAACATGACTTAATATTCACAACGAGCTTTCTACTGACACCACAAACAAATAAATCCATCTCTAACTAATACAGTCAGATAATTAATGTTTCAATTCAGACAACAACCACTAACCAAGCAAGTCATGACAATCAGCTCAACTAATGAACTGAATTAACAACAAAATAAAGTCACATCCACTGATAAGTCCCATCAAACCCAGTCAGACCAAACTTTCTTAAAACGCCATAATAATTTAATGAATAGTAGAGAAAACGCATGAAAAACGGGCTAAACTACATAAACCAACGTATTCAATCAGCAGTAACTGTATTTCTCTAACATTCGGCATACACCTCAACAAACACATGTCACTATTTAAGGTATAAATTCACTCATCAGGACTTAGCACTGCTAGCCGCGGCTAGCTCCGCCTATGGGGTTTTTGAATGGGAAAATCCGTGACAGACACATAGTTATTAAGAAAAAGAAACAAACAAACGAAGTCACTCACCACTGAGTTGATGAAATCAGGACAAATTGAATCATTCGGCTTGTTTTCACAAGCGGGCAAGAAGGATTCTTTGAATAAATATCCATTTTCTACCCTCCATTAAAAAGAGAGCAAGAACTTCCGGTTTCAGTCTGAGCAACACTCCAGACTCCTGCCGTTGTGCGCATGTCACACAGGGACGCTGAAGACCTGCGTCCCGAGCGATCTCCTATTTTTTGCACTCAGTGCGCATGCGTCAGGAGAAAATTGCCAGTGCGCATGCGTTAGGAGCAGAAAACAATGCGCTATGTTGGGACGGCGTCCCGTCCAGACATGCGCAGTAGAACCCAAAGAAACACAACCTATCTGTCCAGTAAAAAATAGTAAGAAAACCTTTCTAAACTACACCTAAATGCAGATTATATACAGCACTTATTGTATATATAATGGATGGCTCGTTTAGTTTTATTTTTATGTTAGTTTTTTATATTTTGTGATCCTATTTCTCTTCTTCTTCCTCTTGGGACTGGTGGGGCGGCGCCCCAGCGCCCCCTATGGACGGGCCGCCACTGTATAGAGAGTCCCCTGGTGACCTCAAGGACAACCCCGGCCGCGAGGCCCAGGTCCCCCTCCTGTTCCTCAGATACAGGTTCGGTTCGGGAGGAGGAAGCAGCAGCAGCAGCAGCCCCAGGCGCGCCCACGCCTTCCCTCCCAAAGTAAACGCTCATCCTCCAGGCGTAGCTGGACCTGGCGTCGCAGGCCACCCAAAGCTTGACGCTGTATTTTCCGGGTTTGGTCGGGATGTACTGCCTGAAGGGACACCGTCCTGTGTGTGGGGGGTGGGGGTGGGGGTGGGGGAGAGAGAGAGAGAGAGAGAGAGAGAGGGAAACGACACCTTACATGTAGCTGCAACTTTAGGCAGGTGAGACACACACAGAGAGAGAGAGAGAGAGAGACAGACAGACAGAGAGACAGACAGAGAGACAGACAGACAGAGACAGACAGACAAACAGAGAGAGACAGACAGACAGAGAGAGAGAGAGAGACAGACAGACAGACAGAGAGAGAGACAGAGAGAGACAGACAGAGAGAGACAGAGAGAGAGAGAGACAGACAGACAGAGACAGACAGACTGACAGAGACTGACTGACAGAGAGAGACTGACAGAGGTGTGTGTGTGTGTGGG
>SSNR01000514.1:342626-354400 GCA_006937965.1 Callopanchax toddi | reverse complement strand
AAACCAGTTCTGGACCTGTTCAAACCAGTTCTGGACCTGTTCAAACCAGTTCTGGACCTGTTCTGGACCTGTTCAAAACCAGTTCTGAACCTATTCTAAACCAGTTCTAAACCAGTTCTGGACCTGTTCTAAACCAGTTCTGGACCTGTTCAAACCAGTTCTGGACCTGTTCAAAACCAGTTCTGAACCTGTTCTAAACCAGTTCTAAACCAGTTCTGGACCTGTTCTAAACCAGTTCTAAACCAGTTCTGGACCTGTTCTAAACCAGTTCTGGACCTGTTCAAAGCCAGTTCAAAACTAGTTCTGGACCTGTTCTGGACCTGTTCAAAACCATTTCTGGACCTGTTCAAAACCAGTTCTGGACCTGTTCAAACCAGTTCTGGACCTGTTCTAAACCAGTTCTAAACCTGTTCTAAACCAGTTCTAAACCAGTTCTGGACCTGTTCAAAACCAGTTCTGAACCAGTTCTGGACCTGTTCTGGACCTGTTCAAAACCAGTTCTGGACCTGTTCAAAACCAGTTCTGAAGCTGTTCTAAACCAGTTCTAAACCAGATCTGGACCTGTTCTAAGCCAGTTCTGGACCTGTTCAAAACCAGTTCTGAACCAGTTCTGGACCTGTTCAAAACCAGTTCTGGACCTGTTCTAAACCAGTTCTAAACTAGTTCTGGACCTGTTCTGGACGTGTTCAAAACCAGTTCTGGACCTGTTCAAACCAGTTCTGGACCTGTTCAAAACCAGTTCTGAACCTGTTCTAAACCAGTTCTGAACCTGTTCTAAACCAGTTCTGGACCTGTTCAAACCAGTTCTGGACCTGTTATGGACCTGTTCAAAACCAGTTCTGAACCTGTTCTAAACCAGTTCTGGACCTGTTCAAAACCAGTTCTGGACCTGTTCAAAACCAGTTCTGAAGCTGTTCTAAACCAGTTCTGGACCTGTTCAAACCAGTTCTGGACCTGTTCAAACCAGTTCTGGACCTGTTCAAACCAGTTCTGAACCTGTTCAAACCAGTTCTAAACCAGTTCTGAACCTGTTCAAACCAGTTCTGGACCTGTTCAAACCAGTTCTGGACCTGTTCAAACCAGTTCTGGACCTGTTCAAACCAGTTCTGAACCTGTTCAAACCAGTTCTTGACCTGTTCTAAACCAGTTCTGGACCTGTTCAAACCAGTTCTGAACCTGTTCAAACCAGTTCTGGACCTGTTCTAAACCAGTTCTGGACCTGTTCAAACCAGTTCTGAACCTGTTCAAACCAGTTCTGGACCTGTTTTAAACCAGTTCTGGACCTGTTCAAACCAGTTCTGGACCTGTTCTGGACCTGTTCAAACCGGTTCTGGACCTGTTCAAACCAGTTCTGGACCAGTTCAAACCAGTTCTGGACCTGTTCTGGACCAGTTCAAAACCAGTTCTGGACCTGTTCAAACCAGTTCTGGACCTGTTCTGGACCTGTTCAAAACAGTTCTGGACCTGTTCAAACCAGTTCTGGACCTGTTCAAACCAGTTCTGGACCTGTTCAAACCAGTTCTGAACCTGTTCTGGACCTGTTCTAAACCAGTTCTGGACCTGTTCTAAACCAGTTCTGGACCTGTTCTGGACCTGTTCAAACCAGTTCTGGACCTGTTCTGGACCTGTTCTAAACCAGTTCTGGACCTGTTCAAACCAGTTCTGGACCTGTTCAAAACCAGTTCTGAAGCTGTTCTAAACCAGTTCTGGACCTGTTCAAACCAGTTCTGGACCTGTTCAAACCAGTTCTGGACCTGTTCAAACCAGTTCTAAACCAGTTCTGGACCTGTTCAAACCAGTTCTGGACCTGTTCAAACCAGTTCTGAACCTGTTCTAAACCAGTTCTGAACCTGTTCTGGACCTGTTCAAACCTGTTCTAAACCAGTTCTGAACCTGTTCAAACCAGTTCTGGACCTGTTCAAACCAGTTCTGAACCTGTTCTAAACCAGTTCTGAACCTGTTCTGGACCTGTTCAAACCTGTTCTGGACCTGTTCAAACCAGTTCTGGACCTGTTCAAAACAGTTCTGGACCTGTTCAAACCAGTTCTGGACCTGTTCAAACCAGTTCTGGACCTGTTCAAACCAGTTCTGAACCTGTTCTAAACCAGTTCTGAACCTGTTCTGGACCTGTTCAAACCTGTTCTAAACCAGTTCTGGACCTGTTCAAACCAGTTCTGAACCTGTTCAAACCAGTTCTGAACCTGTTCTAAACCAGTTCTGGACCTGTTCTGGACCTGTTCAAACCAGTTCTGGACCTGTTCAAACCAGTTCTGGACCTGTTCAAACCTGATACATTTTGTTCTGATGTTTTAGACGTTCTGCATTAAAAGGTTCTTTCTGAGGTTCTTTCTGTTTTAAACACATTACTTTGGGGTTCTTTTATTAGAACCATACTAATAGAAGCTACATACTACATACTACTACTACATACTACAACATACTTTTGAATAACTGGTAATGTTCTCTTTTCTCCCCACTGTTTTTGTTCTGTGTTTTATTAGATTGTAATCTGACATTCTAATACTGTTTGTGTACTTTCGCCCCTTTGTTCATGTTGATGTAACAGACCAAGTTTTACTAATAAAGTAAAAGAAATGGTTCTTTTTTCTGGGGAACTTTTTAAAATGTCAATAATTTATTCTTACAGAGCTCATTAGTGAAGTGACTGAGGGTTGAATAGAAATTCCTCCTGTGCAGAAAGATGATCACGTGACCAGAGGTGATTTGTTTACAGTCTGGTTGCCCTGGAGACCAAAGCAACGTGTGCATCAGCTGCTGGTAAACATGAGGCTGGAGCTTGTTGACTAGCTCACTGCGTGTGCTACGTCTTCACTACGCTCCTACCATCACTTTACCCAGGTCGAAACACCCGCTCTCCGTCCTGTCTCTATAGAAGGACCCCCTCGTCGGTAGTGCTGTCGTCACTCCTTCATTCTTTTCTTGTCTGCCCGCAATTTGTTCAATAAAGTTGTTTTAAAAACCTACCGTGTGATTGATCCAAACAGCTAACATTAATAGGATGTTTAGCACGTGGGGCTAACTGGACCAAGCCGGAAACAGTTTATAGCTTAGCATTAGCATTTAGCTCAGCTTTCCTCCTGTTATTTATAAACGACTTACCTGTGTGACCAGGTGAGTCAGCAGACCTCGGTCCGGAGCTTTAGCTGAGCTGGTTCGGTGTCGCATAGACACACAAAGGCTAGATGGATCATCTTGGGTTCGACCATAGATATAGCTGTCACTAGATATCTTACCCGCGCTGGTTGTCAATGGACCCTGACGTAGCTACGCCGGCGGCCATCTTACCACAGACAGCTCCCCCTTTCATAACACTGGTGTCAATGAAGCATGTACTATTAAATACCTCTAACTTGATCAGTTTTTAACCGATTTTCAACCGGTTTGCATTTTTATAAACGTAAGAGACGTGGCTGTGAATATATATCAAAATATAACAATAATGGCCGGGAAATTTATAAATTGTAAAAGTATAAAACCTCAAGTCTATACATAATAAGGTTTATAAGAAAGTAACCCGTTTGTAAATCCGTTCATTTTTAATCGAGTTCAGAGTGTTTTTAGTTAAATTGATGCTCACCTTCCGTCTGCTGCCAGAGAGCAGAACGTCAGCTCTCTGTCACAAGATGGCCGCCGTGTAGCCCGGATAATCCATCTAGCCTTTAAATATGACATCTAAATCAGGGCTAAGGGCTAAGGAAGTTCTTTCCAAAGTGGAGGAAAGAGCGATCACCTGGACTGTTGAGTTTCACTCTGATCTAACTCAGTAGGTCTGTGTAATGATCATATCACTACATTAAGTCACTATAGCATTCTGTTTTATATTGATATTCTAATATCAGCTGATCTCTGTACAGCCTGTAAATTCAAATCTGTATTTTTTTTCACATCTGTGTTTTATCTCCTCCTCTTATATTGTAATTTGTCTCTGTGTCATCATGTGAAACTCGTGTGTCATTTGCTGTCTTTCTATCCCCGTGTGTACGCTGCTGTGACAGGTGATCTCCCCACTGTGGGATCAATAAAGTCATTCTATTCTATTTGTCATATTTAAATGGCACCAGGTGCTTTAGAGGAAGCAGAAACAGCTTTACGGCACCAGGTATCTGATGAAGGACACTGCTGAATCATCTGTCTAAGAATGAAAGAGATCCTTAAAACATTCAAAGCTTTGAATCTGTCCTTGTTTTTGACACAGAGCTAAAGCAGGCTGATGATGACGTCTTCTGATGAGCTCAGACCTCTACGCATAGACATATATACGTAGATGCCCTGTGGCCTGCTGCTGGGCGTATCAGCGTCGCCGCCATCTTGGATGGGTCCCTCGCTCCACACGTAACCGGAGTTAATTCATCAAGCGCCGCACTATTGAAAGCAGATCTCGTGGAATGACCTCTCACAAGTCAGATTTAACAACATTATTGTTATTGGACCGTTCATCAAACTGTAAATGTCCTCTACATGTCATCAACGTGGACACATTGTTGACAATGAGTCCTGAACTGGTCCCAGTTCAGCGTTATGTCTGTTATACTGCTTCAGTCAGGATCACTGGAGAGTTTCTCTGATTGTGTCAGGGCCTCAGCTAGAATTTTAACTATTATTGGTCATTTTAGTCTGTTTAGATGGATATTGGTAACATCTGGGTGAGCTAACTTTACATCAGATTTTTCTTCTACCTATTCATCCTGATTTTAGTCTGTTCTGATGTAGTAGTAAGTACATTTTATTTATAGCACCTTTCATAGAAATAAATTACAAAGTGCTCCACAAAAACATCAGTTTAAAGACTATTAAAAACAAATAAATGATGTAATAAACCTCTCAACCTGCTCGTCTCATCAGCCACCTCCTAAAGTGAACAATACTCCTAAAACACCTTTCTGTGACATGCTGACACAGTCATTACCTTACCTACCTATTAACCTACCAGTTGGGAAAATAAGTTTATAAGTCTTCCTTATTGACCTTCATAAGGTGTTTTTTATGACTCTGTCCCTGTTAAACCTGGTTTTAATGTAAGTGAGTTAAAGCAGCTCTCTGGAGCATTTTTCTCTGTATCAAAGTTTTCTCGTCTCGTCTCGTCTCGTCTTCTTCCGCTTATCCGGGTCCGGGTCGCGGGGGCAGCATCCCAATTAGGGAGCTCCAGACAGTCTTCTCTCCAGCCACTTCCACCAGCTCCTCCGGCAGGATCCCAAGGCGCTCCAGGGCCAAACCAGAGATAGATTTTCTCCAGCGTGTCCTGTGTC
This sequence comes from Callopanchax toddi, assembly GCA_006937965.1. Taxonomy (NCBI): domain Eukaryota; kingdom Metazoa; phylum Chordata; class Actinopteri; order Cyprinodontiformes; family Nothobranchiidae; genus Callopanchax; species Callopanchax toddi. Next base: position 349,133 of record SSNR01000514.1, on the reverse strand, counting down.
GACCCGGGGGCCTCCTGCCGGCAGGACATGCCTGAAACACCTCCCTGGGGAGGCGTCCAGGGGGCATCCTAACAAGATGCCCGAACCACCTCAACTGGCTCCTTTCGACATGGAGGAGCAGCGGTTCTACTCCGAGTCTCTCCCGGATGTCCGAGCTCCTCCCCCTATCCCTAAGGCTGAGCCCGGCCACCCTGCGGAGAAAACTCATTTCGGCCGCTTGTATCCGCGATCTCGTTCTTTCGGTCATAACCCAAAGCTCATGACCAGGTGAGGATTGGGACGTAGATCGACCGGTAAATCGAGAGCCTTGCTTTCTGGCTCAGCTCCTTCTTCACCACAACAGACCAGTTCAGCGTCCATCACTGCAGACGCTGCCCCAATCCGCCTGTCGATCTCCCTCCTTCCCTCACTCGTGAACAAGACCCCGAGATACTTGAACTCCTCCACTTGAGGCAGGATCTCTCTCCCGACCTGGAGTTGGCAATCCACCCTTTTCCGACTGAGAACCATGGCCTCAGATTTGGAGGTGCTGATCCTCATCCCAGCCGCTTCACACTCAGCTGTGAACCTCCCCAGCAAGAGCTGAAGGTTAGAGCCTGATGAAGCTAGGAGGACCACATCATCTGCAAAAAGCAGAGACGAGATTCTCCTGTCACCAAACTCCACCCCCTCCACACCACGGCTGCGCCTAGAAATCCTGTCCATAAAGGTTCTGAACAGGACCGGTGACAAAGGGCAGCCCTGGAGGAGTCCAACCCTCACTGGGAACAGGTCCGACTTACTGCCGGCTATGCGAACCAAACTCACACTCCTCTGGTACAGGGACTGAATGGCCCTTAACAAAAGACCATCCACTCCGTACTCCAGGAGCGTCCCCCACAGGGTGTCCCTGGGGACACGGTCATAAGCCTTCTCCAAATCCACAAAACACATGTGGATTGGTTGGGCAAACTCCCATGACCCCTCCATCACCCTAGCGAGGGTAAAGAGCTGGTCCACAGTTCCAGGACCAGGACCAAAACCACATTGCTCCTCTTCTATCTGAGGTTCAACCATCGACCGGACCCTCCTCTCCAGGACCCTGGAGTAGACCTTCCCAGGGAGGCTGAGGAGTGTGATCCCCCTATAGTTGGAACAGACCCTCTGGTCCCCCTTCTTAAAAATGGGAACCACCACCCCGGTCTGCCACTCCACAGGAACTGCCCCCGATGACCACGCAATGTTGCAGAGACGTGTCAACAAGACAGTCCTACAACATCCATTGCCTTGAGATACCCAGGTCGGATCTCATCCACCCCCGGGGCTCCGCCACTGCGTAGTTTTTTGACTACCTCAGCGACTTCTGCCCCAGAGATTGGACAGTCCGTCCCCAGTTCTCCCAGCTCTGGTTCCTCATAGGAATGCGTGTCGGTGGGATTGAGGAGCTCCTCAAAGTATTCCTTCCACCGCCCGACTATAGCCCCAGTTGACGTCAGCAGCTCCCCGTCCGCACTGTAAACAGTGTGAGCGAGTTGCTGCCTTCCTCCCCTGAGGCGCCGGATGGTTTGCCAGAACCTCTTTGGAGCCGACCGATAGTCTTTCTCCATGGTCTCACCAAACTCCTCCCACGCTCGAGATTTTGCCTCGGAAACTGCCACTGCTGCACTCCGCTTGGCCCGCCGGTACCTGTCTGCTGCCTCTGGAGACCCACAGACCAGCCACGCCCTGTAGGCCTCCTTCTTCAGCCTGACGGCTCCCCTAACCTCTGGTGTCCACCAGCGGGTACGGGGGTTACCGCCACGATTGGCACCGGCTACCTTGCGACCACAGCTAGCAACAGCCGCCTCAACAATCGCAGAGCGGAACAAGGCCCATTCGGACTCAATGTCCCCCACTGCTCTCGGGACGCGGTCGAAGCTCTGCCGGAGGTGGGAGTTGAAGACCATCTTGACAGGCTCTTCTGCCAGGCGTTCCCAGCAGACCCTCACTATACGTTTGGGTCTACCAGGTCTGCCATCTGATCCAGCTCACCACCAGGTGGTGATCAGCTGACAGCTCCGCTCCTCTCTTCACTCGAGTGTCCAAAACATACGGTCTCAGGTCAGATGATACAACTATAAAGTTTCTAAATGTTCTAAATGATATTTCAGGTCTAAACTATGATCTATGGGTTGAGTTCCACAACATCTGTCATTCTGATGAAGACCCTCCTTCCTCCTAGAGACCCCTTTCCATTCTTTCTTGCCGCCGACATTTTTCAGCCAATGAAATTCAAATGTCTGCATTCTCTCAACATGCACGCGCATCGACCAAACCTGTACCAGTAGGGGGCGCTGTCGTACAGGACGCTCCGTGTGTTTCTCTGTTTGCGTCTCTGCCTTACGGCTCATTTCTACTAAAAACCTACCCATTCTCCAGCTAAAGACGGATTTATTTTTATTTTTAAACCTTTCACCTCACAGAATGGCAAGGCTTGACAGGATTATGCGTTTATTTTGGTCAGAAAGTTCATCCAGGGCCGAGTCAAGTTCAGCTTCAGAGTCCAGCAGCAGCTCTCTGCTAACAGAGCTAATATCAGAAGCAGCAGGGACAGAGAGGCTCATCAGACCCTCGTAGTGTTGAGTTGTATCTCTGTGTGTCCCTGCGATGGACTGGCGACCCGTCCAGGGTGTCCCCCGCCTCTCGCCCCCTGACCACTGGAGATAGGCACCAGCTCCCCGTGACCCCCTGTGGAGGACCAAGCAGCTACAGAAGATGGATGTGTAGCAGGATTATTTTTAACATCCTTTTTTTGTGTTCATTGTGTGAACTTTCTCAAAACTTTCAGTAAAAATGATTTATTTTTCTTTGAATTTTCTGTTTATAAGTCTTTGTGTAACATTATCATTTTTTTAATGTACATTTTTGCTGTAAATATTATAGTTCCTCTTTGGTACCTGTTGCGCAGGGGGCCATAATTAGTGAGACACACCCTTTATCCATGTGCAGCCTGCTGCTCAGTCTTTCAGTTGAGATGAGCCTGCATGCTGGTAGGTTGTGCTCCCTGTGTCTCCCTTTGTTTTAAGTTAGCACATGGCTAAGTTCTGTTACTTTAAAATAAATGCTAAAAATGCAGCTATAATATGGTGAACTATGAAAACCTGTAACTTTATAAGGCTATGAGCCATTTTATTTTGCAAAAATGCATTTAATGGTGCTGTTCGTTTGGTTTTGTACATTTTGTACTTTTTGCTCTTCTAGGGAGCTGTATTGTAGCTGGGTTGCTAATTTGTGCCTCCTGTTGCTGCTTTAAAGGTTTGTTCAGGAATATTTTGAATTTTTTTGTAAAAAACAATCTGGTACTGTGATATTTTATGCTGAAATTACTTCATTTAATTTCTTTTTACAACACTGAGTTTTGCCAGCTTGTAATAATAACAATAGAACATTTTAGGATTTAATGGAAGTAATTCTTTTTTTTAACACTATAATGTAAATATTCTGTTTATTGACTATGTAAAGTCTTTCAGTTGAGATGAGCCTGCATGCTGGGAGCTGTATTGTAGCTGGGTTGCTAATTTGTGCCTCCTGTTGCTGCTTTAAAGGTTTGCCCCCAGTCCTGATCAACATTAAAATCTGCAGTATCCAGAATACTGTCTCCTGAGTCTTCCTCTCTGCTCATGGTGACCACATGAAACATGCTACAGATGGATGGATGGATGGAGTTTGTCAAAAGATCTTTTTATGTTATGTAATATTGTAATATGGGTAAATATCATATTCATAAATGTAAATGAAAAACAAGAAACCTCCATAAATGATTTAAACATTGAATTCATTCATCACATCTCTGGTGTTTATGATAAATCCATTTAAGGATAAAGTCTAAAGAAATGTTTGCCTTTTTGAGTAATGTGTGTTACATTAGATCAGTAAAGCTTCTATATTCACATGTTGATGCTCCAACAGCTGATACCAGCTGACAGACCTTGTAATGCTGGTTCTATGTTCTATTTTGTTGTATTGAACGGTTGTTGCCTCCCATTGAGAGTTTGGACTTTTTTGGTGTAAATAAAGGTTTGGACAAAAACCTGATGTGAAGCGGCGGAGACACGTGACCTGATCGCTGTCCCTTTGGGCTTGTTCGAGATGAACTGCGCCTGGAGAACAGACGAGAGCAGGCGGACGCAGCAGGGGGAGCGGCCAAAAGTTTGCTTTTAAGTCGGACAAATTTTCTTAAATGTAGCTCGTAGTGATGATATGGCTGAAGATATTGCGTTAATGTCCGTAATAGCGGATGACTTTCCTTTTTTTTTTTCCAAAATCTTTATTTGAAGTTCAAAGTATTTCAAAACAAATTCAAGAGTGAACAAGTATCAACACTAAAGTAACAAAATAATAGACATATATCCAGATAGATCAGATCAAAGAAAATAAACAAGATGGTGCTCTGTACTAAATGATCTGATTATAAAAATCAGACAGTAGTTTTATTAGAACTTTATAGAAAATGGAACCAGTCCCTACTGAAAACTCTTTGAAACAAATCACATTTCTCACTGTGGCCTTTATAGTTGACATCATCAACGTGGCATGTTTTTACTATATATATATATAAAATAACATTCCGCATTCTGCCACAGGATGTTTGGATCACAACGTGAACCAATCAGATCTGACATCAGGTGAGAGACAGGCGTTTCCCATCATGCCCTCGGTTTTGCAGCCGGTGGAGAGCAACTGCAGCGCCTTGCTCCAAAATCTGCGGCCGCCTTGATCTCACGAGGTTATCGTTGCCTACGTAGGCATGACATCAGAGCAAGTCGGCGTCAAGTCGGACAGAAATCTAACCGGCATGCAATGGGCGCCGATCACCGGTGATCGAATCTGCGCAGAACTGGCTCATCTCGAACGCACCTAATGCTGCAGTTAAGTGCGCACTTGTTCACTACGCACTCGAACCCTTCTGTGCACCTCTACCAAGAGCACTCCACTAAAGACCGTAGGGTGGAAGTGTGAGTATTGGGATTGTGCCAATGTCTATGCCTCTACGGGTCACGAGGAGACGCCAGACCCGGAAACAGTTTAGCGCTCTGAGCGTTGATTGGAGGCCGCAATGAAGTGGGCGAAATCCTGCCTTGCGATTGGTTGAACGGTTAAAGTACCGTTCTGTGATTGGTTGGTAGGGCAGTTGGACTGTGATGATAGCTAGACAATGTAGCATCAACCCTACTACGGACGAGTTATCGACGCCTTTCTACCGATTAGTAAGCTTTAATTCCTTATTACAACTAAACACTTTGTTAATAAGGAGTTTGGAGGTTTACCGTTTATTAGTTAGGCTTAGCAGGTCCAGTTTACAAGTAGATTTACTGGAAAAAGCGACAGGTTACAAGGTAGCGTCAGTTAGCTAAAAGCCGAGCTTTAGCTTCTCCGTTCAGCTCGGAGATAAACAGAAAACCACAGAGCTAGTTGAGCTAAACAAACAGAGCTAGTTGAGATAAACAAACAGAGCTAGTTGAGAAAAATAAACACAGAGCTAGTTGAGATAAACAAACACAGAGCTAGTTGAGATAAACAAACAGAGCTTGTTGAGATAAACAAACAGAGCTAGTTGAGATAAACAAACCGAGCTAGTTGAGATAAAAAACAGAGCTAGTTGAGATAAACAAAGAGCTAGTTGAGATAAACAAACACAGAGCTAGTTGAGATAAACAAACACAGAGCTAGTTGAGATAAACAAACACAGAGCTAGTTGAGATAAACAAACAGAGCTAGTTGAGATAAACAAACACAGAGCTAGTTGAGATAAACAAACACAGAGCTAGTTGAGATAAACAAACAGAGCTAGCTGAGATAAATAGACAGAGCTAGTTGAGATAAAGAAACAGAGCTAGTTGAGATAAACAAACAGAGCTAGTTGAGATAAACAAACAGAGCTAGTTGAGATAAATAACAGAGCTAGTTGAGATAAACAAACAGAGCTAGTTGAGATAAACAAACAGCTAGTTGAGATAAACAAACAGAGCTAGTTGAGATAAACAAACAGAGCTAGTTGAGATAAATAACGGAGCTAGTTTTGATAAACAAACACAGAGCTAGTTGAGATAAATAAACACAGAGCTAGTTGAGATAAATAAACACAGAGCTAGTTTTGATAAACAAACACAGAGCTAGTTGAGATAAATAAACACAGAGCTAGTTGAGATAAATAAACACAGAGCTAGTTGAGATAAACAAACACAGCTAGTTGAGATAAATAAACACAGAGCTAGTTGAGATAAACAAACAGAGCTAGTTGAGATAAACAAACACAGAGCTAGTTGAGATAAACAAACACAGAGCTAGTTGAGATAAACAAACACAGCTAGTTGAGATAAACAAACACAGAGCTAGTTGAGATAAACAAACAGAGCTAGTTGAGATAAATAAACAGAGCTAGTTGAGATAAATAAACACAGAGCTAGTTGAGATAAATAAACACAGAGCTAGTTGAGATAAACAAACACAGAGCTAGTTGAGATAAACAAACACAGAGCTAGTTGAGAT
>SSNR01000514.1:279994-301899 GCA_006937965.1 Callopanchax toddi | reverse complement strand
GAACTGAGACCCCCACCTCCACCAGGAACCACCTGGAGAACCAGAGGAGAAGAACTGAGACCCCCACCTCCACCTGGAACCACCTGGAGAACCAGAGGAGAAGAACTGAGACCCCCACCTCCACCTGGAACCACCTGGAGAACCAGAGGAGAGGAACTGAGACCCCCACCTCCACCTGGAACCACCTGGAGAACCAGAGGAGAAGAACTGAGACCCCCACCTCCACCTGGAGAACCAGAGGAGAAGAACTGAGACCCCCACCCCACCTGGAACCACCTGGAGAACCAGAGGAGAAGAACTGAGACCCCCACCTCCACCAGGAACCACCTGGAGAACCAGAGGAGAAGAACTGAGACCCCCACCTCCACCTGGAACCACCTGGAGAACCAGAGGAGAAGAACTGAGACCCCCACCTCCACCTGGAGAACCAGAGGAGAAGAACTGAGACCCCCACCTCCACCTGGAACCACCTGGAGAACCAGAGGAGAAGAACTGAGACCCCCACCTCCACCAGGAACCACCTGGAGAACCAGAGGAGAAGAACTGAGACCCCCACCTCCACCTGGAACCACCTGGAGAACCAGAGGAGAAGAACTGAGACCCCCACCTCCACCAGGAACCACCTGGAGAACCAGAGGAGAGGAACTGAGACCCCCACCTCCACCTGGAACCACCTGGAGAACCAGGCAGCTACAGCTGACCACTGCTCTGAGGCAGAGGATTCACTGAGGAAACACTGAAAGGAAGATTAAAATAACAAGTTCAAATATAAAAACAACCAGATGAAACAATAAAACTGATCAGATCTAATCAAATAAAACATAGAAAACAGACTAAAAGCAGGTAAAGGTTCGACTAAACAGACTGAAGAAGACGTTGAAAGGTGGATAAATCCAACAGGATAGAATAAAGAACCCTGGGTGTGGAGCCTTTAAACACAGGAACGTTCTCTTAGCCCTGAGAATCCGTGTATGGTTCCTTAAAATACAATCAGAAACACCAAATCATTTTGTTTTCTTTTTTGTTGTTTTAAAACAAAATTAGAAAAACAAACAATAGTCAAAGGAAGAAAGCCTTATTTTTTGCAGTTTGCAGGTTAAAACAGAAAATCTTTGTTCCCTCAGTGGAACCGGAACCATCCAGTCAGAACTGAACTCGTAACTCGGTGGTCTGAGGGACCTGGTGGAGGTCTGAGGGACCTGGTGGAGGTCTGAGGGACCTGGTGGAGGTCTGAGGGACCTGGTGGAGGTCTGAGGGACCTGGTGGAGGTCAGAGGGACCTGGTGGAGGTCTGAGGGACCTGGTGGAGGTCTGAGGGACTGTGTTCTCCAGGACAGCTGATCACATTGAGTGACTGATGGGGGAGGAGAACTCTACAGGATGTTTATTATTTACAAACTATTTGAGAAACTGAAACAACCAAAGCAGCATCAGGATGTCAGGAGTCTGTAAACAGAGCCTTCAGTGGACTGTGTGTTGACTCCTGTGTGTTGTGTGTTGACTCCTGTGTGTTGTGTGTTGTGGGTCTGTGTGTTGTGTGTTGACTCCTGTGTGTTGTGGGTCTGTGTGTTGTGTGTTGACTCCTGTGTGTTGTGGGTCTGTGTGTTGTGTGTTGACTCCTGGTTGTTGTGGGTCTGTGTGTTGACTCCTGGTTGTTGTGGGTCTGTGTGTTGACTCCTGGTTGTTGTGGGTCTGTGTGTTGACTCCTGTGTGTTGTGGGTCTGTGTGTTGTGTGTTGACTCCTGTGTGTTGTGTGTTGACTCCTGTGTGTTGTGTGTTGACTCCTGTGTGTTGTGGGTCTGTGTGTTGACTCCTGTGTGTTGTGGGTCTGTGTGTTGACTCCTGTGTGTTGTGTGTTGTCTCCTGTGTGTTGTGGGTCTGTGTGTTGTGTGTTGACTCCTGTGTGTTGTGTGTTGACTCCTGGTGTTGACTCCTGTGTGTTGTGTGTTGACTCCTGTGTGTTGTGTGTTGACTGCTGGTGTTGTGGGTCTGTGTGTTGACTCTTGGTGTTGTGGGTCTGTGTGTTGACTCCTGGTGTTGTGGGTCTGTGTGTTGGCTTCTGTGTGTTGTGTGTTGACTCCTGTGTGTTGTGTGTTGAGTCTGTGTGTTGTGTGTTGACTCCTGTTTGTTGTGGGTCTGTGTGTTGACTCCTGGTGTTGTGGGTCTGTGTGTTGACTCCTGGTGTTGTGGGTCTGTGTGTTGACTCCTGTGTGTTGTGTGTTGACTCCTGTGTGTTGTGTGTTGACTCCTGTGTGTTGTGTGTTGACTCCTGTGTGTTGTGGGTCTGTGTGTTGTGTGTTGACTCCTGTGTGTTGTGTGTTGACTCCTGTGTGTTGACTCCTGTGTGTTGTGTGTTGACTCCTGTGTGTTGTGTGTTGACTCCTGTGTGTTGTGTGTTGTCTGTGTGTTGTGTGTTGACTCCTGGTTGTTGTGGGTCTGTGTGTTGACTCCTGGTTGTTGTGGGTCTGTGTGTTGACTCCTGGTGTTGTGGGTCTGTGTGTTGTGTGTTGACTCCTGTGTGTTGTGTGTTGACTCCTGTGTGTTGACTCCTGTGTGTTGTGTGTTGACTCCTGTGTGTTGTGTGTTGACTCCTGTTGTTGTGGGTCTGTGTGTTGACTCCTGGGTGTTGTGGGTCTGTGTGTTGACTCCTGTGTGTTGTGTGTTGACTCCTGTGTGTTGACTCCTGTGTGTTGTGTGTTGACTCCTGTGTGTTGTGGGTCTGTGTGTTGACTCCTGTGTGTTGTGGGTCTGTGTGTTGACTCCTGTGTGTTGTGTGTTGACTCCTGTGTGTTGTGGGTCTGTGTGTTGTGTGTTGACTCCTGTGTGTTGTGTGTTGACTCCTGTGTGTTGACTCCTGTGTGTTGTGTGTTGACTCCTGTGTGTTGTGTGTTGACTCCTGTGTGTTGTGTGTTGACTCCTGTGTGTTGTGGGTCTGTGTGTTGACTCCTGTGTGTTGTGGGTCTGTGTGTTGACTCCTGTGTGTTGTGTGTTGACTCCTGTGTGTTGTGTGTTGACTCCTGTGTGTTGTGTGTTGACTCCTGTGTGTTGACTCCTGTGTGTTGTGTGTTGACTCCTGTGTGTTGTGTGTTGACTCCTGTGTGTTGTGTGTTGACTCCTGTGTGTTGTGGGTCTGTGTGTTGGCTCCTGTGTGTTGTGGGTCTGTGTGTTGACTCCTGTGTGTTGTGTGTTGACTCCTGTGTGTTGACTCTGTGTGTTGTGTGTTGACTCCTGTGTGTTGTGTGTTGACTCCTGTGTGTTGTGTGTTGACTCCTGTGTGTTGTGGGTTGTGTGTTGACTCCTGTGTGTTGTGTGTTGACTCCTGTGTGTTGACTCCTGTGTGTTGTGTGTTGACTCCTGTGTGTTGACTCCTGTGTGTTGTGTGTTGACTCCTGTGTGTTGTGTGTTGACTCCTGTGTGTTGTGTGTTGACTCCTGTGTGTTGTGTGTTGACTCCTGTGTGTTGTGGGTCTGTGTGTTGACTCCTGTGTGTTGTGGGTCTGTGTGTTGACTCCTGTGTGTTGTGTGTTGACTCCTGTGTGTTGTGGGTCTGTGTGTTGTGTGTTGACTCCTGTGTGTTGTGTGTTGACTCCTGTGTGTTGACTCCTGTGTGTTGTGTGTTGACTCCTGTGTGTTGACTCCTGTGTGTTGTGTGTTGACTCCTGTGTGTTGTGGGTCTGTGTGTTGACTCCTGTGTGTTGTGTGTTGACTCCTGTGTGTTGTGGGTCTGTGTGTTGTGTTTGACTCCTGTGTGTTGTGTGTTGACTCCTGTGTGTTGACTCCTGTGTGTTGTGTGTTGACTCCTGTGTGTTGTGTGTTGTCTCCTGTGGGTTGTGTGTTGACTCCTGTGTGTTGTGGGTCTGTGTGTTGACTCCTGTGTGTTGTGGGTCTGTGTGTTGACTCCTGTGTGTTGTGGGTCTGTGTGTTGTGTGTTGACTCCTGTGTGTTGTGTGTTGACTCCTGTGTGTTGACTCCTGTGTGTTGTGTGTTGACTCCTGTGTGTTGTGTGTTGACTCCTGTGTGTTGTGTGTTGACTCCTGTGTGTTGTGTGTTGACTCCTGTGTGTTGTGGGTCTGTGTGTTGACTCCTGTGTGTTGTGTGTTGACTCCTGTGTGTTGTGGGTCTGTGTGTTGTGTGTTGACTCCTGTGTGTTGTGGGTTGACTCCTGTGTGTTGACTCCTGTGTGTTGTGTGTTGACTCCTGTGTGTTGTGTGTTGACTCCTGTGGTCTGTGTGTTGACTCCTGTGTGTTGTGGGTCTGTGTGTTGACTCCTGTGTGTTGACTCCTGTGTGTTGTGTGTTGACTCCTGTGTGTTGTGTGTTGGCTCCTGTGTGTTGTGTGTTGACTCCTGTGTGTTGTGGGTCTGTGTGTTGACTCCTGTGTGTTGTGGGTCTGTGTGTTGACTCCTGTGTGTTGTGTGTTGACTCCTGTGTGTTGTGTGTTGACTCCTGTGTGTTGTGTGTTGACTCCTGTGTGTTGTGGGTCTGTGTGTTGACTCCTGTGTGTTGTGTGTTGACTCCTGTGTGTTGTGTGTTGACTCCTGTGTGTTGTGTGTTGACTCCTGTGTGTTGTGTGTTGACTCCTGTGTGTTGTGTGTTGACTCCTGTGTGTTGTGTGTTGACTCCTGTGTGTTGTGTGTTGACTCCTGTGTGTTGTGGGTCTGTGTGTTGACTCCTGTGTGTTGTGGTTGACTCCTGTGTGTTGTGGGTCTGTGTGTTGTGTGTTGACTCCTGTGTGTTGTGTGTTGACTCCTGTGTGTTGACTCCTGTGTGTTGTGTGTTGACTCCTGTGTGTTGTGTGTTGACTCCTGTGTGTTGTGGGTCTGTGTGTTGACTCCTGTGTGTTGTGGGTCTGTGTGTTGACTCCTGTGTGTTGTGGGTCTGTGTGTTGACTCCTGTGTGTTGTGGGTCTGTGTGTTGACTCCTGTGTGTTGACTCCTGTGTGTTGTGTGTTGACTCCTGTGTGTTGTGTGTTGACTCCTGTGTGTTGTGTGTTGACTCCTGTGTGTTGTGTGTTGACTCCTGTGTGTTGTGGGTCTGTGTGTTGACTCCTGTTGTTGTGGGTCTGTGTGTTGACTCTTGTGTGTTGTGTGTTGACTCCTGTGTGGTGTGGGTCTGGGTGTTGGTGTTGTCTCCTGTGTGTTGTGTGTTGACTCCTGTGTGTTGACTCCTGTGTGTTGTGTGTTGACTCCTGTGTGTTGTGTGTTGACTCCTGGTTGTTGTGGGTCTGTGTGTTGACTCCTGTGTGTTGTGGGTCTGTGTGTTGTGTGTTGACTCCTGTGTGTTGTGTGTTGACTCCTGTGTGTTGACTCCTGTGTGTTGTGTGTTGACTCCTGTGTGTTGACTCCTGTGTGTTGTGGGTCTGTGTGTTGACTCCTGTGTGTTGTGGGTCTGTGTGTTGACTCCTGTGTGTTGTGTGTTGGCTCCTGTGTGTTGTGGGTCTGTGTGTTGTGTGTTGACTGCTGGTTGTTGTGGGTCTGTGTGTTGACTCCTGGTTGTTGTGGGTCTGTGTGTTGGGTCTGTGTGTTGTGTGTTGACTCCTGTATGTTGTGGGTCTGTGTGTTGACTCCTGGTTGTTGTGGGTCTGTGTGTTGTGTGTTGACTCCTGTGTGTTGTGGGTCTGTGTGTTGTGTGTTGACTCCTGTGTGTTGTGGGTCTGTGTGTTGTGTGTTGACTCCTGGTTGTTGTGGGTCTGTGTGTTGACTCCTGGTTGTTGTGGGTCTGTGTGTTGACTCCTGTGTGTTGTGGGTCTGTGTGTTGTGGGTCTGTGTGTTGTGGGTCTGTGTGTTGACTCCTGTGTGTTGTGGGTCTGTGTGTTGTGTGTTGACTCCTGGTTGTTGTGTGTTGTGTGTTGACTCCTGTGTGTTGTGTGTTGACTCCTGTGTGTTGTGTGTTGACTCCTGTGTGTTGTGTGTTGACGCCTGTGTGTTGTGGGTCTGTGTGTTGACTCCTGTGTGTTGTGGGTCTGTGTGTTGTGGGTCTGTGTGTTGTGGGTCTGTGTGTTGTGGGTCTGTGTGTTGACTCCTGTGTGTTGTGTGTTGACGCCTGTATGTTGTGGGTCTGTGTGTTGACTCCTGTGTGTTGTGGGTCTGTGTGTTGTGGGTCTGTGTGTTGTGGGTCTGTGTGTTGTCTCCTGTTGTTGTGGGTCTGTGTGTTGTGTGTTGACTCCTGTTGTTGTGGGTCTGTGTGTTGACTCCTGGTTGTTGTGGGTCTGTGTGTTGACTCCTGTGTGTTGTGGGTCTGTGTGTTGTGGGTCTGTGTGTTGTGGGTCTGTGTGTTGACTCCTGGTTGTTGTGGGTCTGTGTGTTGTGTGTTGACTCCTGTGTGTTGTGGGTCTGTGTGTTGTGTGTTGACTCCTGTGTGTTGTGTGTTGACTCCTGTGTGTTGTGTGTTGACTCCTGTGTGTTGTGGGTCTGTGTGTTGAGGGTCTGTGTGTTGTGGGTCTGTGTGTTGACTCCTGTTGTTGTGGGTCTGTGTGTTGTGTGTTGACTCCTGGTTGTTGTGGGTCTGTGTGTTGACTCCTGGTTGTTGTGGGTCTGTGTGTTGACTCCTGTGTGTTGTGTGTTGACTCCTGTGTGTTGTGTGTTGACTCCTGTGTGTTGTGGGTCTGTGTGTTGACTCCTGTGTGTTGTGGGTCTGTGTGTTGTGGGTCTGTGTGTTGTGGGTCTGTGTGTTGACTCCTGTGTGTTGTGGGTCTGTGTGTTGTGTGTTGACTCCTGTGTGTTGTGTGTTGACTCCTGTGTGTTGTGTGTTGACTCCTGTGTGTTGTGGGTCTGTGTGTTGACTCCTGTGTGTTGTGGGTCTGTGTGTTGACTCCTGTGTGTTGTGGGTCTGTGTGTTGTGGGTCTGTGTGTTGTGGGTCTGTGTGTTGACTCCTGTGTGTTGTGGGTCTGTGTGTTGTGTGTTGACTCCTGGTTGTTGTGGGTCTGTGTGTTGACTCCTGGTTGTTGTGGGTCTGTGTGTTGACTCCTGTGTGTTGTGGGTCTGTGTGTTGTGGGTCTGTGTGTTGACTCCTGTGTGTTGTGGGTCTGTGTGTTGTGTGTTGACTCCTGGTTGTTGTGGGTCTGTGTGTTGACTCCTGGTTGTTGTGGGTCTGTGTGTTGACTCCTGTGTGTTGTGGGTCTGTGTGTTGTGGGTCTGTGTGTTGACTCCTGGTTGTTGTGGGTCTGTGTGTTGTGTGTTGACTCCTGTGTGTTGTGGGTCTGTGTGTTGTGTGTTGACTCCTGGTTGTTGTGGGTCTGTGTGTTGACTCCTGGTTGTTGTGGGTCTGTGTGTTGACTCCTGGTTGTTGTGGGTCTGTGTGTTGTGTGTCTGTGTGTTGACTCCTGGTTGTTGTGGGTCTGTGTGTTGTGGGTCTGTGTGTTGACTCCTGGTTGTTGTGGGTCTGTGTGTTGTGGGTCTGTGTGTTGACTCCTGGTTGTTGTGGGTCTGTGTGTTGTGTGTTGACTCCTGTGTGTTGTGGGTCTGTGTGTTGTCTCCTGTGTGTTGTGGGTCTGTGTGTTGACTCCTGTGTGTTGTGTGTTGACTCCTGTGTGTTGTGGGTCTGTGTGTTGTGTGTTGACTCCTGTGTGTTGTGTGTTGACTCCTGTGTGTTGACTCCTGTGTGTTGTGTGTTGACTCCTGTGTGTTGTGTGTTGACTCCTGTGTGTTGTGTGTTGACTCCTGTGTGTTGTGTGTTGACTCCTGTGTGTTGTGGGTCTGTGTGTTGACTCCTGGGTGTTGTGGGTCTGTGTGTTGTGTGTTGACTCCTGTGTGTTGTGGGTCTGTGTGTTGTGGGTCTGTGTGTTGGCTCCTGGTTGTTGTGGGTCTGTGTGTTGACTCCTGGTTGTTGTGGGTCTGTGTGTTGACTCCTGTGTGTTGTGGGTCTGTGTGTTGACTCCTGGTTGTTGTGGGTCTGTGTGTTGACTCCTGTGTGTTGACTCCTGTGTGTTGTGGGTCTGTGTGTTGTGGGTCTGTGTGTTGTGGGTCTGTGTGTTGACTCCTGGTTGTTGTGGGTCTGTGTGTTGTGGGTCTGTGTGTTGACTCCTGGTTGTTGTGGGTCTGTGTGTTGTGTGTTGACTCCTGTGTGTTGTGGGTCTGTGTGTTGTGTGTTGACTCCTGGTTGTTGTGGGTCTGTGTGTTGACTCCTGGTTGTTGTGGGTCTGTGTGTTGACTCCTGTGTGTTGTGGGTCTGTGTGTTGTGGGTCTGTGTGTTGACTCCTGGGTGTTGTGTGTTGTGGGTCTGTGTGTTGTGTGTTGACTCCTGTGTGTTGTGGGTCTGTGTGTTGGGTCCTGTGTGTTGTGTGTTGTCTCCTGTGTGTTGACTCCTGTGTGTTGTGGGTCTGTGTGTTGTGTGTTGACTCCTGGTTGTTGTGGGTCTGTGTGTTGACTCCTGGTTGTTGTGGGTCTGTGTGTTGACTCCTGTGTGTTGTGGGTCTGTGTGTTGTGGGTCTGTGTGTTGTGGGTCTGTGTGTTGACTCCTGTGTGTTGTGTGTTGACTCCTGTGTGTTGACTCCTGTGTGTTGTGGGTCTGTGTGTTGACTCCTGTGTGTTGTGGGTCTGTGTGTTGACTCCTGGTGTTGTGGGTCTGTGTGTTGTGGGTCTGTGTGTTGTGGGTCTGTGTGTTGTGTGTGTGTGTTGTGGGTCTGTGTGTTGACTCCTGGGTGTTGTGGGTCTGTGTGTTGTGTGTTGACTCCTGTGTGTTGTGGGTCTGTGTGTTGTGGGTCTGTGTGTTGACTCCTGGTTGTTGTGGGTCTGTGTGTTGACTCCTGTGTGTTGTGGGTCTGTGTGTTGTCTCCTGTGTGTTGTGGGTCTGTGTGTTGTGGGTCTGTGTGTTGTGGGTCTGTGTGTTGACTCCTGTGTGTTGTGGGTCTGTGTGTTGTGTGTTGACTCCTGGTTGTTGTGGGTCTGTGTGTTGACTCCTGGTTGTTGTGGGTCTGTGTGTTGACTCCTGGTTGTTGTGGGTCTCTGTGTTGACTCCTGTGTGTTGTGGGTCTGTGTGTTGTGGGTCTGTGTGTTGACTCCTGGGTGTTGTGGGTCTGTGTGTTGTGTGTTGACTCCTGTATGTTGTGGGTCTGTGTGTTGACTCCTGGTTGTTGTGGGTCTGTGTGTTGTGGGTCTGTGTGTTGTGGGTCTGTGTGTTGTGGGTCTGTGTGTTGACTCCTGGTTGTTGTGGGTCTGTGTGTTGACTCCTGTGTGTTGTGGGTCTGTGTGTTGACTCCTGTGTGTTGTGGGTCTGTGTGTTGTGGGTCTGTGTGTTGTGGGTCTGTGTGTTGACTCCTGTGTGTTGTGGTTCTGTGTGTTGTGTGTTGACTCCTGGTTGTTGTGGTTCTGTGTGTTGACTCCTGGGTGTTGTGGGTCTGTGTGTTGTGTGTTGACTCCTGTATGTTGTGGGTCTGTGTGTTGACTCCTGGTTGTTGTGGGTCTGTGTGTTGTGGGTCTGTGTGTTGTGGGTCTGTGTGTTGTGGGTCTGTGTGTTGACTCCTGGTTGTTGTGGGTCTGTGTGTTGTGTGTTGACTCCTGTGTGTTGTGGGTCTGTGTGTTGACTCCTGTGTGTTGTGTGTTGACTCCTGTGTGTTGTGTGTTGACTCCTGTGTGTTGTGGGTCTGTGTGTTGTGGGTCTGTGTGTTGACTCCTGGGTGTTGGGGTCTGTGTGTTGTGTGTTGACTCCTGTGTGTTGTGGGTCTGTGTGTTGTGTGTTGACTCCTGTGTGTTGTGTGTTGACTCCTGTGTGTTGACTCCTGGTTGTTGTGGGTCTGTGTGTTGACTCCTGGTTGTTGTGGGTCTGTGTGTTGACTCCTGGTGTTGTGGGTCTGTGTGTTGACTCCTGTGTGTTGTGTGTTGACTCCTGTGTGTTGTGGGTCTGTGTGTTGTGTGTTGACTCCTGTGTGTTGTGTGTTGTCTGCTGTGTGTTGACTCCTGTGTGTTGTGTGTTGACTCCTGTGTGTTGTGGGTCTGTGTGTTGACTCCTGTGTGTTGTGTGTTGACTCCTGTGTGTTGACTCCTGTGTGTTGTGTGTCTGTGTGTTGTGGGTCTGTGTGTTGTGGGTCTGTGTGTTGTGGGTCTGTGTGTTGACTCCTGTGTGTTGTGTGTTGACTCCTGTGTGTTGTGTGTTGACTCCTGTGTGTTGTGTGTTGACTCCTGTGTGTTGTGGGTCTGTGTGTTGGCTCCTGTGTGTTGTGGGTCTGTGTGTTGACTCCTGTGTGTTGTGGGTTTGTGTGTTGACTCCTGTGTGTTGTGTGTTGACTCCTGTGTGTTGTGGGTCTGTGTGTTGTGTGTCTGTGTGTTGACTTCTGGTTGTTGTGGGTCTGTGTGTTGTGTGTTGACTCCTGTGTGTTGTGTGTTGTCTCCTGGTGTTGTGGGTCTGTGTGTTGACTCCTGTGTGTTGTGGGTCTGTGTGTTGACTCCTGTGTGTTGTGTGTTGACTCCTGTGTGTTGTGGGTCTGTGTGTTGTGTGTTGACTCCTGTGTGTTGTGTGTTGACTCCTGTGTGTTGACTGCTGTGTGTTGTGGGTCTGTGTGTTGACTCCTGTGTGTTGTGGGTCTGTGTGTTGACTCCTGGTTGTTGTGGGTCTGTGTGTTGTGTGTTGACTCCTGTGTGTTGTGGGTCTGTGTGTTGTGTGTTGACTCCTGGTTGTTGTGGGTCTGTGGGTCTGTGTGTTGTGGGTCTGTGTGTTGACTCCTGGTTGTTGTGGGTCTGTGTGTTGTGGGTCTGTGTGTTGGGGTCTGTGTGTTGACTCCTGTGTGTTGTGTGTTGACTCCTGTGTGTTGTGGGTCTGTGTGTTGTGTGTTGACTCCTGGTTTTTGTGGGTCTGTGTGTTGTGGGTCTGTGTGTTGACTCCTGGTGTTGTGGGTCTGTGTGTTGTGTGTTGACTCCTGTGTGTTGTGTGTTGACTCCTGTGTGTTGACTCCTGTGTGTTGTGTGTTGACTCCTGTGTGTTGTGTGTTGACTCCTGTGTGTTGTGTGTTGACTCCTGTGTGTTGTGGGTCTGTGTGTTGACTCCTGTGTGTTGTGGGTCTGTGTGTTGGCTCCTGTGTGTTGTGTGTTGACTCCTGTGTGTTGTGTGTTGACTCCTGTGTGTTGTGTGTTGACTCCTGTGTGTTGTGTGTTGACTCCTGTGTGTTGTGGGTCTGTGGTCCAGAGGCAGCAGAAGATCCAGAGGGACCGGCTCATGAACGACTTCTCCGCTGCTCTCAACAACTTCCAGGCGGTGCAGCGGCGTGCTGCGGAGAAGGAGAGGGAGTCCATCGCCAGAGCCAGGGCTGGGTCTCGACTATCGGTAAGGGGGGGGGACTCTTCTGTCTTCTGTCTCCGGTGGACATTACTGATCAGACCGACGCTGATGGGACCTTTGGCGTCCTGAGGGTGAATCAGCTGATGTTGTTTCTCTTGTAGACAGAAGACGGCGTTCGGGACGAGAAGCTGGTCTCCTTTGATCAGTAAGTGTCCTCCATGTTGGACCTGAGGAGTTCAGTGAGAAGCTGATGGAGGAGGGACTAGTGACTCCACCTCCTGTCACCATGACGTCTGACTGATCTAGTACCTTAAAGAACCAATCGTCCGACTGCCTGACGTCTGAGAGTCACTTCATCCAGTGTGAGACAGTGATGTAATCTAATAAGATGATATAGGAACAGTTTAATGGAGTCACAACGATGGACTAGGTTTAAAACTTGAGTCTGACTAGTTCCTGGTTTGAACTCGTTTCCTCCACTCAGTAACCAATGAAGGGTTCAAATCCCTTAGCTGAGCTCCAGATCCAGATCCAGAACCAGTCCGATGGCTCTTCATGCTGCTCGGCTCTCAGATCAGCGTCTTTAACACACGTTTTTAATTCTGTGCATGAAGACAGGAGGACTTTGGTCAGCTGACTCAGGCAGAAGAGGGCGGAGTCACAGAGGAGGACCTGGAGCTCATCAAGGAGAGAGAGACCAACATCAGACAGCTGGAGGTCAGCCATCACTTCTCCTTACCTCCCACTACTTCCTGTCTCCTCCCGCTACTTCCTGTCTCCTCCCGCTACTTCCTGTCTCCTCCCGCTACTTCCTGTCTCCTCCCGCTACTTCCTGTCTCCTCTACTTCCTGTCTCCTCTACTTCCTGTCTCCTCCCACTACTTCCTGTCTCCTCCCGCTACTTCCTGTCTCCTCCCGCTACTTCCTGTCTCCTCCCGCTACTTCCTGTCTCCTCTACTACCTGTCTCCTCTACTTCCTGTCTCCTCTACTTCCTGTCTCCTCTACTTCCCGTCTCTTCTACTTCCTGTCTCCTCTGGTATTGGTTGCCATGGAAACCAGTAGAAGACGAACAGAGTTCCGGTTGAATCAATTTTTCTTTGAGTTTCAGTTTCTGATGCTTAAATAATCAAACTAAACCACTACGAACACAGAGTCTTTCAGCCGACCTTCATTTGTCCTTCAAGTAACCAAAACGACTCGTTTCTCTCAGGTTTTGATTTCTTTAAACTCATTTAAACACACAACCGCAGCACATTGGACACACGCACACACAACTCACACTGCAAAGCACTGGTGATGCCAACAGACGCCATAGATATCATAAAGTCTAGATATCTTCGTCAATGGA
The DNA here is from genome assembly GCA_006937965.1 of Callopanchax toddi. NCBI lineage: Eukaryota > Metazoa > Chordata > Actinopteri > Cyprinodontiformes > Nothobranchiidae > Callopanchax > Callopanchax toddi. The sequence continues at coordinate 289,345 of SSNR01000514.1, read as the reverse complement.
CCCTGATGGCCCTATGCCGGCGGCCATCTTACCACAGATAGCTGCCTCCTTTCATAACATTGGTGTCAACAGTGCATGTACTAGTAAATACCTCTAACTGGCTCAGTTTTTAACCGACGGTTAGCTTTGTTATAAACCTTAGGGCTTCAGTCAACACTGGGACCCCCCCCCCCAATCTGTTTTACTTAGCTTGTTCTTGTTGCGGCGCGAGCTTGCGGGTGTGTTCACTAGCTTACAGCGCTTCATTCAACAGCAGTAGGCGTCCAAACCAAACATCAGCTGTTAGAGCTGATGGTGGGAGCATGATGACCACAGACGCCCGGGCCGTCACGGTCATACCCTAAGATTAGGATACTGTCCAAGTTTGATAAGAATATTGTTATTAATAATGATTTATATTATTATTATTGTTAATAATAATTTTTATTATTATTGTTGTTAATAATAATGATCTATAGTAGTATTATTGTTATTATCAATGATTTATAATAATATGATTGTTAATAGGGGCGATTGTGGCGCAGTGGAGAGAGAGATCTCCTCCCATGTCAGAGAGCGAGGGTTCAAACCCCGGCCCGGCCATGTCCTTGTCCACGATACTGAACCCCCAACAACGGCCTCCCGGGCGCCGTCCTGAGAGTCGCCCACCGCTCCTGGAACAACGAGGACGGGTCAGATCAGAGAGGAATTCCCCCAAGGGCTCAATAAAGGATAAATTATGATTTATATGATTATTGTCTGCTTCCAGTAGAATGTTTATTACTGGTTATAAAGGCCTAGTTGTTGTTTAATAACAAAAATAAACAACATGCGACGTTTGTGGTGGTTGAAGTTCACGGATTTATTCATAATTAAATTAACTGATGATAATATTAAATATCAGAAGTGATTTAATGAGTCCTTTTATTCAGGGAACTCCATTTCTACTCTCTTCTGTTGGTTTCCATGGCGACCTCCATTCCAGTTTGTCTCCTGTCAGTTTCTGATCGAGGCTTTCTATTGGTTGGTTTCAGTCTGACATCATGGATGTGAACCAGATCTTTAAGGACCTGGCTGTGATGATCCACGACCAGGGGGAGATGATCGGTGAGTTGGTCATGTGACCCGTCCTGTACTGAGGGGCGGGGCTATGTAGAGGAACATGAAGCTCTGTGATTGGCTGCTGGTTTTATTTGCTGATAGATTTTGTTGACTGGGTTTATTAGTTAGCATGTTTCGACCTTAGCACAGTGAGCGTGTGAAGTCCATAAAGTCCACAGGTGAGCCTCGGTCCTCAGGGGGTCTCACCTGTCCTAATGGAGCCGTGTACACCAGCGACCACACCAGACAGGCTGCACATCGTGTGTTGATCCTTGGTACTGCAGACCCTCACCATGAGCAGTGGGGGGGTGCAGCGCGTGAGTGTTGCTCCAAGAATCAGCACTGCAGCGGTCTGACCCCCCCCCCCCCCAACGGAGGTTCAGGGCTTCCGGACCTTGGAGCTGGTTGTTGCTGTCATTTAGAGTCTGCAGCTTCCCCAGTCTGAGCGTTACTTCTACACTCCCCCAGTTGGACACACGGTCGATGTGAGGCGTCCAGTATGCACCATGATATCTGGTGCACTGGTGGACCAGTTCAGGACCAGAGTGCTGTCCATACTCATTATAAACCATCTAGTCAGAACAATACAGTCACCTGGTCCAGAGCTCAGAGAGCCTCCTGGTCCAGAGCTCAGAGAGCCTCCTGGTCCAGAGCTCAGAGAGCCTCCTGGTCCAGAGCTCAGAGAGCCTCCTGGTCCAGAGCTCAGAGAGCCTCCTGGTCCAGAGCTCAGAGAGCCTCCTGGTCCAGAGCTCTGAGAGCCTCCTGGTCCAGAGCTCAGAGCGCCTCCTGGCGAGGGCTCAGCTCTCGTGAACACGGTCTGAGTTGTTGATGAAGACCTGTCTGGAACTCTTCTGGTTCTCCTGATGTGTTCTGTTGTAGGGCAGGGCACCGAAACACGGTACTACACCGGTACCAACTGAAAGCTGTCTGTAGGTACCAGTACTGACTTCGGTACTTTTATTATAAAATGTCCCTGTAAATGAGCCGCTTCATTTCTCCAGCGGTGCCGCTGCACGGGTGGAGACACAGGTGAGACACGGAGGAGCAGAGACAGCCCCTCCCCTCCCCTCCCTTTCAAAACGGTTAGCGTAGCGAGTTTTAGGTAAAACATCCAGAAAATCTCTAAAGTTTGGCTGATTTTGGAAAGGAAAACAGGAATTCCAGCAATTAGTCGAAGCCACGCATCATGTATGGAGTTAAGTTGCTGCTGCAGCGCCGTGCTCAGTCCAACGCCGAGCCTCCAGCCTCTCTGAGGGGAGACACAGGGACATGACAGAAAGTCCAGAGGTGAGCAACAAATACCGGTAATAGTAATGAACATGTATGCCACAAAACAATGTTGTTTTTTGTTTAATTAAAAAAACGTTTAATACTCTACGTTCTCTCAGAATTATACATATAGGCACCAAAAACAGTACCGGTATCGTAACCAGGTACCGGCCCTAGTCTGTAGCGTCCTCCTGCCTGAGTGGACGATGGAGGAAAGGCGTTCTTCGGTTCCGTTAACACTTCAGCTGAACTCGTGTTCTGCCTGCAGATAGCATAGAGGCCAACGTAGAGAACGCTGAAGTTCATGTAGAGCGAGGAACGGAGCAGCTGCAGAGGGCCGCCTACTACCAGGTGAGCCTCTGTTCTCCTTCTGTTGTTAAAGAACTTCGTCCCAGAGACCCTCACGTCTCCACCTTCTCTTCTCACAGCAAAAGTCCAGGAAGAAGATGTGCATTCTGGCCGTTGTTGTTTCCATCACCCTCACCATCCTGGCTCTCATCATCTGGGGGGTTTCCAGGAGTTAGTTGTTTTCATTCCGCTCCGTTCCACCTGCAAGTAGAACCACGAGAACCCAAGCACCAGTGGAACCAGTCAGTCCAAGACCACCAGAGGTCACCTGCAGGGGGCGTTTGGTTTCCTCTAACACTAGCTGTCACCACATTTCTAATGTAAATATGTTTTGATGTCTGTTCTCTGAAGAGTCGAGTGATGATGAAGTCTAAAACATTTCAGTCTGAATTTAGAACATGTCAGGTCCTCTAACAGAACCACACTATAATGTCTGAAGCACTCCCGGTTTCTGCCCTCTGGTGACATCATGACCCTACAACCCCACCATGACTAAAGATTCTGGAGGACGTTGAGTTGGACAACAGGATGGACGGGTGGAACCCAGGTGGCGTCTCGTCCATCTGGACGTCTGGAGCGATTTGTCTTTAACTCACGATTAAAGAAAGGATCTGTAACCAACCCTGACTGGTGTTCTTAATGACATTAAGCTAACCTCTTCCTGTTGGGGGGGCTGCAGCCACACAGGGGTCAGGTCTTCTACACCTCGTTACTCCATAGCACTCATACTAACCTTGACAGGTGTCGTCCTCTTCCAGGTAGAGCAGTCGCCTGGCAACCAGAGGGGTTAGGGTCCATCACCCTAGTGAGGGTCAAGACCTGGTCCACAGGACCAGGACCACATTGATCCTCCTCTATCAGACCCTCCTCTCCAGGACCCTGGACTAGACCTTTCCACAGGGGGACTCTGATCCCCCTATAGTTGGAACACACCCTCTGGTCCCCCTTCTTAAACATGGGGACCACCCCCCCAGTCTGCCACTCCACAGGAACTGCCCCCGATGACCAGAGACGTGTCAACCACGACAGTCCTACAACATCCAGCCATGAGACCCAGGTCGGATCTGGTCCACTGCTGTGTTTGACTACCTCAGAGACTTCTGTCCCAGAGACTGGACAGTCCGTCCCCAGGTCTCCCAGCTCTGGTTCCTCACAGGAATGTGAGTCAGTGGGACTGAGGAGCTCCTCAAAGTATTCCTCCTCCTCCTGACTCTAGTCCCTGTTGACGTCAGCAGCTCCCCGTCCCCACTGGACACAGAGTGAGTCTCTGCCTTCCTCCTGAGGAGGAGGAGGGTTCTCCAGAACCTCTTTGGAGACGATCTATAGTCTTTTATCAACTCCCCCATGCCTGACATGTTGCCTCAGAAACCACCACCGCTGCACCCCGCTTGTCCCTCCGGTCCCTGTCTGCTGCCTCTGGAGACCCCCAGACCCTCCACGCCCTGTAGACCTCCTCCTTCAGCCTGACCTCCTCTAAGCTCTGGGGTCCACCAGCGGGTACGGGGGTTACCGCCTCGTGACCACAGCTAGCAACAGCTGCCTCAACAATCACAGAGGAGCCAGATCCATCAGACTCAGTGTCCCCCACTGCTCTCAGGTCAAAGCTCTGCTGGAGGTGGAGCTGAAGACCATCTACCAGGTCCCAGCAGACCCTCACTGTAGGTTATGGTCTACCATCTGATCCAGATCACCACCAGGTGCTGATCAGCTGACAGCTCCTCTCCTCTCTTCACCCGAGTGTCCAGGACATCCGGTCTCAGGTCAGATGACACGACTCTCAGTCTGTCATGGACCTGTGACCCTGGTGCCAGGTAGACTGGTGGTCCTCCTGTAGACCGGTGGTCCTCCTGGTACCAGGTAGACCGGTGGTCCTCCTGGTGTCAGGTAGACCGGTGGTCCTCCTGTAGACCGGTGGTCCTCCTGGTACCAGGTAGACCGGTGGTCCTCCTGTAGACCGGTGGTCCTCCTGGTGTCAGGTAGACCGGTGGTCCTCCTGTAGACCGGTGGTCCTCCTGTAGACCGGTGGTCCTCCTGTAGACCGGTGGTCCTCCTGGTACCAGGTAGACCGGTGGTCCTCCTGTAGACCGGTGGTCCTCCTGGTACCAGGTAGACCGGTGGTCCTCCTGTAGACCGGTGGTCCTCCTGTAGACCGGTGGTCCTCCTGTAGACCGGTGGTCCTCCTGGTGTCAGGTAGACCGGTGGTCCTCCTGTAGACCGGTGGTCCTCCTGTAGACCGGTGGTCCTCCTGGTACCAGGTAGACCGGTGGTCCTCCTGTAGACCGGTGGTCCTCCTGTAGACCGGTGGTCCTCCTGGTACCAGGTAGACCGGTGGTCCTCCTGTAGACCGGTGGTCCTCCTGTAGACCGGTGGTCCTCCTGTAGACCGGTGGTCCTCCTGGTACAGGTAGACCGGTGGTCCTCCTGTAGACCGGTGGTCCTCCTGGTACCAGGTAGACCGGTGGTCCTCCTGTAGACCGGTGGTCCTCCTGGTACCAGGTAGACCGGTGGTCCTCCTGTAGACCGGTGGTCCTCCTGGTACCAGGTAGACCGGTGGTCCTCCTGTAGACCGGTGGTCCTCCTGGTACCAGGTAGACCGGTGGTCCTCCTGGTGTCAGGTAGACCGGTGGTCCTCCTGTAGACCGGTGGTCCTCCTGGTGTCAGGTAGACCGGTGGTCCTCCTGTAGACCGGTGGTCCTCCTGGTACCAGGTAGACCGGTGGTCCTCCTGTAGACCGGTGGTCCTCCTGTAGACCGGTGGTCCTCCTGTAGACCGGTGGTCCTCCTGGTGTCAGGTAGACCGGTGGTCCTCCTGTAGACCGGTGGTCCTCCTGGTACCAGGTAGACCGGTGGTCCTCCTGTAGACCGGTGGTCCTCCTGTAGACCGGTGGTCCTCCTGGTACCAGGTAGACCGGTGGTCCTCCTGTAGACCGGTGGTCCTCCTGGTGTCAGGTAGACCGGTGGTCCTCCTGTAGACCGGTGGTCCTCCTGTAGACCGGTGGTCCTCCTGGTACCAGGTAGACCGGTGGTCCTCCTGTAGACCGGTGGTCCTCCTGTAGACCGGTGGTCCTCCTGTAGACCGGTGGTCCTCCTGGTATCAGGTAGACCGGTGGTCCTCCTGGTGTCAGGTAGACCGGTGGTCCTCCTGTAGACCGGTGGTCCTCCTGGTGTCAGGTAGACCGGTGGTCCTCCTGTAGACCGGTGGTCCTCCTGTAGACCGGTGGTCCTCCTGTAGACCGGTGGTCCTCCTGGTACCAGGTAGACCGGTGGTCCTCCTGTAGACCGGTGGTCCTCCTGTAGACCGGTGGTCCTCCTGGTACCAGGTAGACCGGTGGTCCTCCTGTAGACCGGTGGTCCTCCTGTAGACCGGTGGTCCTCCTGGTGTCAGGTAGACCGGTGGTCCTCCTGTAGACCGGTGGTCCTCCTGTAGACCGGTGGTCCTCCTGTAGACCGGTGGTCCTCCTGGTACCAGGTAGACCGGTGGTCCTCCTGTAGACCGGTGGTCCTCCTGGTACCAGGTAGACCGGTGGTCCTCCTGTAGACCGGTGGTCCTCCTGGTACCAGGTAGACCGGTGGTCCTCCTGTAGACCGGTGGTCCTCCTGGTACCAGGTAGACCGGTGGTCCTCCTGTAGACCGGTGGTCCTCCTGGTGTTCGTTATGGTCAAACAGTGACCTGTACAGAGGTCAAACATGGGGTCTTCTGCTGCGTCTTTCTGTGGACCTCCGTCTTGTCTCCGTGTTTCTGGGCTGTGGGTCCTGGAGCCAGGCGTGTAGTAATTCTCCACATGTTGTAAAAATAAACCCGTTGAACAGGAAAGAGAACACAACAAGCAGAGTCTGGCACACAAACCAGACGTTCTGATAGAAAGTATTTTCTGGGCTATTCTCCTTCAAAGAGTTTCTGTGGAACTCCAAAGTGACTCAGGGGCTTGACGTCAGGCGTGGAGCGATGACTGACGCCTGATCTAATTTAATTACAACATCTGAGTCGCAGCAACACGCTGAAAAACATCCAAACTTTAAAATCCTTTGAACTTCAGCAGCTCATCAACACAAGTCAATCAGTAAATGTGACAAATACCACCATGTGGCTTTTAGTTCAGATACTTGGAGCCAAATTTAAATTCTCTGAGAGATCTAACCTAAGACGATCTGTGGGGATGGAAGCAGCAGAGGGAAAGCAAAGACCACACCGGGTGCCCCTCCTGTCAGTGAGAACAGGAAACGGTTCACACAGGACCACCAGACCTGGACCACAGAAGACCTGGTCTGATGAGTCTGGGTTTCTGCTACATTCAGGTGGTAGGGTCAGAGTTTAGCGTCAACAACGTGAAAGCACGGATCCATCCTGCCTTGTACCAACGGTTCAGGCTGGTGCTGGTGCTGTCATGGNCCAGTCCCCAGGGTCCAGTCCTCAGGGTCCAGTCCTCAGGGTCCAGTCCTCAGGGTCCAGTCCCCAGGGTCCAGTCCTCAGGGTCCAGTCCTCAGGGTCCAGTCCTCAGGGTCCAGTCCTCAGGGTCCAGTCCCCAGGGTCCAGTCCCCAGACAGCTGGGCCACCTGCCTCCAGGTCTCCTTTAGAAAACAGATTCTTCATCTCAACGAGACGGTACCTGATTAAACGAGGGGTAAAGTGTTTGACTCTAGTGTGTGAGCTCCTTTAATAAAACCTGACTAAACCTCCAGCAGCAGGACTGGAGAAGACCCAGGTTCTGGTTCTGGACCAGGTCCAGGTGCTGGTCCTGTTGTGGATGAATAACTGCTGGAACTGAGGTTAGGGTTCATCTGTGATCCAGGTTGACCTGAAGGAAAGTGGACCAGGCAGCCCTTCAGCCCCGCCCATGGTGTGCAGGTTGGCTCCGATTGGCTGCAGACACAGGTAGTAACCAATCAGATCGCTGACGGACGTGTTGGAGGAAAAACAGTTAATGTAATGATTGATGAGAAAAACAAAAACACGTTAACCCTCAGAGATTACACGCTCCATGGTGATCCTCCAGATCTGGTTTGGTTCCAGAGCCGGACTCCTCCTGATCCTGGACTTAAAGCGGCTCTCTGGAGCATTTTTCTCTGTCTCAAAGTTTTCTAAATGTTCTAAATGATATTTCAGGTCTAAACTCTGATCTATGGGTTGAGTTCCACAACATCTGTCATTCTGATGAAGACCCTCCTTCCTCCTAGAGACCCCTTTCCATTATTTCTTGCCGCCGACATTTTTCAGCCAATGAAATTCAAATGTCTGCATTCTCTCAACATGCACGCGCATCGACCAAACCTGTACCAGTAGGGGGCGCTGTCGTACAGGACGCTCCGTGTGTTTCTCTGCCGTCTCAGCCGTTCACTGAGGACTCACGGCTCATTTCTACTAAAAACCTACCCATTCTCCAGCTAAAGACGGGTTTATTTTTATTTTTAAACCTTTCACCTCACAGAATGGCAAGGCTTGACAGGGTTACGCGTTTATTTTGGTCAGAAAGTTCATCCAGGGCCGAGTCAAGTTCAGCTTCAGAGTCCAGCAGCAGCTCTCTGCTAACAGAGCTAATATCAGAAGCAGCAGGGACAGAGAGGGCTCTTCAGACCCTCGCAGTGTTGTTGGAATAAGATTGTGAACTGTGAGTGATTAAACCCTACACATTGAGCTGTACAGTTTATGCCCGAAGTATATGCGACGCGTGCACACGCGCACACGCGACCGGACACGCGTGTCGAGATGTTTTGAGGAGGAGCCTTTGGACGCTAGATTCAAAAACTGCTCTCCTGATGAAATCCTCCAGAGTGCGGCTTTAACGATCCTCCAGATCTGGTTTGGTTCCAGAGCAGGACTCCTCCTGATCCTGGACTTAACGATCCTCCAGACCCACATTTACAGCTTTAATCCAGATGTTTGTTGTTTTGTTTTCATTCTTTCACCTCATGGATGAAACTCTGGAACCTGAAAAGAACGTTTGTGTGGTTCTGAAGTGGCTTCTTTCAGCTGTTTGTCTACAGTAAGGACACGCCCACCTGTGACATCATCATTCTGTTTATCATGAACACTGAAGTTCCACCAGAAGGTTCTCCTTGCTGAGTCTCCAGATGTTCCTCAGTAAACATCATGTGTGAACCTGATGGACAGGGGGCTCAGGACGCTGCCCTGTGGAGCTCCGGTGCTGAGAGGTGTAGTCCACGATACCAGACTGTCCTGGTGGATCTTTAGTGTGAGGCGGACCGATGTGGTTCAGCTCTGGTCCCTCCAGGTGATGATAGGTGGTCTGTAGACCTTAAGGCCTGTAGTTTGTTTGGACACTGAGACCAGATCCTGTCCCATTAGCTGGTCTTTGTGTCTGGGGACCAGACCACCCAGGTCTTGGTCTGTTCCAGACCCTTCCTGTTCCTGATGCAGGTCGTGGACGAGTCATGTGACTCCGGACCGGGTATCAATCCGTGTTATTGTTCTACCTGGTGTCCCCACAGACAAAGACCTGCTAGATTAGACAATTAGGGTCTGGTGGTTATCCAGATTAAAGGAGGAGATCTAGGTCAAAGGGAGGAAGGAGGGAGGGAGGAAAGGGAGGGAGGAGAAGAGGGAGGGAGGAGGAGAGGGAGGAAAGGGAGGGAGGAGAAGAGGGAGGGAGGGGAAGAGGGAGGAAAAGAGGAAGAGAGGAGGAGAGGGAGGAAAGGG
>SSNR01000514.1:252935-279606 GCA_006937965.1 Callopanchax toddi | reverse complement strand
CAGGGTCCAGTCCTCAGGGTCCAGTCCCCAGGGTCCAGTCCCCAGGGTCCAGTCCTCAGGGTCCAGTCCCCAGGGTCCAGTCCCCAGGGTCCAGTCCTCAGGGTCCAGTCCTCAGGGTCCAGTCCCCAGGGTCCAGTCCAGGAAAGGGAGGGAGGAGAAGAGGGAGGGAGGAAAAGAGGGAGGGAGGAGAAGAGGGAGGGAGGAGAAGAGGGAGGAAAGAGGGAGGGAGGAAAAGAGGGAGGGAGGGAGGAAAGGGAGGGAGGAGAAGAGGGAGGGAGGGGAAGAGGGAGGGAGGGAGGGAGGGGAAGAGGGAGGGAGGAAAAGAGGGAGGGAGGAGAAGAGGGAGGAAAGAGGGAGGAGTTGGGGTCAGAGAAACTGATGGCCGCCTCAGAGGAGGAGAGTGACCTCCTTCCCTGACTCCAGGAGGTCCTGATGGGGGTTCTGACTCCAGGAGGTCCTGATGGGGGTTCTGACTCCAGGAGGTCCTGATGGGGGTTCTCCTGATCCGTCTAGACTCCTGAATCAGCGCAGACCCCCCCCCCCCCGGACAGTTAATTAGCAGACATTTTTATTGATCTGCTGGATTTGGTGAAATCCCCTCTCTGTCTGCCAGACAGATCTGGACTAAAGTCCCCCCTGGAGCTGGGGGGGGGGGGGGGGGGGGGGCCCACCTGTTGACACCCCCCCCCCCCCATGAGAGGTGGGTTGTGCGCTCAGATACAATAATTAGTGAGTCCAGACTGAGAGAACCTCTCTGCTAATTAAAGGCCTGTGGAGGATTACAGATCACACAGTAGCTCCGTGCACAACCACGTGCACGGCCCAATGGACCCACATCCACTGACACACACACTGCATCAGGTCTGAACCTCCACAATCAGTCAGGACTGGACTGGGACCTGGAGAACCCGTCTGACAACATGGAGGAGGATCAAGACCTCAGACCCGGTTCTAGAGTCATCCAGGAACCCAAAACCACCTGAAGCCCTGCAGACATCAGCTGGTCCAGGTTAGGGTCAGAGGGTACGATTCAGAGAAGAATGGGTCTACGCGGGTTCAGATGGGTCTACGCGGGTCCCGATGGGCCTACGCGGGTCCCGATGGGTCTACCCGGGTCCCGATGGGCCTACCCGGGTTCAGATGGGCCTACCCGGGTCCCGATGGGTCTACCCGGGTCCCGATGGGCCTACCCGGGTCCCGATGGGCCTACGCGGGTCCCGATGGGTCTACGCGGGTCCCGATGGGCCTACCCGGGTCCCGATGGGCCTACCCGGGTTCAGATGGGCCTACCCGGGTCCCGATGGGTCTACCCGGGTCCCGATGGGCCTACCCGGGTCCCGATGGGCCTACGCGGGTCCCGATGGGCCTACGCGGGTCCCGATGGGTCTACGCGGGTCCCGATGGGCCTACCCGGGTCCCGATGGGCCTACCCGGGTTCAGATGGGCCTACTCGGTGTCTCAGCCCATCAGGTAACAGCTGATGGTCAACATGTCAGGGTGGGGACTGAGGAGGACCCAAAGTCCAGGTGAACTCCCAGGCAGGACAGTGATGTATGGAGTTTGTAAAGCTGCTGATGAAACAGACAACACGTCTCCTCCAGCAGCTTCTCGTGCTTCAGCTGAAAACCCTGATGATGATGATGATGATCTCCTTCCTTCCTCTTTGAGAGAGCTCGTCACCCAGAGGAGGCGTGGAGACGTTGGGTTCCTTTGGTCTAAGTCTCTCAGACTGACGAACTCTGAGCTGCATGTCAGAATTAGTGAGCGCTCACTTTATTTACCTCTGAGAATAAACTGACGTCCAACAGGTGACCTCACCAGAACGGCCGGTTTAAACCACTCGCTCATCCCTGGTCATGTGACCACGTGTGTAAACATGATTGTTTTCTTACCTCTGTAATGAGATCACCTGAGGACCCAGAAAGAACACAGGAGTAAACGTTATAAAAAGGTTTATTATGGTTGAGGGTTGGTGAGCTCAGGGACCAGCACTGCAGGAGAATGGGGAAGGCTGCTGTAGTGTGATGTCAGAGAGGGGGCGGGGCTTGGTCTGGGTTTCCTTGACAGCTCCTCTTCAGTCTGTGAGATGTTTCCTCTTGACTGACACAGACAATTAATCCACAAGAAACAGGTCCAACATCCACAATCCAGTAGGAAGCTAACAGGCAGAGATCGGTAGTCAGGGTACGGAGCAGTGGTCCGGGTCCAGATGACAGACGAGGCAGGCGTAATCCAAAGGCAGAAACTTGATCAAAGGGTTAGAAACAAAGACAGACATGAACGCTGGACCTGTTATCAGTGATCTGGTAGAGAAACAGAGACTGAGCTGCTCTTAGAGGAGGAGCACACAGGTGAAGCAGAGGGACACTCAGGCATGGCAGTAAGGAGCTGGATCACTACAGCCTCAGAGGTTCTCATCATCTTCAGATCCTTGACAGGTCAGGAAACTCAGGTAATGCTGATTATTTCTCATGAAGCATCTCTGGTAACAGATCATGCCCCAAGAAAGCAAACACCTGTTTTTTTCCCCAAAAAGTCTTAAAAAAGAAAAACAATTTGTGGTGTTTGTCTCATGTGGAGGATAATCCTCCTGTTAAATAAACATCGACAACCCATACAGACCCAGGAGGATGAAAACAGGCTGCCCAGTAAACCCTGATCATCGGTGAACTACGTAGGTGGGTTAGTGTTTTCAGCAGCAGTCAGACATAATCCTCTTTCACACGAGCTGTTTACATCATCAGAGGAAAGGGTCTGGGACACCTCGACATGAGGAGACCCGATGGTGGTTCTGACTGGATTCTGACTAGAGGAGACCTGATGGTGGTTCTGACTGGATTCTGACTAGAGGAGACCCGATGGTGGTTCTGACTGGATTCTGACTAGAGGAGACCCGATGGTGGTTCTGACTGGATTCTGACTCAGGGAGACCTGATGGTGGTTCTGACTGGATTCTGACTAGAGGAGACCTGATGGTGGTTCTGACTGGATTCTGACTAGAGGAGACCCGATGGTGGTTCTGACTGGATTCTGACTAGAGGAGACCTGATGGTGGTTCTGACTGGATTCTGACTAGAGGAGACCTGATGGTGGTTCTGACTGGATTCTGACTCGAGGAGACCCGATAGGGCCCCAAAGCTGAGCCTGGGCCCGTCCCTTCTGCACAACGTCTGCATCAGAACCAGGACCCTCACATTAGTACGCTGTGTTCTGTTAGTTTGAGAACCGTGAAAATGAATGTTCTGACAATCCAAGGCTAAGTAGTCTGAGTCTGTAAGCTAGCATGGTCAAACGCTTTTGAAGCACAGTCATATCCCTCTCCACCTTCATAGTAGCTGTGATAGCATAATGCTTTTCCCTAAAGGCTGACTGAATTTTAGAGAGAATGTCGTTAGAGCACAGGTACTGGTTCAGCTCATCATTAGATTACATATTGTCCTATAATTAGTTAGAACTGCGGGATCACCTCCTTTTAAAACTGGTAGAAGGTGCTGATTTCCAAACTAACGGACCGTCTTTGGTGTTGATTGAGTGATTAAAATGAACTGAAAGTGGCTCAGCCTCAAAATACCAGATGACTTTATTGTCGTTGCATCTGCGTCCTGATACGACGACACTTAGTGTTAGTACAGCTGTTCCAAGATTCAGACAAACAACATGATACAAAACAGGACAACAGGTGTCTGCGGACATGAGCATTTCTATGAGCTCCCTTTTGTAGAGAGGAAAACGCTTGGAGGGGAGGGTGTGTGGAGGTGATAAAAAACATGTCCATTTCCCTAGGCTCAAGGAGCTCAGAGACCTGAACAGGAAAAAAATGCCTCAGACATAAAAAGCACAAAACTCTGACAATCACAAAAACATAAGAACGTGATAGAGGGTGGGGGGGTAAAGGGAACCCCCACGCCCCCGATCCAGTTCACAGCGTTAGACCGAGTTAACAGGAGTGGAAGGAGTCGATAAGGAGATGGAGAACGTTGTTCCAGGTCAGCTTCCTCATACATTCCAGAGGGGGAGTTGTGGGTCCAACTCCACTGTTGGAGGGAGTCAGATTAGATTATAGGATTTGTTTTGGCATCAGACAGAGAACCATGTTCTCTCTGACGTAGAGTCCTGCAGCTGGCTCCATACATCCAATTCAGCTGAATTATGGACATTCCTTTGAGCCAGGACTTCTCTCCAAGCTGGTTCCAAAATTGCGCAACAAGTCCGCTAAGATCCACAATCTTATGATTAGATCTCGCAGCGCCAAGAGTCTGAGTTCCCCGACCTGACCACTAGGCCCGTTTCCACTGTCGGAACTTCGGGGTAATTTTACCGGAACTTTGAGGCGCGTGACTGTTTCCATTGATGCGGGCCGTTTCAAGAGGGCCGTCTTCAAGGACCAACGGAGTCCCTGATCAGGGACAGGTACTCGGATCGGCCCGATAGATTCACGGAGTGGGAAATGTGGTTAACTCGTGCTGATTGGTTGTGGGATGAAGGAAAATGATGAAAGCAGACCGCGCCGAGATAAATGACCTGTGTGTTGTCGGAGCTGTAAAATGACGTGTCTTCGAGGTTGGATTAGTTCGTCATGAAGTCTACTCATCCTTCTGTTCATCACTCCATCACTGTGGATAAAAACAGAGAAATACGCCACAACCATCGCTTCTTCGTCCATCGTTGATCTATTTATTATTCTCCACTTCCTTGTCTGTTGGCGCCTTTACGCTTGTCAGTGACGTCGATGCTGACGTCTTACAAAAGTTCCAGAAAGGTGGAGCTGTAATGGAGACACAACAGCTGAGAGGACCGAGACACAGGAATGTCCCGGTCACTTTCCCCTCACAGAAATGACCCCGAAGTTCCGATAGTGGAAACGAGGAGCGGGTAGTTTCCCAATAGAACCCGTCTTCTCCAGAAGGTCCCCCAGGGATCCACAAGCTCCAATCGGTAGAAACCTGGTGACCATAATCCGAATCATGTAGACATCTTCGTCTTCCATGGAAAGTAGAGGGAGATGCATTATCCTCCACCAGGAATTCATAATAGATCCCACTGGAAGCTTTCCAGGACAGCTCGGCGCCCAGTCATCGTACAAAAAGTGGAAAAAACTTATCAATAGCACTCAGAGTCCAGCTGATCAATTCCATGGTAATAAAATGTTGAATGATCTGAAATGGGATGAGGAAAGTGCTCCGAATGTCACACCACAAAGCAGCAGGGACAGAGAGAGAGAGGGAGCCGTCCTCCACAGAGCAGAAAGAGAAAATCTGCTGCCATACGTAAAAATAGGGCTCTATTAAACCTGGTCCAGGTGGCTTTCTGTGAGCTAACATTTTTAAATCTTTATGCACTTCATGGACAGTAAAAGGTGCAAAATTAAATTGATCTGCAGAACGCTTTGGGGGTAGCTACTAGCTACTTTGCCAGACTTTAGCAAAGGGGCTCCTGCAGAATCAAACAAGGAACCCACTGATAGAAAATATTCATGAAAACATTTCAAGACTCCAGTCCTTTCAAAAACTGGGATGTAACCTTTGAGAACAAATGTAGGAGGAACCTGAATAATCTGAATGACTTTCCAGAATCTCTGAGGGTCATTAAGGGTCTCAGCGGGGACAGACAGTGAATACTGTATTCTGACTTGGCCTTTTAATAAGAGAAGTGTATTTACTTCTTAGCTGTTTAAAAACAGACCAATCAGAGGTCAGGTCAGTTCTGGTCTTGTCCCTCGCTCTGTTAAACAATGGTAGCAGCGTGGAGCTCAGTAGGTCTGACAACCAGAGGGTCTCTAGGTCGATCCCAGCTCCAGCTGGGTTCATTTGTCCTTGTGTCCTTGGAGACACTTGACCCACCTTGTCTACTGGTGGAGGTCTGAGAGACCTGGTGGTGTCAGTGTGCTCCAGGACAGCTGAGGCTACAGTGGAGCTGGTCACCACCAGTGTGAGTGGCTGATGTGTTGTTCAGCGCTTTGGGGAGTGGAGAACTCTAGAAAGATCTATAGAAGTACAGGATAATTCTCTCTGCCTCTCTGGCCGCTCACAATTTGTTCAGCAGAAGTCATTTAAATCCACTCTCTCCCCTGTTTCTGCTGGTGTGCCCCAGGGCTCTGTCCTGGGGCCTCTTCTTTTCATCATTTACCTTCTCCCGCTAGGTCACATTTCCTGGAAACATAACATTCATTTTCACTGCTACGCAGATGACACCCAGCTCTACCTCTCTACCAAACCTTCAGCTTCACTTCCACCAGCCTCCCTGACCCTCTGTCTACAAGAAATTCACTCATGGATCACTTCCAATGTTCTTAAACTGAACAGCTCTAAAACCGAAGTCCTCCTGGTGGCACACCCCACGTTCTCTCCAAGTCTAACAGTTTCTCTATCTCCATTGACAACTCATCAGTCCTTCCCTCTCCTCACGTTAAGAGTCTGGGTGTCGTCCTCGACAGCACACTCTCTTTCCAGTCTCATATCAACAATATCACCCGGTCTGCTTATTTTCACTTACGTAACATTTCCCGCCTCCGTCCATCACTCACTCCTCACACTACCGCCATCCTTGTTCACAGCCTGGTCACATCCAGGATCGATTACTGCAACTCACTTCTCTTTGGCCTCCCCAGTAAAACCCTCCAAAAACTGCAGCTTCTCCAGAATGCTGCAGCACGTGTCATCACTAGGACTCCCATCTCTCACCACATCACCCCCATCCTACAACAACTGCACTGGCTTCCCATCAAACAGAGAATTGTTTTCAAAATTCTCCTCATCACCTTCAAAGCTCTCCATCACCTGGCTCCACCTTACAGCTCTGATCTCATTCACATCACGACACCAGTCCGCTCACTTCGCTCCTCGGCTGCTCCTCAACTTTCAACTCCCCGAGCTCGCCTCGTCACTGTAGGGAGTAGAGCGTTCAGCCGCTCTGCCCCCAGCTCTGGAACGCTCTCCCCCCTGACCTCCGCACCGCTCACTCTCTTCCTCTTTTCAAACAGAAGCTCAAAACCCTCTTGTTTAAACAAAGTTACAACTCATAGTACCCTTCTCTCCATTTCCAATGTTTTTAATACTTATTTATATTTTATATTCCTTTTAATGCTGTATTTTATCTGTCCTGTTGTAAAGTGTCCTTGGGTGTTTGAAAGGCGCTTCAAATAAAATGTATTATTATTATTATTATTAATTACCACCATGTAGAATCTCTGCTTATCCTGGTGAAAAACCCCTTGGTCCTACACTTCTTGAAAGGAGCATGTCAATTTACAACTAGCATAAAACTTTCTAGAAAAAAACAACAACAATCCTGACCTGACCAATGAGAAACTAGAAGCAGGAACTCATGGGGGCAGCATCCCAAGTAGGGTCACAAAACTACCATAGGTCGCTTAGGCAGACAGGAAAAGTAACGACAGACCTCCAGAACTACATGACAGCATTCAATCAGCACTAGGTGTACGACTAACGTTAACAAAGACATGTCGCTGTTTAGTGACTGAATCACTCCTCTGTTCAGTTTAGCTTTAGCTCCCAGGGAAACGGTCGGAGTCAACACCAACAGCTTCTTTAGTGACCTTCTCAGAACTCCAAACTCCTTGGGCTGTGACCCAGTGTGGGGTCCTGACCCTAACTTTGAGAAGCATTTTTTAATTTAATTTGTGACCCAACGCCTAAAAACCTTCACCAGCAGCCAATGAAATGAGGGCGTACTGAAAACAACTCTCTGATGACTCAACAGGCGGCAGCTTTCTCTCCGGTCCAGAACCTCCAGCAGAAACCAGGTGAGTTGGGTCACAGCTTCAGTTAGCTGACCTCAGGTCAGTCTCTCTGATCCTGTTTGTCTCGTCTGCTTCCTTCTCTCCAGCTCGTCCTCCTGCCCCGCCCACTGCCAGGATTCCCTCCCTGGAAACAGCTCGTCTGAGCGTGAGTCCGGGACGTGTTAGCTAACCCGTCGCCCTGAAGAGCCAGGGCCCAGACTGTCTGCAAATTAGAGAAATTAGCCCAGCTGGGCGCAGGTCAGTGAAAGAGCCTACCCCCCCCCCCCCCCCCCCCCCCCCCCCCCCCCCCCCCCCCCCCCCCCCCCCCCCCCCCCCCCCCCCCCCCCCCCCATACACACACACACAACCCTCCTCATCCGACTTTAACCCCCACGCCACAGCGGGCAGTAAAGCTGCCCATATGGCAGCCAATTGACCATTTCACCCTCCCAGTTTAGAAGAGAGGAACATAAATAAACCCAGAAAAGCTCAAGTTGTGTTGTTGATCTTCACCTTCACCACCTCCGATCAGTGTCTGAGGGAAACCGGTCATGGTGTCCAGGTGACCTGCAGCTTCAGGTCAGCTGTCTCAGAGGAAACAACGCTCACCTGACGGGTGTGTCTGCTACCTGGCCTACATCTGCATGGGCCTCCTTCAAACCAGAGCTACAGGCTGGGTGTGTGTGTGTGTGTGTGTGTGTGAGATGTAGGTCAGGGTGATACAGTGGCAGCAGATTGCTCATTAAGTGCCAAACCAAGCAAAAGTCTGAGTGTGTTTTTCATTGGCAACAGGCCGACCATCTGCTCGTCTTTATCCATTCATTAAGACGTCTTCTGTGTGTGTGTGTGTGTGAGAGCATTCATCCCAACAGACACTTGTTAGCCAGCAGCACGTCACTCGTGTTGTTGTCTGAGAGCAGCGCTGGCGTGTCAGATGGCCCGGTCCCGTGACCTGCCGGCCTCTGATTGGCCGGCTCACCCAGCTAAAAACGCTCAGCTGGTTTTGGTTGATTAGTTTGTGGTGAGGTCGCTGAACGGCAGCGTCCAGAGCAGATACCTGACAGACCTAAGAGTGGGACCGTAGACCAATCAGGAGACGGCAGCTGAAGACATGAATGAGCGTGAGAACGTAAGTCGTGTTTCTGATGTTTGGCGTCTGATTGGACTGAACCAACACGCTGCTGGTGAACCAGGGCCAGATCCTGGGTCTGTTTCAGAATCCTCTACCAGCAGCTGGTCCTGGTCCTCCAGGTGTTCTCCTGCTCCTGCATACCTGGTGCCATGGTGGAACCCCAGTTCTTCATGTCATCAGGCTCTGCAGAAGGTCTTTATCAACCACTGACTGAAACTAGATGTGTTGAAGCAGAGAAACCTCTAAAACCAGGACCAGGACTGGACACCACTGGTCTAGACGATGTTTTTCTCCATGTTTTCAGGTTCTGGTGGATTTTTAAACATCAAACAAAAATCCTCTCCTCTGTCTCGTCTCTCGATTTCAGATCTTGAGCTTGAACCAGCAAACCCAGAAGAAGTGATCTCCAGAAGCCACACCAAAGCAGCTCTAAACCAAAGAAACAGAAACCAAACCAGAAAGTCCCCATCCTCTCACAGAGGACATGAGAATGAAGCTGGAGAGCACACCAGGAGACATGAGCACCTGGAGGGAGGTGGACTTCGCCCTCAGCAGCACCTACATTGTTCCAGACCAGCTGTCAGATCCCAGCTTCAGCCTGCCCAGAGCCATGACCTCCATTCCACGCAACCTCACCTTCGACTACAGCGCCGACAACAAGGTAACGTCTACCGTTTCAGCCTCCGCCCTGCTGCCAGCCCAAGCTCTGGCGTTAGGTCACGCTCTGAATGGACGCCGTCTGGTTCATGTATCTGAAAAGATGATCCAATCAGAGCATCGCACAGGCCACGCTGTGGCCGCAGGGAGCCGTTAACTTTCCCTATCAAGCCTATCCTCTCCAGATACAGAGTTTCATGTTTCAAGTTACAGGAATGACAAAGAAACAACATTAGACTGAAGCATAAGATTAAACTTTATAAAAACGGAGGATGTGTAACCATTGGAGCGAGCCAGGCCAGGAGACGAGTGGAGCTTTAGTTTATACCGGTAGTTCTATCACACCCACTCACCTGGACACCAAGTCTCCTGGAACAGTGTCCAGACATTCTGAGAACAACCAGCAGACTGCTCTGTAGGTCGTCTATGTTCTGTCTATGTTCTGTCTATGTTCTGTCTATGTTCTGTCTATGTTCTGTCTATGTTCTGTCTATGTTCTGTCTATGTTCTGTCTATGTTCTGTCTATGTTTAGTCTATGTTCTGTCTATGTTTAGTCTATGTTCTGTCTATGTTTAGTCTATGTTTAGTCTATGTTTAGTCTATGTTCTGTCTATGTTTAGTCTATGTTCTGTCTATGTTCTGTCTATGTTCTGTCTATGTTTAGTCTATGTTCTGTCTATGTTTAGTCTATGTTTAGTCTATGTTCTGTCTATGTTCTGTCTATGTTCTGTCTATGTTCTGTCTATGTTCTGTCTATGTTCTGTCTATGTTCTGTCTATGTTTAGTCTATGTTCTGTCTATGTTTAGTCTATGTTTAGTCTATGTTTAGTCTATGTTCTGTCTATGTTTAGTCTATGTTCTGTCTATGTTCTGTCTATGTTCTGTCTATGTTTAGTCTATGTTCTGTCTATGTTTAGTCTATGTTTAGTCTATGTTCTGTCTATGTTCTGTCTATGTTCTGTCTATGTTCTGTCTATGTTCTGTCTATGTTCTGTCTATGTTCTGTCTATGTTTAGTCTATGTTCTGTCTATGTTCTGTCTATGTTCTGTCTATGTTCTGTCTATGTTCTGTCTATGTTCTGTCTATGTTTAGTCTATGTTCTGTCTATGTTCTGTCTATGTTCTGTCTATGTTTAGTCTATGTTCTGTCTATGTTTAGTCTTTGTTCTGTCTATGTTCTGTCTATGTTTAGTCTATGTTCTGTTTATGTTTAGTCTATGTTCTGTCTATGTTTAGTCTATGTTTAGTCTATGTTTAGTCTATGTTCTGTCTATGTTCTGTCTATGTTTAGTCTATGTTCTGTCTATGTTCTGTCTATGTTTAGTCTATGTTCTGTCTATGTTCTGTCTATGTTTAGTCTATGTTCTGTCTATGTTTAGTCTACGTTCTGTCTATGTTCTGTCTATGTTTAGTCTATGTTCTGTCTATGTTTAGTCTACGTTCTGTCTATGTTCTGTCTATGTTTAGTCTACGTTCTGTCTATGTTTAGTCTATGTTCTGTCTATGTTCTGTCTATGTTTAGTCTATGTTCTGTCTATGTTTAGTCTATGTTCTGTCTATGTTTAGTCTATGTTTAGTCTATGTTTAGTCTATGTTTAGTCTATGTTCTGTCTATGTTCTGTCTATGTTCTGTCTATGTTCTGTCTATGTTTAGTCTATGTTCTGTCTATGTTCTGTCTATGTTTAGTCTATGTTCTGTCTATGTTTAGTCTACGTTCTGTCTATGTTTAGTCTATGTTCTGTCTATGTTCTGTCTATGTTCTGTCTATGTTTAGTCTATGTTTAGTCTATGTTCTGTCTATGTTTAGTCTATGTTCTGTCTATGTTCTGTCTATGTTCTGTCTATGTTTAGTCTATGTTTAGTCTATGTTTAGTCTATGTTTAGTCTATGTTCTGTCTATGTTTAGTCTATGTTCTGTCTATGTTCTGTCTATGTTCTGTCTATGTTCTGTCTATGTTCTGTCTATGTTTAGTCTATGTTTAGTCTATGTTCTGTCTATGTTTAGTCTATGTTCTGTCTATGTTCTGTCTATGTTCTGTCTATGTTCTGTCTATGTTCTGTCTATGTTTAGTCTATGTTCTGTCTATGTTTAGTCTATGTTCTGTCTATGTTTAGTCTATGTTCTGTCTATGTTTAGTCTATGTTTAGTCTATGTTCTGTCTATGTTTAGTCTATGTTCTGTCTATGTTCTGTCTATGTTCTGTCTATGTTTAGTCTATGTTCTGTCTATGTTTAGTCTACGTTCTGTCTATGTTTAGTCTATGTTCTGTCTATGTTCTGTCTATGTTCTGTCTATGTTTGGTCTATGTTCTGTCTATGTTTAGTCTATGTTCTGTCTATGTTTAGTCTATGTTCTGTCTATGTTTAGTCTCTGTTCTGTCTATGTTCTGTCTATGTTTAGTCTCTGTTCTGTCTATGTTCTGTCTATGTTCTGTCTATGTTCTGTCTATGTTTAGTCTATGTTCTGTCTATGTTTAGTCTATGTTCTGTCTATGTTTAGTCTATGTTCTGTCTATGTTTAGTCTATGTTCTGTCTATGTTCTGTCTATGTTCTGTCTATGTTTAGTCTATGTTTAGTCTATGTTTAGTCTATGTTTAGTCTATGTTTAGTCTATGTTTTGTCTATGTTCTGTCTATGTTCTGTCTATGTTCTGTCTATGTTCTGTCTATGTTTAGTCTATGTTCTGTCTATGTTTAGTCTATGTTCTGTCTATGTTTAGTCTATGTTCTGTCTATGTTTAGTCTATGTTTAGTCTATGTTCTGTCTATGTTTAGTCTATGTTTAGTCTATGTTCTGTCTATGTTCTGTCTATGTTCTGTCTATGTTTTGTTTATGTTTTGTCTATGTTTAGTCTATGTTCTGTCTATGTTTAGTCTACGTTCTGTCTATGTTTAGTCTATGTTTTGTCTATGTTTTGTCTATGTTCTGTCTATGTTTAGTCTATGTTCTGTCTATGTTCTGTCTATGTTTTGTCTATGTTTAGTCTATGTTTAGTCTATGTTTAGTCTATGTTTAGTCTATGTTCTGTCTATGTTCTGTCTATGTTCTGTCTATGTTTTGTCTATGTTTAGTCTATGTTCTGTCTATGTTCTGTCTATGTTCTGTCTATGTTCTGTCTATGTTTAGTCTATGTTCTGTCTATGTTTAGTCTATGTTCTGTCTATGTTTAGTCTATGTTCTGTCTATGTTTAGTCTATGTTCTGTCTATGTTCTGTCTATGTTCTGTCTATGTTTAGTCTATGTTCTGTCTATGTTTAGTCTATGTTCTGTCTATGTTTAGTCTATGTTCTGTCTATGTTCTGTCTATGTTCTATGTTCTGTTGACCATCTAAGTGTAGGACAGAAGGTCTGCTGACTCAGCAGTTCTGGACATATGTCTGTGTAAGACAAGGGTCACAGCTTCAGAGGTCTTCTGGTGCACAGGTCATGCTAGACCTGGCCCTGCCTGAGTCCTGGTGTCAGGACAGGTCCTAGTCCCTAACAGGTCCTAGTCCCTAACAGGTCCTAGTTCCTGACTGGTCCTAGTTCCTGACTGGTCCTGTCATTATTAGGTGTTCAGGACTCAGGTGAGTCAGGGAGACCTGTTCTCCTGAATCCCTGTCAGCTGAGCTCAGTAACTTGACTTGATGTTTCCCTGTTTGAAGACCTGGAGGAGGTGTTTGTGTGTGTGTGTGTGTGTGTGTGTGTGTGTGTGTGTGTGTGTGTGTGTGTGTGTGTGTGCGTGCGTGCGTGCGTGCGTGCACTGTACTGCGGCTGCAGACAGACTCATTATCATAAGAGGAAGAGCTAAAGCGTCACCTTCACTCCTTTTCTGGTTGTTCTTAGCACTTGGCACTCTGCTTGTGGTTCTTGTCCCCTTCCTCTTTCTGTCCTTGCACAGGCAACACTTTATGCTGCTGTTCCTCTTCTGCCATTCTCAGACTCTGCCTGTTCCCCCTCCGCCTGCAGCCTGCAGCACATACAGTAACATCGGACTGAGAGCTTGCTGGAAGCCCTGCACACCTGTTTACTGCACTTTGTGACCTTTGATATGTTTGTTTAGTGCAGACAAACTATATGTAGCAATTAGTTCCTGTAACCATTAAATACTTGGTGCATTCTGTGTGGGGCGCCCATCGAGTGGACTGGTCTTCATACCTTTGACACGATGTTATCAGGAAGGTTTATGAAGGGAAGTTCATCCCTCAGCTCGACTCGGACCTACGGCGTCTAGGTTGGTAAATCAGCAAACGGCACGTGGCAGATGGAGGGTCACCAACGGGTGGCTGTAAGGCAGCAGGAGGAGCTGGGGGGGGGGGGGGATTTAGGTTAAAACCAGATGATTAACTTTCGTTGGGGTGGGGGGGGCAGTCGAGATGCAGGCTTCAACCCGACAAGCTATTAGGAGGAAAGGAAATGATGGGCACTCATCAGAAAGATGGCGTGGGGTCATGTTGAACCCTCCCAGTCAGCGGCACCGCCGGTTCCATTCATTAACACCCCCACCCCCACTCCCGTCCTCCAAACATGGCCGAACTGAGCGGTTGGCGAGTAGCAGCAGCAACTCGTTAGTCACACAACGCCAGAGAAACACAATGTCCCTGTCAGACTGGTTCAACACATCTCACACACACACATGTACAGACACACACACGGCTTGATGAGTTTCCATTCATCTGCCTAAACATCCTAAAGGGTCATCAGGGCTTCTATCAGTTATTTATCTACAGTAAAGACCTCACCCAACGGTGACGTCATTCAAACATTTGCCTGTTAGCTAAACTCCACTACAGGTTAGCACCAGACCAATTTACGATGTTCAGAGCATTAACCTGTTGATTGTTGTTTAGTTTGTTTCAACTGTAATGCATCAGCATAAACACCCTAAACTAAATGATCTGAAGCTGTAGAGGTTAGCTAACAGGTAATATAGAGTTCTAACTGTAGAGGTTAGCTAACAGGTAATATAGAGTTCTAACTGTAGAGGTTAGCTAACAGGTAAAATAGAGTTCTAACTGTAGAGGTTAGCTAACAGGTAATATAGAGTTCTAACTGTAGAGGTTAGCTAACAGGTAATATAGAGTTCTAACTGTATAGGTTAACTAACAGGTAATATAGTGTTCTAACTGTAGAGGTTAGCTAACAGGTAAAATAGAGTTCTAACTGTAGAGGTTAGCTAACAGGTAA
Source organism: Callopanchax toddi (assembly GCA_006937965.1). NCBI lineage: Eukaryota > Metazoa > Chordata > Actinopteri > Cyprinodontiformes > Nothobranchiidae > Callopanchax > Callopanchax toddi. The sequence goes on along the minus strand of SSNR01000514.1, from coordinate 264,910 downwards.
TATAGAGTTCTAACTGTAGAGGTTAGCTAACAGGTAATATAGAGTTCTAACTGTAGAAGTTAGCTAACAGGTAAAATAGAGTTCTAACTGTAGAGGTTAGCTAACAGGTAATATAGAGTTCTAACTGTAGAGGTTAGCTAACAGGTAAAATAGAGTTCTAACTGTAGAGGTTAGCTAACAGGTAATATAGAGTTCTAACTGTAGAGGTTAGCTAACAGGAAATATAGAGTTCTAACTGTATAGGTTAGCTAACAGGTAATATAGAGTTCTAACTGTAGAGGTTAGCTAACAGGTAATATAGAGTTCTAACTGTAGAGGTTAGCTAACAGGTAATATAGAGTTCTAACTGTAGAGGTTAGCTAACAGGTAATATAGAGTTCTAACTGTAGAGGTTAGCTAACAGGTAATATAGAGTTCTAATAGCATCATGATAAAACATTCTTCAGAATTCTGTAGATGACCTTTAACCCTTTACAGCTTTGTGTTGATGGTTTGTTTACGTGGAGCAGGTCAGTAGACTGAATGTCTCCTCTGTCATGTAAGTCAGGATGTTAAACCCTTCAACATGACCTACTTTCACACTAACAAGCTAAACCAATGAGGAGACTTAATGCTTTCTCTGACCTACTCCACTGACCTCTGACCTGCTGCGTCATGAGCAGCAGACCTTCCCTTCCAGGTGTTTGTGTTGTGACTTTTTACTCATTCACTTTTTACAGTTTTGGACTGACAACCCAGTTGTTCTGCTTCTGTCTGCTTTCAGCTGTAAAACTTGAAAGTCCAGGTTGAAAGTGTTCTTCTTTTGAAATGAGTCTGACATTATGGGCAGGCTCTGCTGCGTCTACCTCAGCTGTCTGATGCAGTCTGCCTAGAGAATCATAAGAACAGATCCAGGAGTCATCCAGACTCACACACACACACGCACGCACGCACGCACGCACGTACGCACGCACGCACGCACGCACGTACGCACGCACGGACGGACGGATGGACGGACGGATATTTAATGATGCTTACTTATCCAGACGTAGTTCTTCTGGGTGTCAGTGTAACCTGTACAAACACCAAGCTGCTCCATGTGAACCAATCAGAGCCCTAATGTCAGGAGAAGCTGCTAAATAGTATCTGAGCTTGATTTGATCTCACTCTGAAACAGCGTGGCCATTTACCAGTAAATATACAAAAACATGAAGACCACCATCCTAACCCTCTGCTAGATTTTAGGAAAATATCGTTTCTTAACTTTTAATGATTCAAAGTTTGAAAACGTCTGCCTCATCTACAAATCCCTGACAGGTAAAGCCCCAGCTCCTCTAGTGGACCATTCCAAAAAGCAGCAGAGATCCAGGATGGGCCTGACGGGGGACTGCCAGGTCCAGTTTATCATCAGAACACTTGATCAATCACAGGATGCAGTGAGTGGAACAAACGGAGAGACAGCTAGAAGTCAGGGCTGGTTCTGATGGTTTGACCTTTAACCTGTGGGTCATGTTAGAATGGAGTGGTTCTTTAAACGTAGGAATGTTCTCCACGGCTTTATGTCATGGAATGTCTGTTTGATGTTGATGGGACTACGGATGGAGACTAGCTTGGTGCTCCTTCTGATGGGTTTACGTTCAGGATGAGCGTCGTCCCGTCCACACAAAGAATCCACATCATCCGGAAGCCTGGGACCACACAGCTGATGTTCATTTGGTCTTTTGTCCAGGTGACAGGTGTGTTCAGCAAAGAGTACATCCCTCAGGGAACCCGCTTCGGCCCCCTGCAGGGAGACGTCTACACCAAAGACAGCGTCCCCAAAGAGACCAACAGGAAATACTTCTGGAGGGTGAGGAGCTCACACACACACACACACACACACACACACACACACACACACACACACACACGCACGCACACACGCACGCAGGCACACCCACACACACGCACACACACACACACACACACACACACACACACACACACACACACACATATGAATGTTTCAGAGGAAGTTGTGAGCGGCGGCGCTCCCCGAGCTCTTTGCTCCCTCTGCCCTCCTCCTCCTCCTGCTGCTCGTATCGTTCAGGACATTTCCTCCTCTGCTGAGTCAGCTGAGCTCCCTAAAGACTTTCTGCCACCGTCCTACACATTGAGCTTCCTGATGACTTCCTGTAACCCTGCCAGGCGCTTCCTGCCTCTCTAGTGGTGAAAGTCCTCAGGTGATCACAGGGTGGACACGCTGCCAGATCCTCACCTTTCACTTTCACCATGATTCACACTCAGAACCACACAAGTCAGAAAGGAGGCATGACTAATCAGGCCACGCCCCCAGGCTGCAAGGCTCACACCTCAAAACCAGTGACACACACACAGAGCGCGGCTGTAGCACCAGGACCAGCAGACTGACAGCTGATGGCTGAGGTGGTTTTCACCTGTTTTCAGGTCCGACTGTAGCGTCAGCGCTCTGAGGGCCTCGATAACCCCGCTCTTCTTCTTCTGCAGATTTACAGTGGTGGGCAACTCCATCACTTCATCGACGGCTACGATGTCAACAAGAGCAACTGGATGCGTTACGTCAACCCGGCCCGTTCCCTAGCCGAGCAGAACCTGGTGGCCTGCCAGAACGGGGCGGATATCTACTTCTACACCCTCCGGCCGGTGGAGCCCCACCAGGAGCTGCTGGTGTGGTACAGCCAGGAGTTCACCCAGAGGCTCTGCAGCCAGCAGGACCTCCGGCTGAGTGAGTCAGGCTCTCATTAAAACACTTCTCTTGTCACTGAGGGGACAGAGTTCAGGGCAGATCCTCTGATTTCATTATCTTCTCTTCTAACCGCGAGGCAGCACTATGACTCACTGAAGTCTCGTGTTTATTCTGAGAAGATCTGATAAAGGTCAGATTAAACCAGTGAACCAACGCGCCGTGAAGTCAGACAGATACTTCCCCTCGTAGAAGAGAAGCTCCCGAAGGTGTCTTCTCCCCCGCTGGTTGACCCTGACCCTGAAGGAGAGGTCAGGTGGTGTGTCTCACCTGAAGAAGGCTTAGAACACCTGTTCAGAGGACCTGTGAGACACTGTAGGTATGGTCCAACATCTGGCTGGATGAGAGCAACGCTAGTTCATCCAGGTGTCTGAGGTCCAGGTAGAGCGTCATCCAGGTAGAGCGTCATCCAGGTAGAGCGTCATCCAGGTAGAGCTTCATCCAGTTGTCTGAGGTCCAGGTAGAGCTTCATCCAGGTAGAGCTTCATGCAGGTGTCTGAGGTCCAGGTAGAGCGTCATCCAGGTAGAGCGTCATCCAGGTAGAGCGTCATCCAGGTAGAGCGTCATCCAGGTAGAGCATCATCCAGGTAGAGCGTCATCCAGGTAGGGCTTCATCCAGGTGTCTGAGGTCCAGGTAGAGCTTCATCCAGGTAGAGCGTCATCCAGGCAGAGCTTCATCCAGGTGTCTGAGGTCCAGGTAGAGCTTCATCCAGGTAGAGCTTCATCCAGGTAGAGCTTCATCCAGGTGTCTGAGGTCCAGGTAGAGCTTCATCCAGGTAGAGCTTCATGCAGGTGTCTGAGGTCCAGGTAGAGCTTCATCCAGGTAGAGCTTCATGCAGGTGTCTGAGGTCCAGGTAGAGCGTCATCCAGGTAGGGCTTCATCCAGCTGTCTGAGGTCCAGGTAGAGCTTCATCCAGGTAGAGCGTCATCCAGGTAGAGCTTCATCCAGGCAGAGCTTCATCCAGGTAGAGCGTCATCCAGGTAGAGCTTCATCCAGGTGTCTGAGGTCCAGGTAGAGCTTCATCCAGGTAGAGCTTCATCCAGGTGTCTGAGGTCCAGGTAGAGCTTCATCCAGGTAGAGCTTCATCCAGGTGTCTGAGGTCCAGGTAGAGCTTCATCCAGGTAGAGCGTCATCCAGGTGTCTGAGGTCCAGGTAGAGCTTCATCCAGGTAGAGCTTCATCCAGGTAGAGCGTCATCCAGGTAGAGCTTCATCCAGGTAGAGCTTGATCCAGGTAGAGCTTCATCCAGGTAGAGCTTCATCCAGGTGTCTGAGGTCTAGGTAGAGCTTCATCCAGGTAGAGCTTCATCCAGGTAGAGCTTCCTCCAGGTAGAGCTTCATCCAGGTAGAGCTTCATCCAGGTAGAGCTTCATCTAGGTGTCTGAGGTCCAGGTAGAGCTTCATCCAGGTAGAGCTTCATCCAGGTGTCTGAGGTCCAGGTAGAGCTTCATCTAGGTAGAGCTTCATCCAGGTAGAGCTTCATCTAGGTAGAGCTTCATCCAGGTAGAGCTTCATCCAGGTAGAGCGTCATCCAGGTGTCTGAGGTCCAGGTAGAGCTTCATCCAGGTAGAGCTTCATCCAGGTGTCTGAGGTCCAGGTAGAGCTTCATCCAGGTAGAGCTTCATCCAGGTAGAGCTTCATCTAGGTAGAGCTTCATCCAGGTAGAGCTTCATCTAGGTAGAGCTTCATCCAGGTGTCTGAGGTCCAGGTAGAGCTTCATCCAGGTAGAGCGTCATCCAGGTGTCTGAGGTCCAGGTAGAGCTTCATCCAGGTAGAGCTTCATCCAGGTAGAGCTTCATCTAGGTAGAGCTTCATCCAGGTAGAGCTTCATCCAGGTAGAGCTTCATCCAGGTAGAGCTTCATCCAGGTAGAGCTTCATCCAGGTGTCTGAGGTCCAGGTAGAGCTTCATCCAGGTAGAGCTTCATCCAGGTGTCTGAGGTCCAGGTAGAGCTTCATCCAGGTAGAGCTTCATCCAGGTAGAGCGTCATCCAGGTAGAGCTTCATCCAGGTAGGGCTTCATCCAGGTGTCTGAGGTCCAGGTAGAGCTTCATCCAGGTAGAGCGTCATCCAGGTGTCTGAGGTCCAGGTAGAGCTTCATCCAGGTAGAGCTTCATCCAGGTAGAGCTTCATCTAGGTAGAGCTTCATCCAGGTAGAGCTTCATCCAGGTGTCTGAGGTCCAGGTAGAGCTTCATCCAGGTAGAGCGTCATCCAGGTGTCTGAGGTCCAGGTAGAGCTTCATCCAGGTAGAGCGTCATCCAGGTAGAGCATCATCCAGGTGTCTGAGGTCCAGGTAGAGCTTCATCCAGGTAGAGCTTCATCCAGGTGTCTGAGGTCCAGGTAGAGCTTCATCCAGGTAGAGCGTCATCCAGGTAGAGCTTCATCCAGGTAGAGCTTCATCCAGGTAGAGCTTCATCCAGGTAGAGCGTCATCCAGGTGTCTGAGGTCCAGGTAGAGCTTCATCCAGGTAGAGCGTCATCCAGGTGTCTGAGGTCCAGGTAGAGCTTCATCCAGGTAGAGCTTCATCCAGGTAGAGCTTCATCCAGGTAGAGCTTCATCCAGGTAGAGCTTCATCTAGGTAGAGCTTCATCCAGGTAGAGCTTCATCTAGGTAGAGCGTCATCCAGGTAGAGCGTCATCCAGGTAGAGCTTCATCCAGGTAGAGCTTCATCTAGGTAGAGCTTCATCCAGGTAGAGCTTCATCTAGGTAGAGCTTCATCCAGGTAGAGCTTCATCCAGGTAGAGCGTCATCCAGGTGTCTGAGGTCCAGGTAGAGCTTCATCCAGGTGTCTGAGGTCCAGGTAGAGCTTCATCCAGGTAGAGGTCATCCAGGTGTCTGAGGTCCAGGTAGAGTTTCATCCAGGTAGAGCGTCATCCAGGTAGAGCTTCATCCAGGTAGAGCTTCATCCAGGTAGAGCGTCATCCAGGTGTCTGAGGTCCAGGTAGAGCTTCATCCAGGTAGAGCTTCATCCAGGTGTCTGAGGTCCAGGTAGAGCTTCATCCAGGTAGAGCTTCATCCAGGTAGAGCTTCATCTAGGTAGAGCTTCATCCAGGTAGAGCTTCATCTAGGTAGAGCTTCATCCAGGTAGAGCTTCATCCAGGTAGAGCGTCATCCAGGTAGAGCGTCATCCAGGTAGAGCTTCATCCAGGTAGGGCTTCATCCAGGTGTCTGAGGTCCAGGTAGAGCTTCATCCAGGTAGAGCGTCATCCAGGTGTCTGAGGTCCAGGTAGAGCTTCATCCAGGTAGAGCTTCATCCAGGTAGAGCGTCATCCAGGTAGAGCTTCATCCAGGTAGAGCTTCATCCAGGTAGAGCTTCATCTAGGTAGAGCTTCATCCAGGTAGAGCGTCATCCAGGTAGAGCTTCATCCAGGTAGAGCTTCATCCAGGTAGAGCTTCATCCAGGTAGAGCGTCATCCAGGTAGAGCTTCATCCAGGTAGAGCTTCATCCAGGTAGAGCGTCATCCAGGTAGAGCTTCATCCAGGTAGAGCTTCATCCAGGTAGAGCTTCATCTAGGTAGAGCCTCACCTGAGCGTTTATGAAGGTCTTCCTCTCGTAATGGTCTTCCAGGGACTTCCTACCGTTGGTCCTTTAGCCTTCTGGACCTTGGAGTCCTTTCTTGTCCACCCTGCTGGTTTTTACTGTAGAGTTAAACTCTGGATGAGTGTTGTCATGGTAACGGTCACCAGGTGTGTGTTGGTTACTCACCAGACAGTTTGTTGTGCTTTGTGAATTCAGAGCGCGGTGACGAGGAGCTCTCCCACCGGCGTCTCCCTCACCAGGCCTGGCTCAGAGACAGGGTGAAGGAAGAGGCGAGGGACGTCAGGGGGGAGGACGGCGAGGAGAGGACGGATGTGGAGGTGTTGGAGAGAGACACTCCTCCTGACACGCCAGACGACCAGATCATGGACTTCAGCAGAAAGATGGAGAGGGGGAGTCAGGATCCCTCCCCCCAGCCTGAGCAGAGGGAGTCGGTCCTCCCTTACCCTCAGCCCTCCCTCCCCCTTCACCTCCACGGCCTCTATGGCCACAGGGAGGGGCTGGTGTCCTCCTACCCCCTCTACCCTCAGTCCAGACCCCTCCAGTTCCTTCCTCCTTATGGTCACTATCCTCGCCTCCTCCTGCCCTCCTACTCTCCTCCCTTCCCTGGAATCCTGTCTTCTAGAGAGTCCCTTCGATACAGCAGCTACCTGGGGGCCAATGGACTCCCGTACCCCCCCATCAGCCCCCCTCACCTGCTCCCAGTGTCTCTTCCTTATGCTCCATCTGCACAAGGAGGCCTGAAAGAACTAACGCCAAACGTTTCCCCGCCGAGAGGCGCCCCGGCAACCCCGGAGCTGTCTCCCCCCGCCAAGCCCGACGGCCGTCATCAGACCCCCGACCGGTCTCCTCCCGCCCGCGATGAGGCCGTGAACCTCAGCTTGACCACCAACAAGAGCAGCACAGCCCCACGCAATGGTCCCGGACACAAGTCCCTGCCTTACCCTCTGAAGAAGCAGAACGGAAAGATCCAATACGAGTGCAACATCTGCTCCAAGACCTTTGGACAGCTGTCCAACCTGAAGGTAACCCGGTGCTCACACTACACACTGATCAGCTGATCCCGAGCAGAGGTGGTGACCGCTGTTCTGACGCCACAGGTCCACCTCAGAGTGCACAGCGGAGAGCGGCCCTTCCAGTGTCAGCTGTGTAAGAAGAGCTTCACTCAGCTGGCCCACCTCCAGAAACATCACCTGGTCCACACCGGGGAGAAACCGCATGAGTGTCAGGTACGGGACGTCAGCTCACATGCACACACACACGCACACACGCACGCACACACACACACACACACACACCTTTCAGCGTGTGTGGGTTCCGTTAGCTGAAGGGCCCTGTGGTCGTGAGCGGTGTCCCTCCTGGTGATGAGCTACCCGTTCTTCTCTCTTTACTTCAGAGCTGCAGCCTCGACGACCACACGACGTGTTTCAGCGGCTTTAGGACAAAGTCATGTGACTCTGAAATCTAAAGCCTCCATCTTGTTTTCCAGGTGTGTCATAAACGCTTCAGCAGCACCAGTAACCTGAAGACACACCTGAGGCTGCACTCCGGGGAGAAGCCGTACCAATGCAAGCTGTGCAGCACCAAGTTCACCCAGTACATCCACCTGAAGCTGCACCGCCGCCTCCACAGCAGCCGGGACCGGCCCTACCGCTGCTCGCTCTGCGCCCACACCTTCTTCCACCGCTTCTCCCTCTGCGTCCACCAGCGCACCGGCTGCCCGGTCAGCTCCGCCGTGCCCGTCAACGTGCACGTAAAGGAGATGGTGGAGCGCTTCGACGCCAGCCAGGAGGCAGACACGCTCGCAGAAACAACATCAGCCTCTCAGGTGGGGGAGGCCGTCGAGCGCTGGTTGGCTCGCACGCTGGAGGGGGAGGGGAAGGAGGACCAGAAGGAGGCCAAGGTTCTGCTCAGAGCTCTGACGGCGGCCATCAGCGCTCCAGTGGTCCGACCTCCTCAGGAGAGGGCCAGCGTGGTCCAGCTCAACAAACCGCCAGCGGTGAAGACAGAAGGACAGTGAGGACAGCTGGTTTTCACTCAGAGACGCACCAAAACTAAAGCGTTCCAAAGACTGGGTCTGGGTTCTGAGGGACCCGGGCCCAGAGCTGTGAAGTACTGAACCCTTTCACTCAGGTAGACAATCGTTTTGTGCTTTAACTTATTTCTGTTGATATTTATTGTGTTAGTGTTTGACCTGAGGACCCATCTAGAGCGAAGTACCACTCATCTTCTGATTCTTTATGGTTTAAAGTCTGATGTCATCAGAAGCATTTGCCAAAACAACAATCACACAACATGAATGTGTCGAGGAGCAGGTCAAACCCTGAACCCCATCTGGTGGAACGAGAACCTGATCCACCAGGCTCTCGCTTAAAACTCAACAGTCAGAGAACAGCTGCTCGCTGACAGGTCTGACTCTCAGAGTTCACTCCAACTCAATCAGAACCAGCAGAAACATCAAGCTTTTCTCCAAAACATCAGGATCAGGGTCTGAGCGGCATCCAGGTCTACCTCTGAGTCAGACTAGACCACTAGAAATCCAACAGTCCAGTCAGGACAGAACTGATCCACAGACCCATGGTGGTCCATAGGAATCTAGACCACATCAGTGACTCACCTTCTGAAGTTACCGATCACACCTCGACGCCATCAAAACGACCAACAGGGTCTGAGTTCAAGTCAGGATATTTATTACCCAGAAAGCTTTACTGCAAATGTCTGTGAACATGAGCTTCATCCAAATCTAACGTCCAGAGACGTCTCCGGAGCGCTGTGTTTCCTTTAGTTGTTGATGTCGTGTAGCGCTGGAGTAAACCTGTTTCTGACATTCTCCAGACGCTCCTCTGGACGTGTTTTTATTCTTTGTAGATGTTTGTACAGGTTGGTTGTAGTTTATTTTTCTAACGCGATATGAGATGTTTATATGTAAGAGACTATTTTGATGATACTTTTATATATTCACATGCTGTAGCACATTAAAGATATTGTTTCTATATGATGCTGTTTTGTGTTTCTGTCTTAAACACACACAGTGAAACAACGTCCCTCCGTTACACAGACATGACGTTATTGATCCCACAGTGGGGGGGAGGTCCCCCTGTCACAGCAGCATGTGTTGCACAGTGGGAAAATTAGTGTTTTTAAATATTTCTTTTATTGCATGATTTATTTGTGTTTTTAGTGCATGATTTTAGAATGTTTTGTATTTTCCCTTGAGAGCCCTGCCAGACTGGTCTGAACTTAAGTGGCTGACAGGTGAAGTGCATTGACTGGTTAGCTGTCAAGCTGAGGTGATAAGAGGGACAGGACTGAGGTGGCGAGGAGGGAGGCCAGGAGGCATACCTGGCCCCCAGCCTGGAGAGGAGGGGAGGGAGAGGCCCCCTGACTGCAGAGGAGAGGGCCCCCTGACTGCAGAGGAGAGGCCCCCTGACTGCAGAGGAGAGGCCCCCTGACTGCAGAGGAGAGGGCCCCCTGGCTGCAGAGGAGAGGCCCCCTGACTGCAGAGGAGAGGCCCCCCTGGCTGCAGAGGAGAGGCCCCTTGACTGCAGAGGAGAGGCCCCCCTGACTGCAGAGGAGAGGGCCCCCCTGGCTGCAGAGGAGAGGCCCCCTGACTGCAGAGGAGAGGCCCCCCTGGCTGCAGAGGAGAGCCCCCCCTGACTGCAGAGGAGAGGGCCCCCTGACTGCAGAGGAGAGGGCCCCCTGACTGCAGAGGAGAGGCCCCCTGACTGCAGAGGAGAGGGCCCCCTGACTGCAGAGGAGAGGGCCCCCTGACTGCAGAGGAGAGGGCCCCCTGACTGCAGAGGAGAGGCCCCCTAGTTTTAACAATTTTATTGTAACTGACAAGCTTTTTAGAGAAATAAATAAACATGTATTTCCTCTCAGCTGCTGTTCGTGTGCTTTTGGGTTCCTGAGTTGCTGCTCCCCCCTGGTTTAGGCCCTCGGGGTCACGGTCAGACCTCCTGGGGCCCCGGCTACACGTACACACCAGGATACAGTTTGTCTCAGTTGTTAAAACACTAAACCCTGTTGTCTGAACCCACTGACTGAAACAGTCACAGCTTACTCACCTGGTCCCAGGTGAACAGCTGTTCCTCCTGACTCTTTGTCCTCTTCCTTGGAAATGTCTCCAACCACCGGCTGAGCCTCACGCAGCTTTCTGTTCCAGTTCAGCAGAAAGATTCCTACAACAATAACCTGTGTGTGTGTGTGTGTGTGTGTGTGTGTGTGTGTGTGTGTGTGTGTGTGTGTTTAGGTTAAAGCTCCAGTCAGAAGTTCAGAGATGCTGTAAAATGATCTAGATCTCAGGATCCTCCCGTTCCCTGGTGCAGTTCGGTGATGTCCACCTGATGCAGTCCGTCCACTGAGACCTGGACCGTCACCTCTCTGTGGACGAGGTGGAGCGGTAGCTACAGTTGGACTACACCCCCCATCAGTCAGACGGTCATCATGTTGTTGTTTCTTCGATTCGTCTTCTCAGACGAACCCACGGTGGTTTGATGACGGCGTGTGTTCAGTGACCTATCAGAGACTCAGATGGACTGACTGAGTTCAGGGCGCCCTCATGAGGAAGAGGAGGACATCAGATGTTCTGTCGTGTTCTCATTCAGACTGATGGAGTAAAGTCCAGACCAGGCACGGCTTTTAGAAAACTAGAAGTAAAGGATCTAGACACTGAACACACTTTACTTTATTCTGTAATTGTACAACTTTTCACAGCACTGGAAGAAAAACCTTTACAAAGACTAAACTCTAAACTGTAGTGGTTTAGAACCTGTAGATCCTGTGAACCAGACGGTGCTGCAGATCAGTCATGGACATCTAGACGCTCCGTCTGTCTGGACACAGATTTCCATCTACATCACAGTGAATGTCAGCTCTGTCAACGCACAGAGGAAAGTTTCTTCTGGAGTTCTGCAGGACTCTGCTGTGATGTCATCACAAGCTGCATCCATCAACAGGGTCGTTTGGGTCTGTGGTCATTTCCCTTCCACCTCCAGGAGAAGAAGAACTCCTGAATGGGATTTAGGGATGGACAGTAGGGAGGAAGATCCTCCACCAGCATCCTGTCATGAGCTGAGAACCACTGAGTGGGGGAAGCTTATGTTAACCCAAACGACTACGAACCAGGTCAGGTTCTCACCAGGCTCGTCCCTGTCATCCTCAGGGATCATGTCCCTAGTAGGGGGGTGCAGGTGTTAGCCTCGCAGCAAGAAGGTCACAGGTTTGAATCCCGACTGCGTGGAGTTACCGTGTTCTCTCCGTGCATGTGTGGGTTTCCTCCAGGTGTCTGAGTGAGTCGCTGTGGGTTAGAGCGTCAGCTGAAAGAATAAAGATAAAACATGAAGAGCATCCAGACAGTGTGATGGACCGATGGGTGTGTTCTCTGAGACGTAGAAATAGTCCCTCCTCTCTGGTCCGGGACATCAGTGGTGTCTCTTTGGTCCGGGACATCAGTAGTGTCTCTTTGGTCCGGGACATCAGTGGTGTCCCTCTGGTCTGGGACATCAGTAGTGTCTCTTTGGTCCGGGACATCAGTGGTGTCTCTTTGGTCTGGGACATCAGTGGTGTCTCTTTGGTCCGGGACATCAGTGGTGTCTCTTTGGTCTGGGACATCAGTGGTGTCCCTCTGGTCTGGGACATCAGTGGTGTCCCTTTGGTCTGGGACATCAGTGGTGTCTCTTTGGTCTGGGACATCAGTG
>SSNR01000514.1:138330-165830 GCA_006937965.1 Callopanchax toddi | reverse complement strand
AAAATGAGACAAAGTCATTATTGATGCCAGTGTCTTCCTCCCAGTCTCCTCATTATTAAGAGGTTCAACTTCAGCATCTCAATGAATGTTTATTCATGGTGGGGACTCCAGATATTAATGATATCCATTAAAGTTGGCGGTATTGTGTAATATTATTACAGTAGGACATAATGGAATGTTTTTGTATTGTTAAGGTAAAATGTGTGACTCAGATCCTCGGGTTGTTTGAGGTTTAAAGACTCTGGTTGTAATCCAAACTGAATGCGTTTTCATCACAGAAGGAATCACAATCTGATTCTAAACTAGACTAACCTCCTCACAGGATCCCATGGACCCGGACCAGACGGACACAGAAAGGCTCCTCAGTGCATCTCAACCAGATCTTGACACTAGCGGGATGTTTGGCATTCCATCTCCTCCCCCCAAGGCTCTGAACCAATCAGAGTCATCCTTCCCTTCATCCATTGAAGCCAACACCCAATCAGAACCTGAAAAATCTCTGGTCAGGGCCCAATCACAATCTGAGAGTCATCTGACCAACGTCCAATCACAATCTGAGAGACATCTGACCAACGTCCAATCGCAGCCTGACAGACATCTGACCAACGTCCAATCACAGCCTGAGAGACATCTGGCCAACGTCCAATCACAGCCTGAGAGACATCTGACCAACGTCCAATCACAGCCTGAGAGACATCTGGCCAACGTCCAATCACAGCCTGAGAGACATCTGGCCAACGTCCAATCACAGCCTGAGAGACATCTGACCAACGTCCAATCACAGCCTGAGAGACATCTGACCAACGTCCAATCACAGCCTGAGAAACATCTGACCAACGTCCAATCACAGCCTGAGAGACATCTGACCAACGTCCAATCACAGCCTGAGAGACATCTGACCAACGTCCAATCACAGCCTGAGAGACATCTGACCAACGTCCAATCGCAGCCTGAGAGACATCTGATTAACGAGGAAAATCCAAATGCTCTGATTGCGTCCATCCCTGAGACAAAGAGCGGTTCTGATCAGAAGTCCTCTAGTAATCCTACATCTGGAACCGCTAACCCCAGAAGACTCTCACCAAGGCAGGTCCAGGGTCAGATCCAGTCCCTGGATCACACAGGAACAGCTGCAGACAAAAACCCTCCTGAGTGCCTGACATCAGCGAGGTCCAGCCTCACCGTGTCTGTCCCCACCGTGTCTGTCCCCACCGTGTCTGTCCCCACCGTGTCGGTCCCCACTGTGTCTGTCCCCACCGTGTCTGTCCCCACTGTGTCTGTCCCCACCGTGTCTGTCCCCACACATCAGAGTCCCGTTAGTCAGGAGGTCTTTGGAGCTCTGTATGAGTCTCTGTTCCCTCACAGTTTTACCTCTCAGGTTCTGCCGTCTCTCCTAAAACCTGCAACCCAACTACCGAAGAGACCGCCTTCCTCCGAGTCCCCAACGAGATCAGCTGACCCTCCTCTACACCTGCTGTCACCTGACCCTGCTGCTGGTTCCTCCTGCTTTGGGGATTTAAAGCTGAACTCCAGTTCTCCTGTCCAGAACTCTACTTCTCCTCCGCAGCAGAGACCACCTCAGACCCAGGATAAGTCTGATCTTGTCTCCTCCTCACATTTGATTGCGTCCTGTTTGGAGCTGATGACACACAGCCGAGGCCCCGTCCCTCCTCTTGTTCCTGGAACGTCCCCAGGGACCGATGCTCAGGTTTCTCAGTCCAAACGCAGAGTGATACTCGTCAAGCAGCTTGTCTCAGGCCAGCCTTCATCAACCACTGAAAAAATGACATCACCGAGCCACCAGGAGGACAAAACTGGCACAGAGATGTCCTGCGAGCCTGTTGGACTAAAGGAGGGTGGTGACAGACCTTTTAGTCCGGTGTACCTGAGTGTAGGATCAGATGAAGGCAGTGCCACGGAGCTTTATTTCAGCGCTCAAGAGGACAACACAGAGGACGGCCTGGACGAGGACGGCCTGGACGAGGACGGCCTGGACGAGGACGGCCTGGACGAGGACGGCCTGGACGAGGACGGCCTGGACGAGGACGGCCTGGACGAGGACAGCATGGAAGAGGACGGCCTGGATAAGGACGGCCTGTATAAGGATGGCCTGGACCAGGACATATTATTTTTGGACAGACAAGAAATGCCTGTGTGTGAAGGAGAGGGAGAGGGTGAGGATGCTGGAGGGGATGGAGGGGGTGTGAGGCGGATCATTCCAGAGCATCAAAAAACCAAAATGGACTGCAGAGAAACGGCAGACAAAGGGAAAGGTCAAAGGTCAGAGGATCAGCTGCTGCTCACAGAAAACCCACAAGTTCTTCTGGGCAGGAATCCAAAGACAGAATCCAGCAGAGAGGAGGGGGAGGAGCCACTGGCCCCACCGGTTCGGCAGGTGAGCAGGCTGGTGGAATGTGGTTCTGCCTCACCCTCCTCTGCATCGTGGAGCGAAGGGAACTGGGCGGGAGAAACCCGAGACCCGTCTATCAGAGAGCCTCAGGGCCCAGTTCCGGTTTCCACCGAGACCCGGAGTCCTGGTGGAACACAAGGAGGCTCGGTGGGGGCGGGGGGGGAGGAGGAGTTACCTGTAGCAGGGAAGGAACTGGTTTCACCTGCAGCAGAGACAGTCCGTGCACCAGCAGACACGTGCATTACAGGTGAGCCCGTCGCAGGCAGACCGGGACCTGGAGTGGATCCGCGGAGTCCTGAGGGGGCGGGGCCGATGACTCAAAGCTCAGACGAAGACGCCGTGACTTTCCAACAGATGCCAGTCAAGACACCAGTCCAGGACGGAGATATCGCAGGTCACAGGTGAGTCTGAAGGGTGGGGGCGGGACCTGTTCATCTCAGGTGTTGGACTCTTGCTGATGGGGCGAACCTGCTCAACTGTCCACCTGTTAACTCTGAAAGGTAGTCCCTGAGCTGTCACCTTTCTATCTGCAGCTCAGGTGAACTGAAACAGGAGATCCGACCCGGCACAGGCCAGAACACGTTCTGATTCCAGGACCGTTTGGGTCTGTCGGATTTATTACCTGTTCAGGTAGATTCCTAAAGACGAACGTTAGAACTTCAGGCTACAGCTGAGCTGGAATCAGCCTCAAGAAGTCACAAACAGCTGGTTGATCTAGGACTGTTCTCACAGTTTTAGTCTCACTGGAGCTCTCTGTGACCTTTGACCCTGTTGATCACAGCAGCTTAACTAACAGACTCCATGACTTGGTGGGGATCTGTGGAACTGGTTAAGACTAGTGCCATCTAGAGATTTTAAAACATGAGATTATGATCTGTAATTAATCAATCTACGTAATTCATCTCATGTTTAATCTCAACTATCTGAGAGGTGTTTTCATTTAAACCCATTAAATGACTGTGTCAGACCAGTAGATTGATATATAAACAACAAAAAGTGTCTCTATGAAGTCATTTATTGTGTTTAACAGACTTGAACAGATTCAGTCCCAGTGCTGCTGAAACCTTTACTTTGGTCATTGGACTCAGTTTGTAGCAGCTCATCTTCTACCAGGAGTGGCCTGTTCATCTGGTGAACCTGGTGGGCTGATGGGAACTGTGGGCCAGTGCCACATCCCAGTGCCACATCCCGGTGCCACATCCCAGTGCCCCATCCCAGTGCCACATCCCAGTGCCCCATCCCAGTGCCACATCCCGGTGCCGCATCCCGGTGCCGCATCCTAGTGCCACATCTCAGTGCCGCATCCCGGTGGTACCTGTGTGTTTACCTGTGTGTTTACCTGTGTGTTTACCTGTGTGTTTACGTGTGTGTACCTATGTTTACCTGTGTGTACCTATGTTTACCTGTGTGTTTACGTGTGTTTACCTGTGTGTTTACCTGTGTGTTTACGTGTGTTTACCTGTTTGTTTACCTGTGTTTACCTGTTTGTTTACCTGTGTGTTTACCTGTGTTTACCTGTGTGTTTACCTGTTTGTTTACCTGTGTGTTTACCTGTGTTTACCTGTGTGTTTACCTGTGTGTTTACCTGTGTTTACCTGTTTGTTTACCTGTGTGTTGACCTGTTTGTTTACCTGTGTTTACCTGTTTGTCTACCTGTTTGTCTACCTGTGTTTACCTGTTTGTTTACCTGTGTGTTTACCTGTGTTTACCTGTGTTTACCTGTGTTTTTACCTGTGTGTTTACCTGTGTTTACCTGTTTGTTTACGTTTGTTTACCTGTGTGTTTACCTGTGTGTCTACCTGTTTGTTTACGTTTGTTTACCTGTGTGTTTACCTGTTTGTTTACCTGTGTTTACCTGTTTGTTTACCTGTGTGTTTACCTGTTTGTTTACCTATGTTTACCCGTGTTTACGTGTGTTTACCTGTGTGTTTACCTGTTTGTTTACCTGTGTGTTTACCTGTTTGTTTACCTGTGTTTACCTGTTTGTTTCCCTGTGTTTACCTGTGTGTTTACCTGTTTGTTTACCTGTTTGTTTACCTGTGTTTACCTGTGTGTTTACGTGTGTTTACCTGTGTTTACGTGTGTGTTTACGTGTGTGTTTACCTGTACGTTTACCTGTGTTGCTCTTAGAAACTCGTTTTATAAAAACACAGGAAGTTCAATCCGTTTCCTTTGAAGTTCCTCTGAAGCTGGACTTGAACCAATGACTCTGATTGAGCAGAGGAACGACGCTTCAAGCGACATTAAGTAGAAAAGCTGTAAAGAATGCGACCACACCTGGACAGGAAACACGTTGAAGCCAGTCAGACCTGAGGCCTCCTTCCACACCTGAGCTCTGCTTCAAGCTGAGAGAAGCTTCTGTCAGATGTTCACATGTGATCCTCTGAAGAGACGTAAACAAGCCCCGCTGGTTTCCTCTGAGTCACCTGTTTAGAGCGAAGACCTTATTTACTCTTCTCTGATTTACTCAACCTCAAAACATTTTCTACTTAAAAAAGAATCAAACATTCAGAAGGTGATTGGCACTTAATGTGTAAAACTCAAACCAGCTCCACCAGCTCCAGCAGCTGGCGAGAATTTAGCTGGAAGAACTTGATGCGATTTTTAATCACACCCAAGATAAAAAATAAACAAACTAAAAAAGATCACCAATGTTGGAGAGAGTGCGTACACATTAATGTCAACCACCTACATGTGTTTTCGACTTGTGAAAAAAGACAACCATTTTGGTCAGATGTGTCCGGGATAATAGAATTATTATTTAAATGTAAGATATCTGGAGAGCCACAGGTCTATACCTGGGCCTGTTTCCAGAAGGGATGATAAAAAAGGAGGACATCTATCTTTTAAAAATTCTGTTGGTTACGGCTAAGAAAGTCATTACAAGACTCTGGATGAAAAAGGATTTACTAAAGGTGGAACAGTGGATGGCCCTAATGGAGGAGATATACAACATGGAGAAGCTGACGTATCTTCTCCGATTCAAAATGAACGCCTTTGAACTAAACTGGTCTAAATGGACACGGTTTAAAGGCGCTAATGTGACTGTCTAAAAAAGTGCACCCCTGTTTTGTGTTTTTTGTTTTGTTTTGTAAAATAATTTTAAAAAATAACATAAAATAAAAAAGAATCAAACAAAAAAGGTTGAAGTTTAAAAGCAAGACATTTTTGTTCAAGTCAAAGTTACAGTTAATGAACCCTGAAAAAACATTTAGAAGATTTAAATGTTTTCATGTTACAAAAAGTTACATTTATTCAAATTCAATTAAAAGAAACTGAAGCTCAAAAGATTTCAAACACTTTGTTTGGATAAAGGGCTTCGTTTTCTGGTTCAATCCCAGAGAGACCTGGTGGAGGTCAGAGGGACCTGGTGGAGGTCAGGGGGACCTGGTGGAGGTCAGGGAGACCTGGTGGAGGTCAGAGGGACCTGGTGGAGGTCAGAGGGACCTGGTGGAGGTCAGGGGGACCTGGTGGAGGTCAGGGGGACCTGGTGGTGTCAGTGTGCTCCAGGACAGCTGAGGCTACAATGGAGCTGATCACCACCAGTGTGTGACTGACTGATGTGTTGTTCAGCGCTTTGGGGAGTGGAGAACTCTAGAACCTACTGCCTCAGAGCGGTGGTCGGCTGTGTCTGCCTGGTTCTCCAGGTGGAGGTGGGGTCTTCGCCCTGCCTCCTCTGGTCGCCCCGTGTCGGTTCGTGGGCTGCCGCTGCCGGTACAGAGGACTCCTCTGATGGCGTTTCCTTTTCTACTTGGCTCATGTCCTTTGTGTGTGTGTGTGTGTGTGTGTGTGTGTGTGTGTGTGTGTGTGTGTGTGTCAGTGATGGAGTGTGGTTCATGTGGGCTCTTCTGAACCTGTAAGGTAGTGATTTTTGTCTGAGGCTCTTTATAAATAAAGCTTTGATTGATTACGAGGTCTGTAGACGTCCTGTCTCCTGAGGCCTGTAGACGTCCTGTCTCCTGAGGCCTGTAGACGTCTTGTCTCCTGAGGTCTGTAGACGTCTCGTCTCCTGAGGCCTGTAGACGTCTCGTCTCCTGAGGCCTGTAGACGTCTCGTCTCCTGAGGCCTGTAGACGTCTCGTCTCCTGAGGCCTGTAGACGTCTCGTCTCCTGAGGCCTGTAGACGTCTCGTCTCCTGAGGCCTGTAGATTTCTCGTCTCCTGAGGCCTGTAGACGTCTCGTCTCCTGAGGCCTGTAGACGTCTCGTCTCCTGAGGCCTGTAGACGTCTCGTCTCCTGAGGTCTGTAGACGTCTCGTCTCCTGAGGTCTGTAGACGTCTCGTCTCCTGAGGCCTGTAGACGTCTCGTCTCCTGAGGTCTGTAGACGTCTCGTCTCCTGAGGTCTGTAGACGTCTCGTCTCCTGAGGCCTGTAGACGTCTCGTCTCCTGAGGCCTGTAGACGTCTCGTCTCCTGAGGTCTGTAGACGTCTCGTCTCCTGAGGTCTGTAGACGTCTCGTCTCCTGAGGTCTGTAGACGTCTCGTCTCCTGATGCAGAGAGGGCGTTAGGGTTTAGGGTTAGGGGCTCTCCTGCTCTGGCCTCTGTCAGGATGAATTCTGATCAGGCAGCACCCTCCCTCTCCGCTCCATTAGGACCCTTGCTATCTGCGATGGCCGTTGAGCCCCTGGCGGCTGCTCTTCCTAGAGACCCCCACGCTGCTGATATCGTGTCTTGTAGCTTGGAACAGGTGTCCCTTGAAGCAGACGATCTTTACATTGGGACTCTTCGACTTCCTGCAGCCGTCTGTGGTTCACTCTCTGGTCATAAAGTGAGTTTGAAGAAGAGTGAGCAGAGCTGTAATGGTTACTCTTTACAGACCTAACCTTTCAGTATTTAGGTGTTGATGTAACCTTGGAGCTCGGTGACCTTTGCCCCCTAACCCTAACCCTCCCAAAGCTCTTTATCGATCCCAGTGTGTCCCTGTTGGTTTGCCACAGGTATTCTTTTTGAAACTTGACAGGAACGTATCAGACTTTGTCTGGAGTTAGAAGGATGTGTAAATATCTATTACCAAAACCTAGAGCTGTGGGAGGAATCCGATTTAAGCAGCCAGTCTGAGGACAGTGAGGTTCTGAGGACAGTGAGGTTCTGAGGACAGTGAGGTTCTGGTCTCATCCTGACTCAGCTTGCTCTCTATGGCGTCTGACACCGGAGCGCCTCACTCTGCTCTCTCACCTCTTCAACCTGCCACTCACACATTCACTAAGACCAAGACATGGCTAAAGACATGGAGGCAGTTTAGACGTTTCCTCAGCCTTCAAACCTCTTCATCACGTGCCCTGATTACATCGTCACGTGTTGCTCCTCCTTTAGTGGACGCCACCTTCACAGTTCGGTCTAGTCGAGGCGTTTGTCAGCAGCAGACCCCCTCAGTTTCCCTCCAAACCTCCTGTTTCAGCATGGGGCACACGCTGTACGGGTATGACATCACACATTTACACCTGGATTCACTGGTTACGTCTGTCCTCCCAGGCCCCTCTGAGGCTGCTGTGGGAGGAGGACCAGGGCGAGCACATCACGATGATAAACGTCGTTGGAAAGAAAGATCGACAGAAAAACAGGAGATTTAACACGAAAAGAAATCATTAGGAAACGTCTGAACAATTACTAAATACAAGTTTAAATATTTAAAAAGGTTAAAGAAATAAAATGTTTTAAAAGATGTCAAATGAAATATAAAGACATCATTTGATCAAATATTAATATATTTGTCTTTATTTTAAATCAAATCAATGAATTTTAATATGTTAAAAAATTGACCAAAGGAAAAGCTTTGATACAAGACTGAAGGTAGAAATAAGTAACAAAAAGTAAAGGTCAAAGGTCAAGCATCTCAATAATAATAATAAGATATTAATAATTAATAATAATAATAATAATAATAAATAAATAACTATAATAATATAAATAACTAGAAAAGATGCTTTTCCTGCAAAAAAGCAAAGTTGGAATGCTGAAAGCTGAAAGAGACAGCTGAAATTGTCCAAAACCAGCTGAAAGAAGCTCAAATGAGTGCAAATTTAGCTAAACTTTAAATATTTGCTGAAAATTTAGATTTGTTTAAGTTTAATGTAGCTTAAAGTTGTTCAACTTGAACAAATTTGTTGAAAATACCTGAATTGTTGAATATATTGTACACATTTGCTGAAAAAGTGCAATTTAGATGAAAAGACTGCTTAAACACTCAAATGGTTAGCAAAAGAAGAAAATCGCAAAAGGCAATAACTTGCAAAAAAGTTTACACCAGCAGAAAAGGTAAAAATATAGTAGAATAAATATTATAAGATTTGCTAAACAGTACAGTGTAAGAAAGACTTTAAGGTCAAGCAGAATGGTAGAATATTAGTTAAAATATAAGGAGGTTGAAAGTAGTTTAATTTGAGTTAAAAGCCTTAAAATATCTTAATTTTGTATTGTACTTCTTTGAATTAGCTGAAATATGTTGAATTTAGCTTAAAGAAATTGTTCAAACCTCTAACAGGCTGAACTTAAGCTAGGCTAAAGAGTTTAAAGACAGTTTAATGAATGTAGGTCAAACACAGAAAGACATTAAGGAGTCAGAAAATCAAGGAGTTCTGTTGAAAGAGGACAAAAATCTCAACGTTTTGATATATGACTTGTCTAAATCGGACAAACGGTGTGAGCGTAGGGACATTTTGTTCAAAAAGGTGCTCACATGCAGTAAAAGTGTGAGCAGCTGATGAAAGTTACAGGTTTAAGAAGAAGAAAGTATTTTAATTTGAGTTCAAGGGCTTAAAATATCTTAATTTTTTATTTTAACAGTTTAAAATAGCTAAAAAGGTTAAATTTAGCTGAAACAAAAGTTTAAAACCTTTGAAAAAAATCTAAAAACCTGAACTAAAGCTCAACTGAAGAATATAAAGACATTTTAAGGGTCAAACACAGATAGAGCTGAAGGATCATAAAATCAGGGACTTCTGCTGAAAGAGAAGATGATTCTTTAAAAACTGTAATATATATGGCCTTAAGTAGCATATTTGCTGAAAAAGGACAAAAATCCCAACATTTTGATGTATAACTTGTCTAAATTGGACAAACGGTGTGAGAGTAGGAACATTTTGTTCAGAAAGGTGCTCAAATGCAGTCAAAATCCATTACACACTGAGAGAAGCATAAACCAATCAGCCTGGCCAATCAGAAAGCACCAATTTAGCTGAGTCATGCTTAGGTGACATGCAATTTAACT
The DNA here is from genome assembly GCA_006937965.1 of Callopanchax toddi. Classification (NCBI taxonomy): domain Eukaryota; kingdom Metazoa; phylum Chordata; class Actinopteri; order Cyprinodontiformes; family Nothobranchiidae; genus Callopanchax; species Callopanchax toddi. The sequence goes on along the minus strand of SSNR01000514.1, from coordinate 156,216 downwards.
ATGTCTACCTCACACTGCTGTGTTTCAAATGAATGTACCACTGTCCGAACAACTAGCTGCTATTCAAAAATGATAAGACATAAATAAAAAATTTAAACTTTGTGGGTGACAGGACACTTTAGAGGTGTTCTGTCTAAATTTCTGTGTGTCTACGTTAAAATTTGAGGGAGATATGACGATGGAAAAACAGGGTTCAGTGAAAGTTCAAAGACAGACAGATGAGGTCGATTAAGATGAGAAATCGGCCCAAAAAGGGAGGATTTCTGCTGGCCTTGAGGTGATTTATGAACGAGCCATACTACCTATGGCCAAAACAACCAGATATTCTGAAACTAGACAAAAATCCCAACATTTTAATGTATTATTTGTTGATGTTCTTCAAACTGAGTGACTGTAGTGACCATTTGAAAGAAAATGTTTCTCCTAATCCCAAATGTGCTGAGGGTTAGAGGGCGGTGATGACATCACTAGAGTGGGAGACAGGTTTGAGATTCACGATTCACTCCCGAACAAAGTTGTCCTGCTCCCACAGTTTTCACAGCACATGTATAATTTATACATCTCTGATTAGGGATTTTTGTTAGCTTTCAGAAAGTGTAACTCTCATGTCTGTGTGACTTACGGTTCTCTCACAAATCGACCTAGTTGGCACAAAATCTGAGTTCTGGCCCCTATCTCTCTCATTATATTTTTGACGATTTTTTTGTCTGACTTCTGAAATGTTCCTTGAGTTTAACTCGTCATATCTCAGGAATGGTTAAAGATATCAACAAGCTGAATCATTCAGGAATAGGTGAAAGTGTTGTGAGTCTTTTAAAAGTTGAATGAAATTTATAGGTTGAAGTATGCTGAAGTAGTTAAACTTTGAAAAATAGTTGAATTTTTTGAAAAATTTGAAGAATTTGAAGGATTTCAATGTATTCCAATGGGCTGAAAATTTCGACAAAAAGCTGAATATCTTAAAAAATATTAAAGATATCAAGAAGAAAAGTCATTCCCGGAATGTCCTGAATGAGCTGAACGATATGAAGTATGAACGGTTAAAATCGGTTGAAATTTGTGGAAGGAGTTAAGTGCCAAAAAAGGGGCGGAAAAAAAGAAGAAAAACTAGAAAAGATGCTTTTCCTGCGAAAAAGCAAAGTTGGAATGCTGAAAGCTGAAAGAGACAGCTGAAATTGTCCAAAACCAGCTGAAAGAAGCTCAAATGAGTGCAAATTTAGCTAAACGTTAAATATTTGCTGAAAATTTAGATTTGTTTAAGTTTAATGTAGCTTAAAGTTGTTAAACTTGAACAAACTTGTTGAAAATACCTGAATTGTTGAATATATTGTACACATTTGCTGAAAAAGTGTAATTTAGCTGAAAAGATTGCTTAAACATGTGAAAAAATCTTTAAAAACTGATTAAAAGCTTAATCTAAGCTGAACTGTGTAAATACAGTTCAATCAGTATAAGATAATTTAGCTGAAAAGATTGCTTAAACATGTGAAAAAATCTTAAAAAACTGATTAAAAGCTTAATCTAAGCTGAACTGTGTAAATACAGTTCAATCAGTATAAGATAATTTAGCTGAAAAGATTGCTTAAACATGTGAAAAAATCTTAAAAAACTGATTAAAAGCTTAATCTAAGCTGAACTGTGTAAATACAGTTCAATCAGTATAAGATAATTTAGCTGAAAAGATTGCTTAAACACTCAAATGGTTAGCAAAAGAAGAAAATAGCAAAAGGCAATAACTTGCAAAAAAGTTTACACCAGCAGAAAAGGTAAAAATATAGTGGAAGAAATATTACAAGATTAGCTAAACAGTACATTGTAAGAAAGACTTTAAGGTCAAGCAGAATGGTAGAATATTAGTTAAAATATAATGAGGTTGAAAGTAGTTTTTTAATTTGAGTTGAAAGCCTTAAAATATCTTAATTTAGTATTGTACTTCTTTGAATTAGCTGAAATATGTTGAATTTAGCTTAAATAAATTGTTCAAACCTCTAAAAAGCTGAACTTAAGCTAGGCTAAAGAGTTTAAAGACAGTTTAATGAATGTAGGTCAAACACAGAAAGACATTAAGGAGTCAGAAAATCAAGGAGTTCTGTTGAAAGAGGACAAAAATCTCAACGTTTTGATATATGACTTGTCTAAATCGGACAAACGGTGTGAGCGTAGGGACATTTAGTTCAAAAAGGTGCTCACATGCAGTAAAAGTGTGAGCAGCTGATGAAAGTTACAGGTTTAAGAAGAAAGTAGTTTAATTTGAGTTCAAGGGCTTAAAATAGGTCAGGTTCAAACCAGTGGAACTCTGTCCCTTTGATCTNTTCCTACCTGACATGGTTCCTACCTGACGGAGTTCCTACCTGACGGAGTTCCTACCTGACATGGTTCTTACCTGACGGGGTTCCTACCTGACATGGTTCCTACCTGACATGGTTCCTACCTGACGGGGTTCCTACCTGACATGGTTCTTACCTGACGGGGTTCCTACCTGACATGGTTCCTACCTGGCGGGGTTCCTACCTGACGGAGTTCCTACCTGACATGGTTCCTACCTGACATGGTTCTTACCTGACATGGTTCCTACCTGACGGAGTTCCTACCTGACATGGTTCCTACCTGACATGGTTCCTACCTGACATGGTTCCTACCTGACGGAGTTCCTACCTGATGGAGTTCCTACCTGACATGGTTCCTACCTGACGGGGTTCCTACCTGACGGGGTTCCTACCTGACGGGGTTCCTACCTGANATAAGAGACAGGTTCAGTGTTTATAAAGGCTAACGAGCTGATGATGATGATGTGATGAAGATGATGGACACCTGTGACACTGTTAAAATACAGCAGGAAAAGGCAAGTTGTAGGGCTCGAACAAATCACTGTCTTTAGGAAACCGTTTGACCAATTTAAAAAATTTTAAATCCGTGAGTGACAGCAGGCTTTGGAGATGTTAAGTCTCAATTTTTGTACACCTAGGTCAATATTTGAAGGAGATATGGCGATAGAAAAACCATGTTTTGTTCAGAAACTTCTAGAAATCTCATGAGGCATTTAACATAGGAAAGAGACCGAAAATGAGCAGATTTCTCCTGGCCTTGAGGTGATTTATGAACGAGCCATACTACCTATGGCCCAATCAACCAGATATTCTGAAACTAGACAAAAATCCCAACATTTTAATGTATAATTTGTTGATGTTCATCAAACTGAGTGAGAGTAGTTACAGTTTGAAATTTTTTGTTCCTCCAAAATCCCAAAGCCCTGACTGTTAGAGTGAGGTGATGACATCACCAGAGTGGGAGACAGGTTTGAGATTTTTGATCCACCTCCGAACAAAGTTGTCCTGCTCCCACATTTTTCACAGCAAATGTATGAATTATACATCTCTGATTAGGGATTTTTGTTAGCTTTCAGAAAGTGTAACTCTCATGTCTGTGTGACTTACGGTTCTCTCACAAATCGACCTAGTTGACGCAGAACCTGCCTTTCTGCTCCTATCTTTTTCATTATATTTTTGATGATTTTTTTGTCTGACGTCTGAAATGTTCCAACTCGTCATTTCTCAGGATTGGTAAAAGATATCAAAAAGCTTAATCATACGGTAATAGTTGAATGTCTTGAGAGTTGTTTAAAAGTTGAATGAAGTTTCTAGGTTGAAGTATGCTGAAGTAGTTAAACTTGGAAAAAGAGTGGAATTATTAGAAAAATTTCAAGAATTTCAATGGGCTGCAAAAAAAGGTGAATAATTTGAAAAGTTTAAAAGATATCAATAAGAAAAGTCATAGCCGGCATGTCCTGAACAAGCTGAACGATTTGAGGTATAATTTGTTGAAATCGGTTGAAAATTGCAGAAGAAGAAGCGAGCCAAAGATCGTACAGGAGGAACTCAATAGTTGGAATGCTTAATCAGCATTCCAACTAATAAAAGGATTAAAGAGAAACAGCAAAACAATAGTTGGAATGCTTACTCAGCATTCCAACTAATAATGAACATAAAGACTACAGGAAGGTGACGTCTGGAGTCAGATTTTACACCAGCAGGTGGCAGCAGAGCTCAGACCACTTCCTGTTCACCTGATGGAACCGGTCTGAGGTGGAACCGGTCTGAAGCCTCGTGTTTAGGATTCCTCCGTCTGCTGGTTTTACAACCATAACAACCACATTCCTACAGCTGGACTGGGGACAGGTATTCAGACCGACACACCTGTCCCACAATCCTCTGCTGTCAGTCAGGACACCACCAGCTTTACCTGCCTTCATTCAGTCAGTCAGCCTACAGCTGGAGTCCCTCCAGGTCTGAGGTCTGGTCCAAGAGACCAGCTTCGTCTTTATGGCATCTACAGGTTAGCATGAGACGGTTTGTGTCCCATCCTGGTCTGTCCCGGTCTGTCCTGGTCTGTCCCAGTCAGTCCTGGTCAGTCCTGGTCAGTCCTGGTCTGTCCCAGTCAGTCCTGGTCTGTCCCGGTCTGTCCCGGTGTGTCCCGGTCTGTCCCAGTCTGTCCCTGTCAGTCCCGGTCTGTCCCAGTCAGTCCTGGTCTGTTCCAGTCTGTCCCAGTCTGTCCCAGTCAGTCCCGTTCTGTCCTGCTCCACACTCACCACCAGCCATAGTCAGGGACACAGTCTCAAACCATGTCCTCACCAACACAAGAGACATCTGTCCTGAACAACCTCCTTGTCTTTGAGGCGAGACGCCAGTTCCTCCATCTTGTTGACCAAGGAGTGGACGTTTAGGACCGCTGGTTAACTGCTGTCCTCCATGTTGTCTCTCTCAGCCTCCGAGTCCTCTGTCCCTCAGGCTGCTCAGCAGAGACACTTCGTCTCCCACCAGTAAACCCACTGAACTGCAGTCCAGAAGGTCCTCCTGAGGGGGACAATGTCCTGCTCAGGGTCCATGTCCATGCTGACTCAGCATAAAAAGGGTCAACAAAAACAAAGTGAACAACAACAAAAGTCACCAACACACAAACACACACACACTCAGGTAGCGGAGACACCTGGACGCCAGGAAGACAGAAATATTTATAAATATTTCAGAAAACCCGGATCCTGGACTTTGAGTCCTGATCCGTTTCAGAACCCTCCAGAAGAATTTGTGTTTTTGACATCCTGATGACGGGTTAGACTGAAGCTGATTGGCTGAGAGCTGTGATGACCTCACCCTGCTGGGACTGCTCCTGTCTTCACGGTGTCTTCACGGTGTCTTCATCTCTCTTCCTGCAGCTACCCGCCGCCTTCAGAAGCAGCGTGGGAGGAATCGGGCGACATGATGAGTTCAGGCGTCAGCAGCCTGAGCACCACGCTGACCCTGAAGGCATCACCTCCACCTGAAGGAGGAGAGTCCAGACCTCGATTCCACAAAGTGTCTCTGGTGAGAGAGGCCGACTCCCCACAGACGGATTCTGGATCGGAGTACAGGTGGAAGAACAGGTTTGTGGGGGTGACCCAGTATAGACCCCAGAAACCGCCCTCCCCCCCCTCCTCTCCTGCTCTCCCTGAGGACACAGCGTACCGACACCTGAGCTCCTCCTCCTCCGTTGCCCCTGGCAACAGTCTGAGTGAGAGGGCTGGTTACCTGAGCCATGAAGGTAGAGCAGATGAGTGGAGGCGGGGCTTAGAGGAGGAGGAGGAGCCAGCTGCTTCTGCAGGTGAAGAGGAGGCAGAGAGAGGAAAGGCTGAGTGGGACTCGGAGCTCCCTGAGTCCTGCAGCTCCGACTGCTTCAGCGGAGTGTTTCAGGCCACGCTGGTAGACCTGATCCCTGACCCGGCAGCCCCCTCCTCCTCTCCCCCGTCCTCCCCCGAGGCTGAATCCCCCTACGGGTCTGAAATGGACACCTTGGTGGACACTCTGAGGAGCATGGCGCCCTCCCTGAGGCCAAGGAGCACGGGCCTGAAGCCTCCTCCTCCGGTCCTGCTCTCCTCTCTGCCCCCCATCGTGGAGGACGCACTGACCTCCATCAACTGTGACCTGGCCCCCTCCATCAGCAGCCCCCCCATGAGGGGCCAGGAGACCCCAGACGGACTCTACACCCTGCCTGCTGAGCTGGGACTGAAGAGGAGCAGCTCCAGAGACAACCGCTCCCCCCTGGAGCTGATGAAGACCTGCCAGGTACCGTTCTGTCCACATCCTATACATCAGACTGTCTTTTTCCTTCTGTTATTAGAATTCATCTGAAGACATGACAGGTTCTGAATCAGAACCTTCTAGGACTTTAACAGAGATCGATGGAATTCTAAAAGTTTAAGAAGTTAGAGGGAAACTTGTTATAGGCTGGAGGGTTCTGGTCCTGTGGTCCATGAGGGTACAGGAGCTCTGGTCTCTCAGGATAGTCCTGGTTTCTCAGATTCTGATGGAATGGTCCTAAGTTGATGTTTTGGTTGTTGAACCTATAGCCCTGTGGTAGAACCCAGTCAGAACTTCTCCTCCCTTTCCCCAGGATGTGACCCCCCCTGTGCAGAATGGAACCGGACCGTCCCCGTCCCCCAGCTCTCGTCTCAACAGCAGCATCATCTTCAGCAGCTTCCGCTCTCCGTCCTCGGAACAGACCCTGGAGAACGACACCTCCCACCCGCCCCTGTTCCATAGTGACTCACTGCCGGAGCTCAGATCCCCAACCGAGAGGTTTGGTGTGGGACCAAAGGATCCAGGAGAGGCGGGGCCCGGCCCAGATACAGCCGGGTCCCGCCTGGAGCGCCTCTCCTTCCTCCTCAACTCTTCTTCATCAGGATCTCTGAGCGGATCTGAAGACTCCAGCTCCACACGGATTAGCCGGCCCCCCTCTCTGGGTGTCTGCTCCCCCACCTCCACCAACAGCCCGACCCGTCTGCTGAGCCCCACAGGCTTCCTGGACCTGCACCGTTCCCATTCCATCATCGAGTCCCCCCCGTCCTCCATATTCGTCCAAGGGCCGGGGGCCCTGCAGAGGAACCTCATCAGCGAGGGGGGGCCACATATGTCTTTGTTCAGTGGAGGGGCCCGGGTCCAGAACCAGCAGGAAGACTTGGACCGCAGTCTGATGTCCAAGTACCGAGCCTTTCCAGACGCCTACGTAAGTACCTGTGTATGTGTGTTCCTGTTAAGAACCGGTACCAGAGCAGGAACCTCTGAACACAGAGTTGGTAGCACTGACCTGAGATCATCAGACAGAAAGGGATAACAGCTTAGTTGTTGGCTAACAGGTAATATGGAGTTCTAACTGTAGAGGTTAGCTAACAGGTAATATAGAGTTCTAACTGTAGAGGTTAGCTAACAGGTAATATGGAGTTCTAACTGTAGAGGTTAGCTAACAGGTAATATAGAGTTCTAACTGTAGAGGTTAGCTAACAGGTAATATAGAGTTCTAACTGTAGAGGTTAACTAACAGGTAATATAGAGTTCTAACTGTAGAGGTTAGCTAACAGGTAATATAGAGTTCTAACTGTAGAGGTTAACTAACAGGTAATATAGAGTTCTAACAGTAGAGGTTAGCTAACAGGTAATATAGAGTTCTAACTGTAGAGGTTAGCTAACAGGTAATATAGAGTTCTAACTGTAGAGGTTAGCTAACAGGTAATATAGAGTTCTAACTGTAGATGTTCCTACAGAACTCTCTATTCTTTGGAAGTTGAAGCGGGTATCAAATACTTATTCCCCCTGTTTTCCAATAAAATGCCCACATGGTTTTTTAAAATCCCACTGGAGCTCTGGACTTGAGTTTCTGATGATGTCATAAAAGTCCTAACCTGTGTGACCTCTGCCCCCAAACACAGCTTCAGCCCCAAAGACCAGAGAGTCAGTGAGGTAATCTCCTAGTTCTGAGTTGTTCCTGAATGCATCACCATAGATCTGTGAAGAAAGATTTCTGTCAAACCAAACAATCAGCGGTTTGTTCGTCAGTCATTCCAGGTGACTCAGCAGTCAGACCTGATGAAGACCTGTCAGCTCGTCTCATGTCTCCTGTCATCCTGAAGTAAACCCATCACGCCCTGTAAACTTCAACTCCAGAAACGTGTTTCGTGTCAAAGCAACAGATTTCAGCTTGTTTTCCTTAAAGGAGTGGTGTTATTGGGTTATTTTATAGTTTTGCATTGTTCTCTAGTTTAATTCAATGCTATCTGTGAAATTTTTATAAAGAAAGAAGCCTTGATGCTTATAATATAAGCTTTAGAAGTTTGCTATTCTAAAGCTGAGTTTGAAACAGCAAGATTCTCATTAGATATGCACAGCCCTCGCTTCTGATTGGCTGTAGGTATTTGATACTGAATATGATGGTAAACATGGCAGCCAGGCTTTATGTGGATAAAGTTACGGTCGAAGGACAAATTAGAAGAACCGCTTCCTCAGCGTTTGTCAGTGAATGATTCAGAAGGGAAATACGCACAGTTGAATTTACATTTTCTCCTAAAGTTCAGCCAGCCTCGAGCAAACAGCCGTTCGCTCCCAGCATGCAGGCTGATGTCCACACCGAACCCCGAGTCCGCCTTCTGTACCGAGGCTCGACACGCGGTCTGAGTCTTCTCATGTCCCGCATTAGTCCTTCATCCAAAAGTCAGCTGTGTTTTCCACCAACGAGAAGCGAAAGTGAAACTCCACCAGTCACCTCACATGCTGACTGCTGCCCTCACACACACACACACACACACACACACTGCTCAGTACTTTGTGTGTCTTAACCAAAATACCTCAGAATAAGTTTTTTTTTTTTAACCCCGTGTCCTGTCCGGCTGTGGAGCAAACAGAATAATGTCTGAGTGCCAAAAACAAGGTGAGAGGTTACAGCCACTGCTATAAAACTCCTCCTGATTTTTGTTTAAATATAACCCCCAAAATCTTTATTAGAATGTTTTTATGGTTGATTGGACACGGAGCCTGAAAGTGAAGGGAAGGGTACAGAAAGAGGGATGGGGGAGAAAGTAAACAGAAAAAGAAGAGAACAAGAGACGTGAAGAGTCCACTTCTAGACCTGTAAATAAAGCACAAACAAACAAAACAGGAGAAAAGATACAACAGCAACAAACAGCATATGAATATAATTCAGAATAAGAATAGAATAAGAACCTCAGAATAAGTTCTAATTTCGCCAAGATTAGTCAAAATATAATACAAAGTCAGACCTGCCAATCTGTACGCGTTTTGCGTAGAAACGACACAATTTGACATCCAAATACGCTGGTACGACTTCCCTCTCTAAACTACGCAAAACACTGTGGACAAGTGAGTTCTGCATGGAGACGCACGGAATTATGTGCGTTTAAGGCCCTTTTGTCTTTCCACAGTTCTGTGTGCGTGTGCTCATGTCTGACAACACGCTGCAGCAGCGTGGTGAAGCAGTCAGTCGTTGTCGAAAAGCAGAGAATAACGAGTCTACTGAACCGGTTCAGTCCGGGGTCGGACTGAAGTCCACGCGTCAGAACTCGGTCTAAAAGGAAGCGCGCACGGCCCGAGTGGCGCGCTCACGGCAACTAAGGCCTGTTTAAACACATGAGAGCAGCGCTCTGGGAAAGAAAAAGTTGTTTTATGATAAAGAGTCACTAAGACGAACTGACGGGATTCTTAATATTAGAAATTGGACAGTTCGCTCTGCGCGCACCGAGCAGAGGACGGCACGCGCTGCGTAAGAGGGAGCTGCAGGAGGAGGAGACAGGTGGAGGTAGGAGACTAATGAATAGGGAGCTTGTGCAGAGAGATATGTGTTTAGATTGAAATATACTGGATGTAGATATGATGGGTTAATAGACAGGTGAATGGATGGATGCCAGGGAGCTGTAGGTATAAATGAGCCCCAGTGATGTCTGCATATAAGTTTTTATAATCAATTTCCATCCAGTGAATGTGGAAATTACTGAGTGCAAAGCAATGGAGTAGCAAAGGTCTGGGGGGACACAAGTGGTACTCAGAAAATGTTGACAAGGTTGGCAGGTCTGCAACGTTAGCCAATAGCTGCACCTACAACATTTATTAACTTCCATGCAAATAAATAAAGCCAGCTCCGGGGTTCGAACTCAGAACCTGCAGGTTTGTAATCAGAGGTAGATAGCTGCTACGCCCTACGAGCTTTAGGTTTCAGTCGTCTGGTGCTGTAGAAGGACTCAAGTTCTGGGTGTAGTTTATGACTTGTTATGGGTCCAGAAACTCCTGGTCTTGGTTCTGACGTGTGATCTGCAGTCTGGCTGGTAAAGCAGGTCGTAGCGTAGAGCCTTCTGAACCTTGGTACAAGCTCCGTCTTTGGCCTCACAGGTGGTCTAGTGACTAGGTTCTGGGTGCCCTCCAGCAGAGCTCCGGCCCAGGTTCTCTACAGGATCTAGACAGGATCTCTACAGGATCTATACAGGATCTAGACAGGTTCTCTACAGGATCTCTACAGGATCTAGACAGGTTCTCTACAGGATCTAGATAAGTTCTCTACAGGATCTAGACAGGTTCTCTACAGGATCTAGACAGGTTCTCTACAGGATCTCTACAGGATCTAGACAGGATCTCAACAGGATCTCTACAGGATCTAGATAAGTTCTCTACAGGATCTATACAGGATCTAGACAGGTTCTCTACAGGATCTAGACAGGTTCTCTACAGGATCTCTACAGGATCTCTACAGGATCTAGACAGGTTCTCTACAGGATCTAGATAAGTTCTCTACAGGATCTATACAGGATCTAGACAGGTTCTCTACAGGATCTCTACAGGATCTAGACAGGTTCTCTACAGGATCTCTACAGGATCTAGACAGGTTCTCTACAGGATCTAGACAGGATCTAGACAGGATCTCTACAGGATCTAGATAAGTTCTCTACAGGATCTATATAGGATCTAGACAGGTTCTCTACAGGATCTAGACAGGTTCTCTACAGGATCTCTACAGGATCTAGACAGGTTCTCTACAGGATCTAGATAAGTTCTCTACAGGATCTATACAGGATCTAGACAGGTTCTCTACAGGATCTAGACAGGTTCTCTACAGGATCTCTACAGGATCTAGACAGGTTCTCTACAGGATCTCTACAGGATCTAGACAGGTTCTCTACAGGATCTCTACAGGATCTAGACAGGATCTAGACAGGATCTCTACAGGATCTAGATAAGTTCTCTACAGGATCTATACAGGATCAAGACAGGTTCTCTACAGGATCTAGACAAGTTCTCTACAGGATCTATACAGGATCTAGACAGGTTCTCTACAGGATCTAGACAGGTTCTCTACAGGATCTCTACAGGATCTAGACAGGATCTCTACAGGATCTAGACAAGTTCTCTACAGGATCTATACAGGATCTAGACAGGTTCTCTACAGGATCTAGACAGGTTCTCTACAGGATCTCTACAGGATCTATACAGGATCTCTACAGGATCTATACAGGATCTCTACAGGATCTATACAGGATCTCTACAGGATCTATACAGGATCTCTACAGGTTCTCTACAGGATCTAGACAGGTTCTCTACAGGATCTCTACAGGATCTAGACAGGATCTCTACAGGATCTCTACAGGATCTAGACAAGTTCTCTACAGGATCTATACAGGATCTAGACAGGTTCTCTACAGGATCTCTACAGGATCTATACAGGATCTCTACAGGTTCTCTACAGGATCTAGACAGGTTCTCTACAGGATCTCTACAGGATCTAGACAGGATCTCTACAGGATCTTTACAGGATCTAGACAGGTTCTCTACAGGTTCTCTGCAGCGTCTCCGTCACACTGTAGCGTGGCCTTTCTGATCCACAGCTGCGGTCTAAACGTTGGACAAGTCTTAGAGAGTTACTCTGTCCTGCTGACCTCTGTCCTTCAGAGGACTTTCATCGTCACTCTGAGCTGGATAGTCTTCCCTTCTCTGAGACAGTTCTGGTTTTCACAGCCTAGAAGGTCTCTGGTTCTGACTGGAGGTCAGGTCCTCCTGAACTCTGAAGTGGATCTGGTGGAGGCTCATCCAGGACCACAGACTGGATCAGTCCCCTGTGGTTGTTGTGGTCTTGGCGGGCGACTCTGACTCCTTTTATCCTGACCTTAGATCTGAGTCGACCCCCTTTTGAGTATTGTCTCTACAGCAGGGTCTTCCGGGTTCCTGCGGTGAGTGTGTGGTCCGTGTGGTCCACTGTCATGTGCACGCCCAGCTGCAGCGTTCCTGAGAACTTTAGCGACTGCTTTGGGTGAGCTCGGGTCCGGTCTCTCTTTGAGCTGCGGTTCTTATCGTCCCCTCCATTCATCACTCGGGTCTCACCTGGTTTTGGAGGCTGGTCAGGTTCTTGCAGTGAGGTTACTTCACCAGACGATGCTGATAGTCCCCTCATGTCCTCTATGTTGACTTCTGCTCTGATAGCTTTAGCACTGTTAGCATTTCAGAGTTTCACCGGAGTCCAGAGTGTGTCTCAGGACCGGGTCTCACTGGACTGATTTCTTTCTTTCTTTCTTTATTTATACATTCTTTTTATTTTTCAGCTGACTAAAGAGAAGGAACACGGGAAGCTCAACCCTCGACCCGGAAAGGTGAGTCTCCTCACAGGTTGACTCGGAGTCCAGACCAGCTCAGGGTCATGGTTCTCAGCAGGTTGGGTTTGGTTTAAAGGTGGTTGAAGGTCCTGGGTGTCCTCCTGCAGGTCAGCACCTTTCTGTGACATCCTAAACCTTAATATCTCTGTAGTGATATTAATATTCAGCTGTGTCTCTGCAGACGGACAGCTCCCTGTAGAGTCCAGGCTCTGGTCTCAAAGGTTCCCGTTAGGATTCCGTAGTCCTTTTGAACCTTTCTGTGTTTCTACAGATGTACATCTTCGACCGACCAGGGATGTGTGGTCAGAGGTTAGAGATTCGTGGTGATGTCATTGATGCTACGCCCTGGGAGCTGCAGGAAACCATTTCCATCAGGGTGGTCCGAGGAGGGTGAGTCCTCCGGTTTTACAGGGTCCGAACCCTCTGATGACCTCCAACATTCACACAGTCAGGTGACCTGACAGGACCGGTGCCCCTCTGATGGATCAGGATCTTTTTATTTGTCATTGAACCTGATACGAGTAGCGTTTCAGATCAACCTGGTCCTGGTCCTGGTCCTGGTCCTACAGGGTCAGACACACAGAGTATGTAGGACACAGTCCAGGAACAGGTAGACCGCGGACGCTGCCCGAGGGGGGAGAGAGGGTGAGTACGGATAAAAAAGTCATGACTCACTTCTCTGCCCTCCTTATCGGAGGTCAGAGACTTGAAGCAAGCAAAAACCGCCTCACTCCATTCAGAGCAGGAACAGACTCAGACAGTAGTCTGGGGGGGGGGGGTCTCCAAGGAAACCTGGGAGGACGCCGCAGAGCAATGGAGGGGAACCTCCAGCTTCAGGGGGGAGGTGCAGACGGGGGCTTCCAGAGAGGTCTGGAGGAAGAGAGACCCCTACAGCGACTCTAACTTTAGACCACTACTCAGGTCGGGACGCTTCTAGTCTCTGTGACCAACTAATGAGCCAACATGCGGCTGCATTCCATTTTAAGGTTACTATCCTCTGAGAGTCCAGGATGTTGCTTCTGCCTGCAAACAGAAGAGTCCAACAGCCTCTCTAAGAAGACCTGGTTTGGTCTCTAAAACCTGAAGAGAGAATCAAACCTCTTCTGACTGACTCTCTTCATTATTTCATAGGTAAATCATCTTTCCTCCTTCCTTGTGCCAGCAGCATTCCTTTGTCTCCAGAAGCCGAAGGCTGTCTGAGACGCGTCCACGCCTCGTTTCCACTGAATGAGGGTGTGGTGAGCTCCAGCCGACATGCAAACTCTGTGCTCCCCGAGGCCTCCGACGATAAACGCTGACTCAGCGACGCTGCTGGTCTGGCAGCACAGAGACCTCCCAGTCACCAAAAAACTACAAATACCAGCTGTTCAGTCAGACCTCCAGCAGGACTAGAAGACACGTGTAAACACAAGTCGGACCAGTCAAAGAATGAAAGAGACATCCTACATAATGTTTACTCTGTGGAAACCTGTAGGAGGTCTGTCTGACCTGTAGGAGGTCTGTGTGACCTGTAGGAGGTCTGTCTGACCTGTAGGAGGTCTGTCTGACCTGTAGGAGGTCTGTCTGACCTGTAGGAGACCTGTCTGACCTGTAGGAGGTCTGTGTGACCTGTAGGAGGTCTGTCTGACCTGTAGGAGGTCTGTGTGACCTGTAGGAGGTCTGTGTGACCTGTAGGAGGTCTGTCTGACCTGTAGGAGGTCTGTCTGACCTGTAGGAGACCTGTCTGACCTGTAGGAGGCCTGTCTGACCTGTAGGAGGTCTGTCTGACCTGTAGGAGGCCTGTCTGACCTGTTGGAGGCCTGTCTGACCTGTAGGAGGCCTGTGTGACCTGTAGGAGACCTGTGTGACCTGTAGGAGACCTGTGTGACGTGTAGGAGGTCTGTGTGACCTGTAGGAGGTCTGTGTGACCTGTAGGAGGTCTGTCTGACCTGTAGGAGGCCTGTGTGACCTGTAGGAGGCCTGTCTGACCTGTAGGAGACCTGTGTGACCTGTAGGAGACCTGTGTGAACTGTAGGAGGCCTGTCTGACCTGTAGGAGGCCTGTGTGACCTGTAGGAGGCCTGTGTGACCTGTAGGAGGCCTGTCTGATCTGTAGGAGGCCTGTGTGACCTGTAGGAGGTCTGTGTGACCTGTAGGAGGTCTGTGTGATGTGTAGGAGGCCTGTGTGACCTGTAGGAGGTCTGTGTGACCTGTAGGAGGTCTGTGTGACCTGTAGGAGGCCTGTCTGATCTGTAGGAGGCCTGTGTGACCTGTAGGAGGCCTGTCTGACCTGTAGGAGACCTGTGTGACCTGTAGGAGGCCTCACTGACCTGTAGGAGGTCCAGGTCTGAGCCCTGATGAATCCCCAGGTCCCTGGAAGTCTCCGTCGTGTCGAGGTGACTTGTTTGTGACTCTTCTCTCTGGTTCTCCAGGTGGGTCCTGTATGAAAAACCGAACTTTAAGGGGGAGAAGGTGGCTCTGGACGAGGGGGACATCGAGCTCACCTGTCCCTTCGGTCCACCGGAGGAGCAGCTGCAGAACGGACGGCAGGAGGAGGAGGGAGAGACGTCGGGGAGACGGTTCATCATCGGATCAGTCCGCCGAGCCGTCAGGGTGAGACTGCTTCTCTCTGCTGGACCAGCTGGTCTACATGGTGGATTATCCAGGTTCTCTCTAAGGGTTATCATAGCGGTCCTCGTTCTGTCCTTCACGTTTTATCGACTTACGAGGAACCGTTTCATTCCTCCGGTCTAAAGGAGTCGTTCAGGTCAGTCCTCGCCTTCAAGCTGTTCTCTGTTTCTACGGTCGTCTTCTTCTGGGGTTCGGGTTCGGGACCACGTAGAGTTCCAGGTCCATGATGAGGACTGATCAGCTGATCTAGATTCTCTATGGATCTATGAGCTGAACTGGACCTGGAACCAGGTCTCAGGGTTCTGGTGCTGATCTTAGTCTGATAGGATGAACAGGACCTGGTCCCCTTAGACCTGGACTATCTCAGTCCTCACTGACAGTGTCCACCTGCAGACCCTCTGAGACCTTCAGTGGACTAGTGACGCATCAACATGTGATCAGCTGATCAGACATGTCTCTGTCAGTTCTCTAGACCTCTGTGGTCCTGATTTACTGAGACACACCTGGACTGGACCAGCTGCTCTTCATGTCCAGACTTCAGGAGGTTCTTTGACCATATATGGCAGAATGTGGGCGTGTAGGAGGCGGGGTCTAAGAGTGGTTTATAAATCAGAGTGGACGTAGGACTGAGATGGTCTTCAGGACGTTCCTAAACCAGGACTCTGATCACGGTGATCCACATCTGGATGTTGTTGCTTTAAACAGAACAGGTGACTTGTTCCAGAAACTTTTCACTTTTGTCTCAGTTCAGTTTCCTCTACAGCTCCAGGTCACATCAGGTCATCTCAAAGCAACAGGTCCAGATTCAGGACGACTTGGAGTCTGATGATTCCTACTAAAACCCTAGTTCTGTTCATGAAGGAACCCTCCTCTGTCTGTCCTCAGGACTACAGCGTCCCAGAAATTGGTCTTTTTCCAGAAGAGAATGCAGAAGGGAAGAAGGTGGTGTTCCGAGACACCTCGGAGGACGCCAGGATCTTCGGTTTTCCCATCAAGGCGAACTCTGTCATCGTGAACGCCGGACTGTGGGTGAAGGGAGGGGAGGGGTTACCTGTACAGGTGTTGCTCAGATCGAGGTCAACCATGTGTTGTTTCTGCCCGTCAGCTGGCTGGTCTTCGCCCAGCCTTTCTTCCAGGGCGTCCCGCGGATCCTGGAGGTGGGGGGCTACTCCAGCCCTGCAGCGTGGGGGGTGGAGCAGCCCTACGTGGGCTCGCTTCATCCTCTCAAAGTGGTAAGGATCCATGAAGGAGAGACACTGTTTCAGGTAAGCTCACATGTTCTCATGAGCTTTATTTTCTGACAGGGAGAACCCAGAGTGGAGAACCTGAGCGAACCCCAGGTGAGGGAATAGAACTGTTGGGTTGGTTCCGCTGCCCGTTTAGGACCTCCTGACTTGTCTGCTTCGTCCTCAGATGGTGATCTTCGATAAACCGTACTTCACTGGAAAGTCACGCACCGTCACCTCCAACATGAAGGACTTCATGACCCGAAGTGACCCCCGACAAGCGGTCTTCATGTACAGCGCAGGCTCCATCAAAGTTCAGGGAGGAATGTGAGTGCTGCTGTTTGATGTGATAGGACCTGATCCCAGGTCAGACCAGTCTGACCGGGTCTGCCTGTCTCTGCTGATTCAGCTGGGTGGGCTACGAGAAGGAAGGTTTCCGTGGCAACCAGTATCTGCTGGAGGAGGGGGAGTACCACGACTGGAGGGTGTGGGGGGGCTGCGACTCCGAACTGCGCTCTGTCAGGATCATCCAAGTTGTAAGTTCCTCCTAAGACCTGATCCAAGGTAAACCTGGAGTGTCTTCAGGGTCTGGGGACTTTAATGGGCGGGGGAGAGAATACCTGACAGGGTTCCTACCTGACGGGGTTCCTACCTGACGGGGTTCCTACCTGACGGGGTTCCTACCTGACATGGTTCCTACCTGACGGGGTTCCTACCTGACGGGGTTCCTACCTGACGGAGTTCCTACCTGACATGGTTCCTACCTGACGGAGTTCCTACCTGACGGAGTTCCTACCTGACATGGTTCTTACCTGACGGGGTTCCTACCTGACATGGTTCCTACCTGACGGGGTTCCTACCTGACATGGTTCCTACCTGACATGGTTCCTACCTGACAGGGTTCCTACCTGACATGGTTCCTACCTGACAGGGTTCCTACCTGACAGGGTTCCTACCTGACGGAGTTCCTACCTGACATGGTTCCTACCTGACGGGGTTCCTACCTGACGGGGTTCCTACCTGACATGGTTCCTACCTGACGGGGTTCCTACCTGACGGGGTTCCTACCTGACGGGGTTCCTACCTGACGGGGTTCCTACCTGACGGGGTTCCTACCTGATGGGGTTCCTACCTGACATGGTTCCTACCTGACGGGGTTCCTACCTGACGGGGTTCCTACCTGACTCTGATTCTCAGCTACATTGAAATGTGGTCCCACATGAGGTCATCTCTGCTGGTTCCCAGGATCTTAGTGACCCTCTGATGGTGATGTTCGAGCAGCCTGAGGATGAGGAGGGTATGATGGAGGAGAACACCTTTGAGGTGACGGAGGCCATTCCAGATGTGGAGCTGTTTGACTACAAAACGTCCACGCGCTCCATCCACGTTCTCAGCGGGGCGTGAGTTCTTCTTCTGCTGTTTTCCTTTGGTTTGTTAGAACTTCAGGTAACTCATCCTCCTCTTCCATCTTGCAGGTGGGTCGCCTACTCCCATGTGGACTTCTCTGGGAACCAGTACATCCTGGAGAAAGGCTTCTACAACAACTGTGCTGACTGGGGTTCCCAGGACACCCGGATCTGCTCGGTCCAGCCCATCTTAC
>SSNR01000514.1:125221-127721 GCA_006937965.1 Callopanchax toddi | reverse complement strand
CCCTGGAGTCTGGCCCCTAGGGTCTGGTCCCTAGGGTCTGGTCCCTAGGGTCTGGCCCCTGGAGTCTGGCCCCTAGGGTCTGGTCCCTGGGGTCTGGCCCCTGGAGTCTGGCCCCTAGGGTCTGGCCCCTAGGGTCTGGCCCCTAGAGTCTGGCCCCTGGAGTCTGGCCCCTAGAGTCTGGCCCCTGGAGTCTGGCCCCTGGAGTCTGGCCCGGCCCCTGGGGTCTGGCCCCTGGAGTCTGGCCCCTGGAGTCTGGCCCCTAGGGTCTGGTCCCTAGGGTCTGGCCCCTGGAGTCTGGCCCCTAGGGTCTGGCCCCTAGGGTCTGGCCCCTGGAGTCTGGCCCCTAGATTCTGGCCCCTGGAGTCTGGCCCCTAGGGTCTGGCCCCTAGGGTCTGGTCCCTAGAGTCTGGCCTGGAGTCTGGCCGCTGGAGTCTGGCACCTGGAGTCTGGCCCCTAGAGGCTGTCCCCTAGAGGCTGTCCCCTAGAGTCTGGCCCCTGGAGTCTGGCCCCTGGAGTCTGGCCCCTGGAGTCTGGCCCCTAGGGTCTGGCCCCTGGACTCTGGCCCCTGGACTCTGGCCCCTGGAGTCTGGCCCCTGGAGTCTGGCCCCTGGAGTCTCACCCCTAGAGTCTGGCCCCTGGAGTCTGGCCCCTAGGGTCTGGCCCCTAGGGGCCCTCCTCACCACCACCAGCAGGTGAAGTGTCTCTAAGGACACAACGACAACGTAACCCAGCTGGAGCTGGGATTGAACCAACAACCCTCTGGTTACCAGACTCTACCTACTGAGCTCACACCGCTCCAACCCTAACCTAGGGGTTAGGGAAACCTGAGAACGGTCAGAAGCTGCAGCGGTGACACCAGGTTTTACTGGTTCTGATGGTTCTGTTGATCTAACACTGGACCCAGTTCAGATCATAGATCCATAGGATGATCTAGAGAATCTATCAGCTGATCGGTCATCCAGTCATCATCTAGAAGTCTCTAAAACCTCTCCTCCATCCATCAGTCAGACTACTGAGTTACTCACAGTAGTCATCAGAATCAGAACCAGAACTAGAGCTCAGTAAGTCCAGCTCTATGGTCTGAAGACGTCTGGAAGAACAGAACGTGAGATTATTCTAAGTTCTCATTGTGATGCTGTTCAGACGGGATTGTTGGTTCTGTGTGTGACGGTGTACGGTCTGAAACTCAACATGTTCATTTGCAGGTTCCACGTCTCCAGAATGAGCTGACCCAAGGTCCAGAGCTAAGACCAAGTGAACACATGGTTCTCTTACGGGTTCCTTTAGAATCCTCTAAAGATCCCTAACCCTAAAAAGTGACTTATAAATGAGTACCCAGGAACTTTAGTTCTAGGTTCTAGGTTGTTTGTGTTAATGGTTCTAGGTTGTTTGTGTTGATGGTTCTATGTTGTTTGTGTTAATGGTTCTAGGTTGTTTGTATTAATGGTTCTTGGTTGTTTATGTTAATGGTTCTAGGTTGTTTGTGTTCATGGTTCTAGGTTGTTTGTGTTGATGGTTCTAGGTTGTTTGTGTTGATGGTTCTAGATTGTTTGTGTTAATGGTTCTAGCTTGTTTGTGTTAATGATTCTAGGTTGTTTGTGTTAATGGTTCTAGGTTGTTTGTGTTAATGGTTCTAGGTTGTTTGTGTTAATGGTTCTAGGTTGTTTGTGTTGATGGTTCTAGGTTGTTTGTGGTAATGGTTCTAGGTTGTTTGTGTTAATGGTTCTAGGTTGTTTGTGTTAATGGTTCTAGGTTGTTTGTGTTAATGGTTCTAGGTTGTTTGTGTTAATGGTTCTAGGTTGTTTGTGTTAATGGTTGTAGTTTGTTTGTGTTGATGGTTCTAGGTTGTTTGTGTTGTTGGTTGTAGGTTGTTTGTGTTAATGGTTCTAGGTTGTTTGTGTTGATGGTTCTAGGTTGTTTGTGTTGATGGTTCTAGGTTGTTTGTGTTAATGGTTCTAGGTTGTTTGTGTTGATGGTTCTAGGTTGTTTGTGTTAATGGTTCTAGGTTGTTTGTGTTGATGGTTCTAGGTTGTTTGTGTTGATGGTTCTAGGTTGTTTGTGTTAATGGTTCCAGGATGTTTGTGTTGATGGTTCTAGGTTGTTTGGTGTGAGTGTGTGTGTGTGTTTGTGTTGATGGTTCTAGGTTGTTTGTGTTAATGGTTCTAGGTTGTTTGTGTTAATGGTTCCAGAATCTTTGTGTTGATGGTTCTAGGTTGTTTGTGTTGATGGTTCTAGGTTGTTTGTGTTAATGGTTCTAGGTTGTTTGTGTTAATGGTTCTAGGTTGTTTGTGTTAATGGTTCTAGGTGGTTTGTGTTGATGGTTCTAGGTTGTTTGTGTTGATGGTTCTAGGTTGTTTGTGTTGTTGGTTGTAGGTTGTTTGTGTTAATGGTTCTAGGTTGTTTGTGTTAATGGTTCTAGGTGGTTTGTGTTAATGGTTCTAGGTTGTTTGTGTTGATGGTTCTAGGTTGTTTGTGTTAATGGTTCTAGGTTGTTTGTGTT
>SSNR01000514.1:51775-72201 GCA_006937965.1 Callopanchax toddi | reverse complement strand
GTTCTGAGTTCTGATCTGGATCCAGACTCCAACAGACCAGTTCTGAGTTCTGATCTGGATCCAGACTCCAACAGACCGGTTCTGAGTTCTGATCTGGATCCAGACTCCAACAGACCGGTTCTGAGTTCTGATCTGGATCCAGACTCCAACAGACCAGTTCTGATCTGAATCCAGACTCCAACAGACCGGTTCTGAGTTCTGATCTGGATCCAGACTCCATCAGACCAGTTCTGAGTTCTGATCTGGATCCAGACTCCAACAGACCAGTTCTGAGTTCTGATCTGGATCCAGACTCCAACAGACCAGTTCTGAGTTCTGATCTGGATCCAGACTCCAACAGACCGGTTCTGAGTTCTGATCTGGATCCTGATGTTTCCTCACTTACCTGAAAGAAGCTCAAACTGATCAGAACCACAAACAGTGATGGATCCATCCTGGTCCTTGTTCTGTCTGTCTCCACCCCTCGGTCCCACCTTTATACCTGTCTGTCTCCACCCCTCAGTCCCACCTTTATACCTCTTTGTCTCACCCCTATCTGTCTGTCTCACTCCCTACCTTTCTGTCTCACTCCCTACCTTTCTGTCTCACTCCCTACCTTTTTGTCTCACTCTCTACCTGTCTGTCTCACTCCCTACCTTTCTGTCTCACTCCCTACCTTTCTGTCTCACTCCCTACCTGTCTGTCTCACTCCCTACCTTTCTGTATCACTCCCTACCTTTCTGTCTCACTCCCTACCTTTCTGTCTCACTCCCTACCTTTCTGTCTCACTCCCTACCTGTCTGTCTCACTCCCTACCTTTCTGTATCACTCCCTACCTTTCTGTCTCACTCCCTACCTTTCTGTCTCACTCCCTACCTTTTTGTCTCACTCTCTACCTGTCTGTCTCACTCCCTACCTGTCTGTCTCACTCCCTACCTTTCTGTCTCACTCCCTACCTTTTTGTCTCACTCTCTACCTGTCTGTCTCACTCCCTACCTTTCTGTATCACTCCCTACCTTTCCATCTCACTCCCTACCTGTCTGTATTACTCTCTACCTCTCTCTCTACCGGTCTGTATCACTCCCTATCTTCTTTGTCTCACTCCCTACCTTCCTGTCTCACTCCCTACCTGTCTGTATTACTCTCTACCTCTCTCTCTACCTGTCTGTATCACTCCCTACCTTTCTGTCTCACTCCCTACCTTTCTGTCTCACTCCCTACCTTTCCATCTCACTCCCTACCTTTCTGTCTCACTCCCTACTTTCCGTCTCACTCCCTACTTTCCGTCTCACTCCCTACTTTCCATCTCACTCCCTGCCTTTCCGTCTCACTCTCTACTTGTCTCACCCCCTACCTGTCTGTCTGACTCCCAGCCTTTCCGTCTCACTCTCTACCTCTCCCCTTACCTGTCTCACCCCTACCTCTCTGTCTTACTCCCTACTTTCTGTCTCACTCCCTACCTGTCTGTCTCACTCCCTACTTTCCGTCTCACTCCCTACTTTCCGTCTCACTCCCTACCATTCCGTCTCACTCTCTACCTGTCTCACCCCCTACCTGTCTGTCTCACCCCTTACCTGTCTGTCTTACTCCCTACTTTCCGTCTCACTCCCTACCTTTCCGTCTCACTCCTTACTTTCCATCTCACTCCCTACTTTCCATCTCACTCCCTACCTTTCCGTCTCACTCCCTACCTTTCCGTCTCACTCCCTACTTTCCATCTCACTCCCTACCTTTCCGTCTCACTCCCTACTTTCCGTCTCACTCCCTACCTTTCCATCTCACTCCCTACCTGTCTGTCTCACTCCCTACCTTTCTGTCTCACTCCCTTCTTTCCGTCTCACTTCCTACCTTTCCATCTCACTCCCTACTTTCCGTCTCACTCCCTACTTTCTGTCTCACTCCCTACTTTCCGTCTCACTCCCTACCTTTCCATCTCACTCCCTACCTGTCTGTCTCACTCCCTACCTTTCCGTCTCACTCCCTATCTGTCTGTCTCACTCCTTACCTTTCCGTCTCACTCCCTACTTTCCGTCTCACTCCCTACTTTCCGTCTCACTCCCTACCTTTCCGTCTCACTCTCTACCTGTCTCACCCCTACCTGTCTGTCTGTGGTTTCCTGACAGAAGCACATCCAAGTGGTGCTTTTATTGACACTGGATGGGAATCAGTTCAAACACAAACTGGATTTTTGGCGAATGCTTTGATATGATTGTTGCTTCGTAAATCAATTGAAATTAATATTTTTTTAATCTTCAAATAGAAATGATTCAAAATGATTCTGATTAAACAATGCATGGTGGTTTTGTTTTTAGCACTGTAGCCTTGCAGCAAGGTCACAGGTTTGAATCCCACTGTGTCCTTCCTGCGTGGAGTTAGCATGTTCTCCATCATGACTGGTTTCCCCCACAGACCACAGCATTGCTTTGGATTAAAGCATGCCATAGAAATATGATCTGAATGTTTAAAAATGATCTGATTATGGAAAATGCTGAATATCTTTAGTTAAATGTTTTCAGTCACATTTTGTGTTTTACTTTTCATTTTAAAGAATAAAAAGTTCAACTTATTATCCTATGACTATTAAAAATAACCTGGTTGACATGATTTAGTCTCTCTTCAAATATTCAGATCATATTTTTGATTTGATTTTTATTTAATTTTTATTTTTTTTATTTAGCTGACCTCTATAGTTCTGTTGTTTGACCTCTTGACCCCAGCATGTCCTTACCTTCCTGTTTGGACCAGCTACCTGAGCCTGGGATTGTCCAGATAATGGAATGTGACCACAGAGACCCAGCTGAGATAGCAGGAGAACTTTGAGTTTCTGTAAATGTTTTTACAGCAGAGGAACTTCTTTAAATGACGGTGTGGTGAAACTGGAACCAGCAGGAATTTAACCATGACATCATCTTAAAAACCAGATAAAGATAAGAATATTTATTGTCACAGACACTTAAGGAATGTAACGGGGGAGTGCAGGTGAACCCAAATGCAAAGTGACAAACCCAAGGAGGCGAAGGTTAAACTCAAAAAGGGATTTTATTACAAAAATGGGATCAAAGGGAACAAACAGAGGAACTGAGGTGGAGACTGAACTAGTAAACTAAACTGGGAAAAGCTAACGGGACTATGACTACAGACTACAAGGAGACAAACGAGTGAGACAAACCAGCAAGAGGACAAGACACAGGAGGGTTTAAATAAGGGGAGCACTCAAGGAGAACGAGAGGCAGGTGTGGACAACGACAAGACACCTGAACAGAACAGAGGAGGAACTAAAACAGCAGAAACTAACACAAGACTGTAACACAGAGTTCTAACTAACACAGATGATAACTAACAGAGAAAGGGTTGTGCGTTTCTACCTGGTTGTGTGTTTCTACCTGGTTGTGCGTTTCTACCTGGTTGTGCGTTTCTACCTGGTTGTGCGTTTCTACCTGGTTGTGTGTTTCTACCTGGTTGTGCGTTTCTACCTGGTTGTGCGTTTCTACCTGGTTGTGTTGATCTACCTGGTTGTGCGTTTCTACCTGGTTGTGTTGATCTACCTGGTTGTGCGTTTCTACCTGGTTGTGCGTTTCTACCTGGTTGTGCGTTTCTACCTGGTTGTGTTGATCTACCTGGTTGTGCGTTTCTACCTGGTTGTGTTGATCTACCTGGTTGTGCGTTTCTACCTGGTTGTGTGTTTCTACCTGGTTGTGCGTTTCTACCTGGTTGTGCGTTTCTACCTGGTTGTGCGTTTCTACCTGGTTGTGTTGATCTACCTGGTTGTGCGTTTCTACCTGGTTGTGTTGATCTACCTGGTTGTGCGTTTCTACCTGGTTGTGCGTTTCTACCTGGTTGTGCGTTTCTACCTGGTTGTGCGTTTCTACCTGGTTGTGCGTTTCTACCTGGTTGTGCGTTTCTACCTGGTTGTGTGTTTCTACCTGGTTGTGCGTTTCTACCTGGTTGTGTTGATCTACCTGGTTGTGCGTTTCTACCTGGTTGTGTTGATCTACCTGGTTGTGCGTTTCTACCTGGTTGTGCGTTTCTACCTGGTTGTGTGTTTCTACCTGGTTGTGTGTTTCTACCTGGTTGTGCGTTTCTACCTGGTTGTGCGTTTCTACCTGGTTGTGTGTTTCTACCTGGTGTTGCGGGTCTCAATACTCACACTTCCAACCTACAGTCTTCAATGAAGTGCACTTGGAATTATGGGTAATTCCCTTCGCTGAAGTGTGCACCCATGCGGACTTCGGCGAAGTGCGTAGTGAGGGTGGAAAAGGGGGCGGGGCCAAGGTCCAGGAGCATCGAGACACCCTAAGCACTCGCACACCTTCACGGGAACGCACAGCTGAGGGGGGCGAGCGTGGATGTGCGAGTATTGGGACGCGGCCTTAGTTCCACGTTGACCTTCAGTAACCTTTGACCTGGGCCAGATGAAGGAATCATTTTATTATTCAGAGTTTTTTTGAGGTAATGACGAGACGCTTCAGGTGATTTTAGGTTGTGTAGTCTTGTCCACAGCCAGTCATCAGTCTCCTTCTAACCCTGTCCTCTGTCCTCCACTGTCCCACCAATCAGCTTCATGTCCTCTCCGTGGATCTGTAGCCGTTAGCTTGGGGTCTGCGTTATTCTCCTGCTGCTGCATCATGAGCGCTGGCTGCTTGTGTCTGATGACGTTGTCACCTGGTTGCCAGTGAGCATTCAGCTCTGTTCAGGTGAGAGGTGTGTGATGGGCGGGGCTAAGCTCCCCTCAGGGTGCGGCTGGTGGACGGCCGATCGTTGGCCGGACCAGGCCAGTGGGTTCTCTGACACCGGTACTTACCGGTAGTATGTCCTTGTTTAGCGTCTCTTCCTGCCACATATCCATAAATCTCCTCTCTGGTCCGTCTCCAGGTCTCCAGTTCCACCTCAGCCTCCTTCTGACAGAGGCACTGTCCCTCCTCTACAGGTCCAAACATCTCTGATCTGATCTAAACCTCTAACATGGTCTGTCCCTCTGATGGACTCAGTCCTGATCCTGTCCATCTTTGTCTCCTGAAGAGAATCTCAGCGTTTTCCTCTCTGCTACCTCCAGTTCTGCCTCCTGTCTCCTCAGAGCTACAGTCTCTAGACCAGACAGCGTCTCTGGTCTCACCACTGTCTCACCAGAGCAGATCTCTGATGCAGTCCCACCTCCGTTACCCCTACAGCTCAGCTGTCCTACAGTCCTCATCCATGTCCTGCCCCACTCAAACGTCCTCCTCTGATACTCCAGACTTCCTCCTACAATACCGTCAGATGCCCTTTGCTACCTCTGCTTATCCAGGATCAGGTCTAATAAGTTCCAGATAGCTGAAGACTGGTTCAGCTGAGAGTCACACAGCTCTCATATCAGCTCTTATCTCCGTCTGGTTTCCCGCTAGGAGTAGTTTAAACATGTGTCTCAGATAAGACGACGCTACAGGACACGAGGATTTCTGACTGCATCCTGTTCCACCGACCTGCTGATTTCACTGGACTCCAACAGAAATATGAGAAACATTTAATCTGCTGCCACTATTCCCTCTGCAGATTAGGAGAGGTGTGAACGAACGCGGAGCAGCTCAGAAACCAGTAGAGCAAACGAGGTTTGATTTAAGAACTCTGTGTTGATGTTCTGACTGAAGGTGACTTCAGGAGGTGGGTCCATTTAGAACCTGATGGTGAGAACCAGGACTCAGCTTCAGGATGCTTCTAGTCACACGTCTTCTCTAGTTCTAGTGGTGGAGAAGAACCTGCATCTGGATGAAAACAGGGAAAATAAAGTTTCAGGTTTAGTCCGTCACAGGATTAGAGACAGGGACACCTGGACAGGTCTCCAGTCCACTGGACTTTAAAGCTTCACTCATTAATTTGGTAAACGTTGTAGCTTTTAACGTTTTTTTGATGCCTCTTAACAACGTTAACATAGTACAGCTCTAAATATATGGTGGAGATAAAACAACAAAGAGATCAATAACGTGGTGCAGGTCTGTAAAAACTTCAGCAATACGGCTGTTTGTCTGCCACCAGGTCCCTCTGACCCCCACCAAGTCCCTCTGACCCCCACCAAGTCCCTCTGACCTCCACCAGGTCCCTCTGACCTCCACCAGGTCCCTCCGACCTCCACCAGGTCCCTCCGACCACCACCAGGTCCCTCCGACCACCACCAGGTCCCTCAGACCACCACCAGGTCCCTCAGACCACCACCAGGTCCCTCAGACCTCCACCAGGTCCCTCTGACCTCCACCACGTCCCTCTGACCACCACCAGGTCCCTCTGACCCCCGCCAGGTCCCTCTGACCCCCGCCAGGTCCCTCTGACCCCCGCCAGGTCCCTCCGACCTCCGCCAGGTCCCTCCGACCACCACCAGGTCCCTCCGACCTCCACCAGGTCCCTCTGACCTCCACCAGGTCCCTCCGACCTCCACCAGGTCCCTCCGACCACCACCAGGCCCCTCCGACCACCACCAGGTCCCTCAGACCACCACCAGGTCCCTCTGACCTCCGCCAGGTCCCTCCGACCTCCACCAGGTCCCTCCGACCACCACCAGGTCCCTCAGACCACCACCAGGTCCCTCCGACCACCACCAGGTCCCTCAGACCTCCACCAGGTCCCTCAGACCACCGCCAGGTCCCTCTGACCCCCGCCAGGTCCCTCCGACCTACGCCAGGTCCCTCCGACCCCCGCCAGGTCCCTCCGACCCCCGCCAGGTCCCTCCGACCACCGCCAGGTCCCTCTGACCCCCTCCAGGTCCCTCTGACCCCCACCAGGTCCCTCTGACCTCCACCAGGTCCCTCTGACCTCCACCAGGTCCCTCTGACCTCCACCAGGTCCCTCTGACCTCCGCCAGGTCCCTCTGACCACCGCCAGGTCCCTCAGACCTCCACCAGGTCCCTCAGACTTCCACCAGGTCCCTCAGACCACCACCAGGTCCTTCAGACCTCCACCAGGTCCCTCAGACCTCCACCAGGTCCCTCCGACCACCGCCAGGTCCCTCCGACCACCGCCAGGTCCCTCCGACCACCGCCAGGTCCCTCAGACCTCCACCAGGTCCCTCAGACCACCACCAGGTCCCTCAGACCACCAGGTCCCTCAGACCACCACCAGGTCCCTCCGACCACCACCAGGTCCCTCCGACCTCCACCAGGTCCCTCCGACCTCCACCAGGTCCCTCTGACCTCCACCAGGTCCCTCTGACCCCCACCAAGTCCCTCTGACCCCCACCAGGTCCCTCTGACCCCCACCAGGTCCCTCTGACCCCCACCAGGTCCCTCTGACCTCCACCAGGTCCCTCTGACCTCCACCAGGTCCCTCTGACCTCCGCCAGGTCCCGCTGACCCCCGCCAGGTCCCTCTGACCTACGCCAGGTCCCTCCGACCCCCGCCAGGTCCCTCTGACCCCCTCCAGCTCCCTCTGACCCCCACCAAGTCCCTCTGACCCCCACCAAGTCCCTCTGACCTCCACCAGGTCCCTCCGACCTCCACCAGGTCCCTCCGACCTCCACCAGGTCCCTCTGACCTCCACCAGGTCCCTCCGACCTCCACCAGGTCCCTCCGACCACCACCAGGTCCCTCCGACCACCACCAGGTCCCTCAGACCACCACCAGGTCCCTCAGACCACCACCAGGTCATTTAGTTTTTGATTCGACCTATTTTGAGTCATTTTTAATGATTTGAATGTAGTTTCTCTGTGTTTTGATGAACTTAATGTGATTTATTGAGTGGATTTCCTCAGAATGTTGAACCCTCACATTCAGCTCAAAGCATAAAGTCAAAGTTCTTCTCTTCCTTTATTGTTCTGAAAGCTGTGGATTCATCTCTTTTGATTCAAATCAACCGGATTCTGATTTAAGGAGATTAAAAACTGTAGCTCTCCAAGTCAACCACCAGGGGGCGGTAAACAGTATACACCAGAGTGGCGCTACCGGAAGTGATGTAACGAGTGAGCGCTCTGCTAAACGTCGGCTAACAGATCTTGTTGTTGAGTTTTGTCTCATTTTTAAACGAAGCAAACGTTTTTATGACGTCACTTGAAGCGAACCGAAGCCGGTAGGTCCACCCCGCCGCCGGAGGCCGTGACTTTGTTTTGGCTCAGTTCGTAACCGGAGTTTACCGGAAAAACAGGGACGGGTTCGGTTTCACCGCCTTTAGTTGATCCTCCTCGGCAACATGGCGGCCCCCGTCCCGCAGCAGCAGCCCCCCCTCCGGGAGATCCCCCCGGTGTTCCTGTGTAGGATCGGACAGGAGACGGTACAGGACATCGTCACGCGCACCATGGAGATCTTCCAGATCACACGAGCCACGCAGGTAAGGCGCGTTCACGACGCCTCAGGTGCGTTCAGGTTGTTTACAGAACTGTCGTAAAGGAGCGTCCTGTCATCTCTGACTACCCTGCCAAAATAAAAGCACTTGTATTTATTAAAGGAACTAACCTATCAAAATAAAAGCACTTCTAGTGAGGACTTCATTTATTAAAGGACCTGACCTGTCAAAATAAAAGCACTTCTACTGAGGACTTCATTTATTAAAGGACCTCACCTGTCAAAATAAAAGCACTTCTAGTGAGGACTTCATTTATTAAAGGACCTGACCTGTCAAAATAAAAGCACTTCTACTGAGGACTTCATTTATTAAAGGACCTCACCTATCAAAATAAAAGCACTTCTAGTGAGGACTTCATTTATTAAAGGACCTGACCTGTCAAAATAAAAGCACTTCTACTGAGGACTTCATTTATTAAAGGACCTGACCTGTCAAAATAAAAGCACTTCTAGTGAGGACTTCATTTAATAAAGGAACTAACCTGTCAAAATAAAAGCACTTCTACTGAGGACTTCATTTATTAAAGGACCTGACCTGTCAAAATAAAAGCACTTCTACTGAGGACTTCATTTATTAAAGGACCTGACCTGTCAAAATAAAAGCACTTCTACTGAGGACTTCATTTATTAAAGGACCTAACCTGTCAAAATAAAAGCACTTCTAGTGAGGACTTCATTTATTAAAGGACCTGACCTGTCAAAATAAAAGCACTTCTACTGAGGACTTCATTTATTAAAGGACCTCACCTATCAAAATAAAAGCACTTCTAGTGAGGAACACGTCTCCACACCAACCTGCCCTGTCCCTCTCTTAGATCCTGATTCATTGTGATGTAAAGCTGAGTTCACTCCTGACCTGTAGAACCAATAAAACCCGTCTGACAGCCTGAAGTAGACCTCCAAGCATCACATCTCTGCTGGCCTCACTAGGTTCAAGTTAAGGTCAGAGGTCGTGACTCAGGTATAAGAAAGAGAGGGAGATGTTCTGTTCTCGTAGCCTGGTAAACCAGACTATATATGTAGATCTATAGTCTGGCCACGGTCCACTGAAACGACTCATTCATAGGGGCGGGATCAACGGTTGTCAATCAAACCGTCTGCACATGCTATTGGATAGCGCTAGAGCCATTTAGCAAAAACAGGAACCAGCTGGTAGATTAAACTTTTACCGTGTCCCGTCGGCAAAGTGGCTAATAAATCCCTTTTCAAAATAAAAGACTTAAGTGCCTCTATCTGTTCAGGTCTTAGAGAAAAGCTCAAATCTAATTCGTCTAAAGTTGATAATAAAGCCGTTTCAAATGAACGTGGTTCCCGAACTGCCGCCATGATTGTTTAAATTCAGCGTCGGAGCGCTGATGTCATCGGTTAATCCCGCCCTCCAACCCGTTTAAGGTTTGTGACTGGCCCGGTACGAGACTGACCGGACCAATCAGTGGGCTGCTGAGGTTCCAGTGGGCGTGGCTAGACCAACGTCTGCAGAGCCGAGCTGAGGGTCTAGTTCACCAGGCTACTGTTCTCTCTCTTTGCTCCAGCTTCCCAACGGGGTGACTCAGAGCCATGCCATGTACCAGGACCGGTTCTCCAGGCTTCAGGAACACCTTCGCCAGCTCCCTCTGCTCTTCAGGAAGCTCCGGCTGCTGTACGAGCGCTGTGTGGAGATGACCTCTGACCTGCAGGAGGCGCCAGTGGAGGTCAGGAAGAGTTCATTTAAGTGGATTCACGTTGGTCTCCATCCTGGATTAGATTCAAACCTAAAGGGTCACTTTAATGATGATTGAGTCAAAGGTGTTTTGGGCATTTCACCAATAATATATTTTAATAAAACAGTGTTAGGTCTAGATTCATCTAACAGCATAAAGAGATCAGCTGGAACAATTCTATAAAAACTATTACAGCTAATTTAGTTATTATATAACCTGTCCTCCTCCAGACCCCCAGACCCTTAGACCTCCACCAGACCTCCAGACCCTCTGACCTCCCTCAGACCTCCACCAGACCTCCAGACCCTCTGACCTCCACCAGACCTCCACTAGACCCTCAGACCTCCACCAGACCCTCAGACCTCCTCCAGACTCTCAGACCTCCACCAGACCTCCAGACCCTCAGACCTCCTCCAGACTCTCAGACCTCCACCAGACCTCCAGACCCTCAGACCTCCTCCAGACTCTCAGACCTCCACCAGACCCTCTGATTCAGACTCAGGTTCTGAGGCTTCAGATGGTGAAGTAAGTAGGAGGTGTTAAAATCTTCCTGCACTTCCTCATTTTAATGCATCAGTGCTGCAGGTAAAAGCTGCTGCACAGTGGGGTTGATGTCATTAAAGGTCCCATGACTCCATATTTAAATCACTTTATATTAAACAGGTGTAATCTTTGATGCCTCTAGATCAGCGTTGGACCATTAGAACTCAAAATACGCTGTAATTATTTCCTAAGGAGCAACTCAGAGATCAGAAGAAAGCGCCGCCTTCCGGTTCTGCTGGGTTTCTCCTTATTTGGCAGCCTGACACTTCTGCTGCAGTAGGGGGCAGTGCCCAGTAGGGGGCAGTGTCCAGTAGGGGGCAGTGCCCAGTAGGGGGCAGTGTCCAGTAGGGGGCAGTGTCCAGTAGGGGGCAGTGCCCAGTAGGGGTCAGTGCCCAGTAGGGGGCAGTGTCCAGTAGGGGGGCAGTGTCCAGTAGGGGGGCAGTGCCCAGTAGGAGGCAGTGTCCAGTAGGAGGCAGTGCCCAGTAGGGGGCAGTGCCCAGTAGGAGGCAGTGTCCAGTAGGGGGCAGTGCCCAGTAGGGGGCAGTGCCCAGTAGGGGGCAGTGTCCAGTAGGGGGCAGTGCCGTCGCGTGAAAGAGAAACGAAACTGAAACTAAACACTACACGGTCTATGGTCAATGGCGGCAGCAGCACTGGTGTTCTCCTCGCTCCAGTTGTCGTGAACGTGCATGTGGGCGGAGAATTGACCATATAAGCAAGTCCGGATCGCTATGACCTCATAGCGGGCTGGAGTGAAAAAAACGGTTTGAAACCTGGGTCTGAAATCTGGAAGAGCTTCTCACTGGCTGGACTAGGAGACAGATGGACGCCGTTTGTTGCTCTTTCTGGCAGGTTGAAGGTGAGAACTCAACGTTGTAACATGTTAGATAAGTCAGGAAACACGGAGAACCAGGACATGGGACCTTTAAGTACGTCATGAAATTAGAACATGGTGATTTCTGTTTTTTTGTTCCAGTATTACTGGAAATGTTATGATATGGCCCACCACTAGTGCTGGGTACTAAAACTCGGTACTTCTTTGGTACTGACTGAAAACCTTTGGTACGTACTAGTACCCAAAACATTGTTTTGGTGCTAAATTTTGTTACTTTTACAATAAAATGTCTGTAAATGAGCTGCTCCTCCAGCCCCGCTCTGCGGGTTGCTTCAACAAAAACACAGGAGGTCTTTTTATTCTGATTTCAGTTTTAGTTTAATGTTGTTTGAGTTGTTTCAGGCTGAGCTGAATCTGTAGGACAGATAACACTGGACCGGTGGTCTGACTGGCTGAATGTTCCTACAGCAGCCTAACCTGTAAACGCAGTTACACTGGAGAGAAGACCGTCTGTTTCCCTCCCCACCACCATCCGTCTGTCAGAAGTCAATAAATCACTGCTGCTCCTGGAGGCAGGAGGAGGAGAATTATTTAGTATTTTCTCTGTGGGCAGAGTGTTTGGCTTCAATAAAGCATCATTATTAAACTAATTCATAGTAAAAACATAATAAATGTCCCCTAAAAATGACCGGCTGTCACAGAGGGTCGATCCAGTCGTCTGATTGCTCAGCCCTATTAGTCTCTCAGTACTAACTCAGTGAGCACTGAGCAGCGTTTACCAGCACTGACCTGGTCAGACTAGTAGCTAGCTTCAGAGTGGACGTGGTCGCCTCATGCTACTAGGATGGACCACCACTGGGGGCTCAGTAGTCCCACACCACGCCATCGTCTCACCACAAGCTCTAAGAGGAAGACTGAAGCTGTTAGCTTGTTAACAGGTTGTCTGACTCTCTCTTCTGACATCAGGTTGGAGCTGCAGGAACTCTAGTCTGACTTCTGTAGCTCTATGTAATGACACGGTCCAGGGGACTTCTGGTAAAGTCAGCTAAATCCTCCATGATGCTGCTGTCTCATCGTCAAACTACGAACTTGGATATTATTGAAAAAACCTTAGTCACCCCCCCCTAGTGTGTGTGTGTGTGAAGCAGACAAAATGGATGTATTGCTGTTCTAACAGAAGGTTAGCTTCTTAGGGATGAATAAATAAATAAATAAATAGAGAGTCAAAGTGTCTCCAGTTCACCACCAACCCCCTGACTGGTCTGTGAACGCCTCCTGACTGGTCTGGTGAACGCCCCCTGACTGGTCTGTGAACGCCTCCTGACTGGTCTGGTGAACGCCCCCTGACTGGTCTGTGAACGCCTCCTGACTGGTCTGGTGAACGCCCCCTGACTGGTCTGTGAACGCCCCCTGACTGGTCTGGTGAACGCCCCCTGACTGGTCTGGTGAACGCCCCCTGACTGGTCTGTGAACGCCTCCTGACTGGTCTGGTGAACGCCTCCTGACTGGTCTGTGAACGCCCCCTGACTGGTCTGTGAACGCCCCCTGACTGGTCTGTGAACGCCCCCTGACTGGTCTGTGAACGCCCCCTGACTGGTCTGTGAACGCCCCCTGACTGGTCTGTGAACGAGGCATCAGGACGTCAGGAGCTGCTTTGATGTAGTGAACCTTCATGGAGGTGGTCTTAACTGCTGTCCTCTGTCTCTTCAGTAACTCAGCTGTTTATTATTATAAAGACACTGCAGAACAAATAGGAAGTAAAACATGATGCTGCCGTGGTAACAGCTGAGTGACAGGCTGTCAGTGTGTCGTTGCCATGGAGATGACAGCATCTCGTGTAAACACAGCGCAGACAGATCCCTCAGTAGGGAGACGTGAACCTGGAGGACCCTGGTCTACCTGGACCTGACTCTTCGTCTATGGTTTGTGTTTGTTTGGTCTTCAGCTGGTTCCGTTCGCTGGGGAGGAGCTGGTTTCTGTTCAGGGAGAGCCCTGCAGCCCGGCGGTTCTCCAGGAGAGGCGAGAGGTTCTGGAGGTGAGTTCAACCTGCTGAGAAGACCCAGACTCTAGTGTGAGTCAGCACTGCCACCTGGAGGCCACTGAGGGAGTTACATTCTGTTTACCATCACTGAGTTCTGCTCTTTAACTGGTTTGTCCTCATGACTGGTTTAATAAGCGTTTTTATTGATTTATTAGTTTGATTGTTCCATAAAGGTCAGAAATGTTTGTGAAAAGCATGAAAATGAATAATGACTGTGTAATAAACTAGTTCAGGTTTGTTTACAGTCTAGATGTTAGCTGTAATTCCCTCAGTGGCCTCCAGGAGGCATTGCTGACCTGGAGGACCAACAGAACTGATCCTCAGCTGTCTGACTGCAGAAGGTCCGTCAGAAGAACCAGGAGATGAAGGTCCTGATGGATCAGATGAGGAACCTGCTGTGGGACGTTAACGCTATGCTAACACTAAGGAAGTGACGTCAGTCCAGAGGACGGACTGGTGAAACACTCCTCCTCCTCCTCTTCATCACGGACAGCGCTCTGCTCTACCTCAGACGTTCATGAGGACTAGAAACACCTGGTTTAGAACGTCCAGGTGTGTCCTCTGTAGAGGCTGAGTCCAGTCAGCTGATTCAGGTCCTCAGCAGCTGATTCTGTTTACGTCAACAACAGGTGTCACTTCCTGCTGACAGACGCACAGGTAAACCCTCCGGCAGCTACCTGTGTGTGTGTGTACCCGTCTCAGGTTGTGTGTGTGTGTGTGTGTGCGTGCCTGTCTCAGGTGAGACACCTGTTGACCCTGAGGTTGGTTTTTTGTGAACATATTTTTTATTTTGTATGAAATAAAGTTTTTTTATTAAATGATATTTTTCAGTCTTTTGTTTGATCAGAGGTCAGGGTCATTGACCTCTGACCTCCTAGTAGTAATCAGAAGAGCTCCGCCCACAGGAGCCCCTCCCCCATAACTGACATTATTGATGAGTTGCATTTAGAAACCACTTTATTGGTTTACAGTCAGTAGAAATCATCTGTTTCCATGGCAACAGTAGCAGTAATTCCATCAGGGCCCTGCCCTCAGCTGATTGGTCTAGGCCCGCTCCAGGTCCTTGTACTTCTTGCGGAGGACGGACACCTGGTCCCTGAAGAGGACGGGGTCCAGGCGGAGCTGCGAGTGGACCAGAGGCATGTAGCCGAACCACCTGGAGAAGGTGTTGATGCACTCCTGTCTCTGGCTGAAGTGTTCAGGGCTGGCCCAGGAGACGCTCTTCATCACCTGACAGGACAGAGTGCTTTAGAGACGGACACTCAGACAGGACGTGTGTGTGTGTGCGTGCACACACCTGTGGAGCTGGCAGCTCCTTGTGCTGCTTCCTCTGAGCCACTTTGACTGGAGGCAGGTGAGTCGCAGCAGAAACCAGGAAGTTCATCAGGATGTCCTCGCAGTTGGAGGTTCGGTCCACGAGCGTTCGCAGCGACGGGGGCAGGTAGTGTGAGAACAAGTAGTTGTAGTACCTGTGGGACACGTGGACAGCTTTAGTCAGCACACACTCAGGTCATATTACAACCAACGGCCCAGCTTCCTCGTACGTGTTCTCCTCTCCTCATCCGAGGAGCTCTGACTCTCATGTTCCAGTTAGAACTGACAAAGCTCCTCAGAAGAGAAGACAAACGTCTTCAAACAACCAAAGAAGTCCAGTTGTCTCACTCAAACCCTTTTTGTCTAACCCTGGAGGAATTTTTCTTTTCTGATTCAACTTTTATTTATTCAGTTAAACAAAAAAATCAAAATGATTTTTTTCCTGTAATTTGACTAAAATCTGGAGCTGGTGAGTTGTTCAGTTTCCTCCAAAGCCCCAGGTCACATCAGGTCACAGTAAATAGTAAATGTCCAGTGTTTATAGAGGGCTCTATAGAGAGTTCTCCACTCCCCAAAGCTCTGGACAACACGACAGTCACTCACACTCTGATGGTGATGAACTGTTGTAGCCTCAGCTGTCCTCCGACCTCCACCAGGTCCCGCTGACCTCCACCAGGTCCCGCTGACCTCCACCAGGTCCCGCTGACCTCCACCAGGTCCCGCTGACCTCCACCAAGTCCCTCTGACCACCACCAGGTCCCGCTGACCACCACCAGGTCCCTCTGACCTCCACCAGGTCCCTCTGACCACCACCAAGTCCCTCTGACCACCACCAGGTCCCTCTGACCACCACCAGGACCCCTCGACCACCACCAGGTCCCTCTGACCACCACCAGGTCCCTCTGACCACCACCAGGTCCCTCTGACCACCACCAGATCCCTCTGACCTCCACCAGGTCCCTCAGACCTCCACCAGGTCCCTCTGACCACCACCAGGTCCCGCTGACCACCACCAGGACCCTCAGACCACCACCAGGTCCCTCAGACCACCACCAGGTCCCGCTGACCACCACCAGGTCCCGCTGACCTCCACCAGGTCCCTCTGACCACCACCAGGTCCCTCTGACCACCACCAGGTCCCTCTGACCTCCACCAGGTCCCTCTGACCACCACCAGGTCCCGCTGACCACCACCAGGCCCCTCCGACCACCACCAGGTCCCTCTGACCACCACCAGGCCCCTCTGACCACCACCCTGTCCCTCAGACCCCCACCCGGTCCCTCAGACCACCACCATGTCCCTCTGACCACCACCAGGTCCCTCTGACCACCACCAGGTCCCTCTGACCTCCACCAGGTCCCTCTGACCTCCACCAGGTCCCTCAGACCACCACCAGGTCCCTCTGACCTCCACCCGGTCCCTCTGACCACCACCAGGTCCCGCTGACCACCACCAGGACCCTCCGACCACCACCAGGACCCTCCGACCACCACCAGGTCCCGCTGACCACCACCAGATCCTCTGACCACCACCAGATCCCTCTGACCTCCACCAGGTCCCGCTGACCTCCACCAGGTCCCTCAGACCACCACCAGGTCCCTCTGACCACCACCAGGTCCCGCTGACCACCACCAGGTCCCTCTGACCACCACCAGGTCCCGCTGACCACCACCAGGTCCCTCAGACCACCACCAGGTCCCGCTGACCACCACCAGGACCCTCAGACCACCACCAGGTCCCGCTGACCTCCACCAGGTCCCTCAGACCACCACCAGGTCCCGCTGACCTCCACCAGGTCCCGCTGACCTCCACCAGGTCCCTCTGACCACCACCAGGTCCCTCTGACCACCACCAGGTCCCTCTGACCTCCACCAGGTCCCTCTGACCACCACCAGGTCCCTCTGACCACCACCAGGTCCCGCTGACCACCACCAGGTCCCGCTGACCACCACCAGGTCCCTCTGACCACCACCAGGTCCCGCTGACCACCACCAGGTCCCTCTGACCACCACCAGGTCCCGCTGACCACCACCAGGTCCCTCTGACCACCACCAGGACCCTCAGACCACCACCAGGTCCCGCTGACCTCCACCAGGTCCCGCTGACCTCCACCAGGTCCCTCAGACCACCACCAGGTCCCGCTGACCACCACCAGGTCCCTCCGACCACCACCAGGTCCCTCTGACCACCACCAGGTCCCGCTGACCTCCACCAGGTCCCTCTGACCTCCACCAGGTCCCGCTGACCTCCACCAGGTCCCTCAGACCACCACCAGGTCCCGCTGACCTCCACCAGGTCCCTCTGACCACCACCAGGTCCCGCTGACCTCCACCAGGTCCCGCTGACCTCCACCAGGTCCCTCTGACCTCCACCAGGTCCCTCTGACCTCCACCAGGTCCCTCTGACCTCCACCAGGTCCCGCTGACCTCCACCAGGTCCCTCTGACCTCCACCAGGTCCCGCTGACCTCCACCAGGTCCCTCTGACCTCCACCAGGTCCCGCTGACCTCCACCAGGTCCCTCTGACCACCACCAGGTCCCTCAGACCACCACCAGGTCCCTCTGACCACCACCAGGTCCCTCTGACCACCACCAGGTCCCTCTGACCACCACCAGGTCCCTCTGACCACCACCAGGTCCCTCAGACCTCCACCAGGTCCCTCAGACCACCACCAGATCCCTCTGACCTCCACCAGGTCCCTCAGACCACCACCAGGTCCCTCTGACCACCACCAGTAGGCAAGGTGGGTGAAGTGTCTCCAAGGACACAACAAAGTGACCCAGCTGGATCAAACCGGTGACCCTCTGGTTGCCAGACCGGCCACTCTACCGACTGTCCCAGGTCATCTCAGACCAACAGATCCAGCG
Organism: Callopanchax toddi; assembly: GCA_006937965.1. Lineage (NCBI taxonomy): Eukaryota > Metazoa > Chordata > Actinopteri > Cyprinodontiformes > Nothobranchiidae > Callopanchax > Callopanchax toddi. The sequence continues at coordinate 54,625 of SSNR01000514.1, read as the reverse complement.
TTGTACAGCACTTTGGGGAGTGCAGGACACTCTAGAAAGCGCTGTATAGATACAAGCCCTTTGCCATTTTTGATGATCTGTTTGTGGTTCTGGGTTGGACCCGTGTTGTCAGACCTGTGGTAGAAGGCAGCTCCTGTCAGGACGATGGAGTACTCGTTGGTCCATTTGGACGTGTAGCTCCAGGCGTGTTTCACCGGATCCCAGAAGTGACTCCGGGGCGGGTATCCGACGATCCGATCAGGGAAACTCCTCCAGACCAGGAAGGCAAAGTTCACCTGAAAACACACACGTCCTTGAGAAGATCTAATGGTTTCTCAGGTTCCCTGTTCAGACCTCACACACCTCACTGGTCAGAAGGACCGTGTCCTCGTCCAGACTCAGCACCGCTTCTGTCTCTATGGCAACGTGGGGCAGGAACCGACTGGAGGTCTGGGAGGGAAACAGGAGAGAGAGACGATGATGGGCCCTGATTCTAGTCCTAGTCCTAGTCTTGGTTCTACTCTTGATTCTAGCCCTAGTCCTGGTTCTAGTTTTGAATCTAACCCTAGTCCTGGTTCTAGTCCTGATTCTAGCCCTAGTCCTGGTTCTAGTTTTGAATCTAACCCTAGTCCTGGTTCTAGTCCTGATTCTAGCCCTAGTCCTGGTTCTAGTTTTGAATCTAGTTCTAGTCCTGGTTCTAGTCCTAGTCCTGATTCTGACCCTAGTCCTGGTTCTAGTTTTGAATCTAGTTCTAGTCCTGGTTCTAGTCCTAGTCCTGATTCTGACCCTAGTCCTGGTTCTAGTTTTGAATCTAGTTCTAGTCCTAATTCAAACCCTAGTCCTGGTTGTAGTCCTGGTTCTAAACCTAGTCCTGGTTCTAGTTTTGAATCTAGTTCTAGTCCTGATTCTAGTCCTGGTTCTAGTCCTAGTCCTGGTTCTAGTTTTCAGTCTAGTTCTAGTCCTAATTCTAACCCTAGTCCTGGTTCTAGTCCTGATTCTAACCCTAGTCCTGGTTGTAGTCCTGGTTCTTGTTTTGAATCTAGCCCTAGTCCTGGAACTAGTCCTGATTCTAACCCTAGTCCTGGTTCTAGTCCTGATTCTAACCCTAGTCCTGGTTCTAGTCCTGATTCTAACCCTAGTCCTGGTTGTAGTCCTGGTTCTTGTTTTGAATCTAGCCCTAGTCCTAGTTCTAGTCCTGGTTCTTGTTTTGAATCTAGCCCTAGTCCTGGAACTAGTCCTGATTCTAACCCTAGTCCTGGTTCTAGTCCTGATTCTAACCCTAGTCCTGGTTCTAGTCCTGATTCTAACCCTTGTCCTGGCTCTAGTCCCGATTCTAACCCTAGTCATGGTTCTAGTCCTGGTCCTGCTCTGAGTTTCAGATAAACAGGAAGTGATGCCTGATCAGCTGACAGCTCCGAGGTCTGTGATTGGCTCTCACCTTCCTCCTGCCATCCTTCACGATGAGGGGGACGGGCATCGGCGGCCATTTGCTGCGAGTGGGCGGCGGCTTCTCGCTGTTCCACAGAATGATGATCTGGAACCACATGATGCTGATGTCATTGCTACCTGAGCCCCACGAGCCCGCCCCCCCTCACAGAGTCATGCCCCTCCCCTGCATTTACCTGGGAGCAGTACTTGGACTTGGAGACCACCTGGAGAAGCTTCATGATTGGCTGTGACTGGGAGACCAATGGGGAGATGGCGTGGATTACAGCAGTGAACTCCTGACCTGGACTGACCCCTGAACCAGATTACAAACCACAGAAGAAGAAACGTCAGCGAGTGGAGGGCGGCCTGCTGATGGCGTACGTCAGCAAGTGTTACCTAATCCCAGGTAGTAGAAGGGGAAGTGGGCCAGGTGGGTGGAGAACTCAGGCAGGACCAGCAGACCTCCTGGCAGAGCGTTCCACATCAGCCTGTTCCTGGACAGGTGAGAGAAGACCCGGTCCTTGATGATCTGAAGACACACAGCAGAGGGACCTCAGGGGCTGACCTCTCACCTCCTTATTCACCTTCCTGACCTTTGACCTCCAGAACACCTGAGACTTGTCAGACCTGATTTTAAAATCCCATCAGTAGCAGCGTGACCTCTGGCTCACATGGCAAGGGTTAGGGTTAGGCAGGCCGTTCCTGTGGGTCCAGTTCTCAGCCTTTGACCTTAGACTGGTTCTACTGGTTGACCTTAGACCGGTTTTACTGGTTGACCTTAGACCGGTTTTACTGGTTGACCTTAGACCGGTTTTACTGGTTGACCTTAGACTGGTTTTACTGGTTGACCTTAGACCGGTTTTACTGGTTGACCTTAGACTGGTTCTACTGGTTGACCTTAGACTGGTTCTACTGGTTGACCTTAGACTGGTTCTACTGGTTGACCTTAGATTGGTTTTACTGGTTGACCTTTAGACCGGTTCTACTGGTTGACCTTTAGACCGGTTCTACTGGTTGACCTTTAGACCGGTTCTACTGGTTGACCTTAGACTGGTTTTACTGGTTGACCTTAGACCGGTTTTACTGGTTGACCTTAGACCGGTTTTACTGGTTGACCTTAGACCGGTTTTACTGGTTGACCTTAGACCGGTTCTACTGGTTGACCTTAGACTGGTTCTACTGGTTGACCTTAGACTGGTTTTACTGGTTGACCTTAGACTGGTTTTACTGGTTGACCTTTAGACTGGTTTTACTGGTTGACCTTTAGACTGGTTCTACTGGTTGACCTTTAGACTGGTTCTACTGGTTGACCTTTAGACTGGTTCTACTGGTTGACCTTTAGACCGGTTCTACTGGTTGACCTTTAGACTGGTTCTACTGGTTGACCTTTAGACTGGTTCTACTGGTTGACCTTTAGACTGGTTCTACTGGTTGACCTTAGAC
>SSNR01000514.1:21846-33174 GCA_006937965.1 Callopanchax toddi | reverse complement strand
GCACGGGGAGAACATGCAAACTCCACGCAGAGAGGCCGCAGAGCCGGGACGCGAACCCACGACCTCCTTGCTGCGAGGCAACAGTGCTAACCAACTGCGCCACCATGCAGCCCCTGACGGACACCTCGTTGCGGTAAAAAAAAAAAAAAACATTAACACACAGCAGATGCTGAGAGAAGTGATCTGAGAGCTGCTCTGTGTTTATCACTAGAGGTCTCAATTTCAGCCCGAGCCGTCGGGTCAAATACTTTAATTATTTCAGGTCGGACACAGAGAGAGAGGGGAAAAAGAGAGGAGCGCAGAGCGCACCGTTTGGAGACATCATGCTGCTCCATGGTTCTGATTCTGCAGTCTGTCAATCAGTTAAAACATCTTTTCTACTTGTAAAAGTGTAGATTTTCATTCCCACCTTGCTGTAGAAAAGAAGCTTGTAAAGGGAAGGAGCATAAGGGCGCTACTCATCAGACTCTTGGTCAGCGCGCAAAAGGGAGTGAGGACGCACTGCGCTCCGTTCCATGGAGGAGATCGTCAGGACGCATGAACACTGCGCTGTAAAACAAAGTTTAAAGCATGCAAAGTTGCACAAAACATTTCGCGAAAGTACAAGGCTGCAAAATCGTCTCGTCTTCTTCCGCTTATCCGGGTCCGGGTCGCGGGAGGCTGCAAAATGTGAACTGCAAAAGAGAGAGGAACCTGTCAGAAACCGACAGAAAGATCTTTGAACAAAACATCTAAATTCCAAAGCTTATTAACCCTGTAACACAGGACAGGTCCTCCACTTTTTGTTTTTTGAAACATTTTGAAATGAAGATTTGATTTGCGCTCGGCTGCATGGTGGCGCAGCTGGTTAGCACTGTTGCCTCGCAGCAAGGAGGTCGTGGGTTCGCGTCCCGGCTCTGCGGCCTCTCTGCGTGGAGTTTGCATGTTCTCCCCGTGCATGCGTGGGTTTCCTCCGGGTACTCCGGTTTCCTCCCACAGTCCAAAGACATGACTGTCAGGCTGATTGGGCTGGTAAATTGTCCTTAGGTGTGAGTGGGTGTGTGGTTGTTTGTCTCGTTTGTCTCTGTGTGGCCCTGCGATGGACTGGCGACCCGTCCAGGGTGTCCCCCGCCTCTCGCCCCTTGACCGCTGGAGATAGGCACCAGCTCCCCCGCGACCCTCTGTGGAGGATTAAGCGGCTACAGAAAATGGATGGATGGATGGAGGTGTCCGTCAGACGCGATCAGAAACATCAATGAAGTTATTTATTCAGCCGTTCTGATGATCAGGTTGTGTTTAAACGAGATCAGTGTGATGATGTTAATGCCTGTCTGAGAGAAGTGTATAAAGTTTGTAGTGAGGGGTTTTACAGGCTTAAAACTTCTGGAATAATTGTAAAAATATCAAACTGATTCTTGGCGGATTTCACCGCAATTGCGGGTTATTTTTAGAACGTAACTCCCAGAATAAACGAGGAATCACTGTATAGACACAGATCTGCTTAAACAAAAGTTACATTTACAAATACACTTATTTTCAATTACATTTTTGGGCCCACCCATTTTTTATTAGGCCCGGCCGAAAATCTATTTCTGGCTACGCTACTGTAGTGAACTAGTGAACATGAGGTAGTGAACCAGTGAACATCAGGTAGTGAACTAGTAAACATGAGGTAGTGGTAAATTGGTAAATGTCCTGTCTGTGTAAACTCCCTTTACACTACAGTCAGTCATTCACACACTCGCATTTTTTACCCTTTACCCAAAAATCAACAATGGTCTAGGACTTTTGCACAATAACTAATGACTGAAAATGAGTGACATGAAAACACGCGCACGCACGCACGCACACACACACACACAAACACACACACACTCGTTCACAGCTGCTGTGTTTCGTTTTCCATCCTGTGGCTCAGAGGAAACCAGGACAGACGCTGCCGACCCACAGCTGTGCTCCTGTTTCTAAATTTACCCCCCCCCCACACACACACACACACACACACACAAGATCCAGCTAGTCCCCTCGGTGCCGACCACATGGACGGCTGAGCTGCTCTTTATTTAATGGTTTCAGCTAAAAGGTGGATGGAGGTTTTAATCTCTGTCCCTGCAGAGGACACGTCTCAGGACTGGAACTCCATTACAGCGGACATCTTCCTCTGGTTTTATGTAACGTGATTAAAAACACAGATCCTCCTTTTGTTTACCTGCTGATCTGCATCTGGGTGGAGGTTTAGGTACCAGTGCTAGGGGATGGGGGTCGTGACCCCTCAGATTACAGAGCTTAGTCCTCCTGTCTCTGAGTAAATAATGAGACGGAGACAAACAGCTGAGTGGAGGCTGGTTCATAATAGCAGGCTGCTCTGTGGTCGAAGGACGGGAACACTACGCCCAGCGCTTCCAGAAACTCCCAGGATTAAAATATCATAGAGACAAGCTGGGAGTCACCACTGGATCTCTGAACCACACCGGACCAGACCAGACCAGACCAGCCACCTGACCACTCAAAACCCGAGGAGAAAAGGAGGAATGAAGTCCCAGGTCCACTCACTGGTTCCCTTCTTTCAGCTAAAATACAAACAACCAACACAAAACCCTCTAGACGGCGGTTCCAGCTGGTTCCATCTGGACTTCTAACCCTACTGACCCCAACAAGAATGATCATGTTTATTTGCTTAGCAGACGCTTTTATCCAAAGCGATGACACAAATAATAATCAACCTATCAGGCATGTTGTGATCTGTGGGGGAAACCGGAGAACCTGGAGGAAACCACCACATTCATGAGGAGAACACGCTAACTCCACACAGAATCACACAGCTGGGATTCAAACCTAGAACCTTCTTGCTGTGAGGCTACAGTTCTAACCACTGCTCCACCACGAAGTCCTGAATAACCTGAAGGTGTCATTGGGAGTTCTGTCAGCAGCAGAAACACCAAAAACTAAACTGATGGGTGGTGACTCTGATAATCTACTGGTGGTTACCATGGTGACTGATGATCTACTGGTGGTTATCATGGTGACCCTGATGATCTACTGGTGGTTACCATGGTGACTGATGATCTACTGGTGGTTATCATGGTGACTGATGATCTACTGTGGTTACCATGGTGACTGATGATCTACTGGTGGTTATCATGGTGACTGATGATCTACTGTGGTTACCATGGTGACCCTGATGATCTACTGGTGGTTACCATGGTGACTGATGATCTACTGGTGGTTACCATGGTGACTGATGATCTACTGGTGGTTACCATGGTGACTGATGATCTACTGGTGGTTACCATGGTGACTGATGATCTACTGGTGGTTATCATGGTGACTGATGATCTACTGGTGGTTATCATGGTGACTGATGATCTACTGGTGGTTATCATGGTGACTGATGATCTACTGGTGGTTACCATGGTGACCCTGATAATCTACTGGTGGTTACCATGGTGAGCCACTGGCAGCAGCGTTAACATTTCTGTGATCTTCGGGTTGACTTTCTGTAGGTAACTGATGAATGAAACTTGTAGCGCGCTGCAGCTCCGACTGAAGGATAATCTGATCTGGAGTCAGATTCCTGAGTCCTGCTTTGTTAGAGCTGCTGAGGTCTCACGGTGGCTTTTGGACACATCAGGTTCTTGGTCAGGCAGCAGCTTTGATCTGAAGCTTCAGCTCCTTCCTCAGTGTTCAGTAGGCGTCACTGATCTGAAATCAGCCCCACTGAATATAAAAATAGAGCTGAGGGAGGTGAGAACTCCTCCACAGCTCACTGGCTGTTACTCCTGGAGGGTGAAGGTAGATGAAGAGTTAACTTGTCCTCCTGCAGCAGACGTTACACCACATCCAGCCTGTCTGAACAAATCCTGAAGCTTTAGAGCTGCAGCTGAGCTAACAGCAGGAACGCCCACCACAGGTGAGTCCTCGGCAGGTACGGAGCCTCCTTTCAACCCAAACAACAGAGAAAGTTTGTTTTGATCACCACAAGTAAAAGCCAGTCCACAAAGCGTCTGCAGCCTGCTGGAAGACCTTCCTCTGTGATGAAGAGCAAACACAACGAGGAAACCTCAGGTAAACACAAGCTCCGCCCACTCCACACCTCAACGTGCAGAATGTCAGCAGAGATTAACTGGAGGCATTCAGAGCTGGACTTCAAACGGGTCCTGATGACACGTGAAGCGGAGCGGCTTTAAATAGAGTTTCTATTCAGAACGTCAGGCTGAGACCAGAGAACTACAGCTCCCATCACAAGGTTCAGACCTCCAACCCTCAGGTCCAGAGGGGTCAGGAGCACGAATCCATCAGCTGATCCCTGATGTAACGTTTGTCTCCCACTGAAGCTGCTACAGAGTCAGAGTCAGTCAGAGATGAGACGTCTGATGAGGGACGTTCCTCACAGCTGCTGAGTCTGTCTTCAGCACTACGGTCAGAGGACCACGTCCCACAACAAACCCTCAGGGCTTTGTTTAGGGTTAGACATCCAGGTCCAGATCAGGCCTGAGAGGGTCTGAGTATCAGGAGTTACAGGTGAGGAACCCCTCCATCACCCTACAGCCAAAGGCCTCTGATGCACAAAACGTGGTCTGAAAGTAGTGTTACTACAAACTCTGATTCAGAGAAAAAACCTGGAAACTTTCATCAAACTCTGAGCCTGTTGAGATGTAACACACACACACACAGAGGAGACAGCAAGTGTCCACATGGACAGAAACGCCTCCCTCAGACGGAGCAGCTCTCAGCGCTGACGACTCCAGACAGAACAGCCAGTGTGCAGCGACTGGACCCGCTCCAGAACCTCTCCAGAACATTCCTGAGAGGGAGGGAGGGAGGGAGCGCTGGCAGATCAGACGCTTCCTGGTAAACACCCGGAATAACAACAACACACACACATACACACACATGCACGTGCACACGCACACATGCACGTGCACACACGTGCACATGCTCACACGTGCACACGCAGACACGTGCACGTGCACACACACACACAGTATTGATCGCTGTGCTTTTATTGGCTCCATAAGGTCCCTGGAGTCCATCAGGCTGAAGAAGAGCAGGACGGAGGGCGGTGGCTGATTCTAGACCAGACGCTCCTTCACTCAGACCATGATGGAGCCATGGTCAACAGAACTGTGAGACATGCTCAGGCACAGGCTGATGGTCCTAAACATGTCCAGGATTTCTAGGTAACAATGGAGGCAAATCCACATCGTTCTGAAGAGCAGAAAGGTGACTAATGAACATTAAAGGGAACAAAGAGGAGAGGAGGAAGGAGAGATAAGGGCGGAGGAGGAGGACAGGGGACGCTGTGGTTCCGGCTGGACCCTCAGATGAACAGAGAGATAACTGAAGGACAGCTGGGAGCTCAGAGGCTCATCACTGACATGAATAGTGTCCTGAGGACCATGCACGTGAGGCGTGTGCATGAAAAAGTTGTGCATGTAGGGAATCTGATGCTTGTTACTGGGTGAAAGGTCACACAGACCCAGAACAAGAGTAGAGGACTGTTGGAGGTCAGGCATTAATAATAGAACAATGCAAACAAAGGAAATGGAGTTAGAGGAAGCCACATCCATCAGCAGACTCTAGAACACGTTAGGGTCATACCTCAGATTCTCTAGAACATGTTAGGGTCATACCTCAGACTCTCTAGAACACGTTAGGGTCATACCTCAGACTCTCTAGAACACGTTAGGGTCATACCTCAGACTCTAGAACACGTTAGGGTCATACCTCAGACTCTCTAGAACACGTTAGGGTCATACCTCAGATTCTCTAGAACATGTTAGGGTCATACCTCAGACTCTAGAACACGTTAGGGTCATACCTCAGACTCTAGAACACGTTAGGGTCATACCTCAGACTCTAGAACACGTTAGGGTCATACCTCAGACTCTAGAACATGTTAGGGTCATACCTCAGACTCTAGAACACGTTAGGGTCATACCTCAGACTCTCTAGAACACGTTAGGGTCATACCACAGACTCTCTAGAACATGTTAGGGTCATACCTCAGACTCTCTAGAACATGTTAGGGTCATACCTCAGACTCTAGAACACGTTAGGGTCATACCTCAGACTCTCTAGAACATGTTAGGGTCATACCTCAGACTCTAGAACACGTTAGGGTCATACCTCAGACTCTAGAACACGTTAGGGTCATACCTCAGACTCTCTAGAACACGTTAGGGTCATACCTCAGACTCTAGAACACGTTAGGGTCATACCTCAGACTCAGAACACGTTAGGGTCATACACCAGACTCTAGAACATGTTAGGGTCTTACCTCAGACTCTCTAGAACATGGTAGGGTCATACCTCAGACTCTCTAGAACACGATAGGGTCATACATCAGACTCTAGAACATGTTAGGGTCATACATCAGACTCTAGAACACGTTAGGGTCATACCTCAGACTCTAGAACATGTTAGGGTCATACCTCAGACTTCAGAACACGTTAGGGTCATACCTCAGACTCTCTAGAACATGTTAGAGTCATACCTCAGACTCTCTAGAACATGATAGGGTCATACCTCAGACTCTAGAACACGTTAGGGTCATACCTCAGACTCTAGAACACGTTAGGGTCATACCTCAGACTCTAGAACACGTTAGGGTCATACCTCAGACTCTAGAACACGTTAGGGTCATACCTCAGACTCTCTAGAACACGTTAGGGTCATACCTCAGACTCTCTAGAACACGTTAGGGTCATACCTCAGACTCTAGAACACGTTAGGGTCATACCTCAGACTCTAGAACACGTTAGGGTCATACCTCAGACTCTAGAACACGTTAGGGTCATACCACAGACTCTCTAGAACATGTTAGGGTCATACCTCAGACTCTAGAACACATTAGGTTCATACCTCAGACTCTCTAGAACATGTTAGAGTCATACCTCAGACTCTCTAGAACATGTTAGGGTCATACCTCAGACTCTCTAGAACATGTTAGGGTCATACACCAGACTCAAGAACATGTTAGGGTCATCCCTCTGTCTCTAGAACACGTTAGGGTCATACCTCAGACTCTAGAACACATTAGGGTCATACCTCAGACTCTCTAGAACATGTTAGGGTCATACACTAGACTCTAGAACACGTTAGGGTCATACCTCAGACTCTAGAACACGTTAGGGTCATACATCAGACTCTAGAACACGTTAGGGTCATACCTCAGACTCTAGAACATGTTAGGGTCATACCTCAGACTCTAGAACACGTTAGGGTCATACCTCAGACTCTAGAACACGTTAGGGTCATACATCAGACTCTAGAACACGTTAGGGTCATACACCAGACTCTAGAACACGTTAGGGTCATACCTCAGACTCTAGAACACATTCGGGTCATACACCAGACTCTAGAACACGTTAGGGTCATACATCAGACTCTAGAACACGTTAGGGTCATACATCATACTCTAGAACACATTAGGTTCATACATCAGACTCTAGAACACGTTAGGGTCATACACCAGACTCTAGAACACGTTAGGGTCATACATCAGACTCTAGAACACTTTAGGGTCATACATCAGACTCTAGAACACACTAGGGTCATACATCATACTCTAGAACACATTAGGTTCATACATCATACTCTAGAACACTTTAGGGTCATACATCAGACTGTAGAACACGTTAGGGTCATACATCAGACTCTAGAACACGTTAGGGTCATACATCAGACTGTAGAACACGTTAGGGTCATACACCAGACTCTAGAACACGTTAGGGTCATACCTCAGACTCTAGAACACGTTAGGGTCATCCCTCAGACTCTAGAACATGTTAGGGTCATACCTCAGACTCTAGAACACGTTAGGGTCTTACCTCAGACTCTCTAGAACATGTTAGGGTCATACCTCAGACTCTCTAGAACATGTTAGGGTCATACCTCAGACTCTAGAACACGTTAGGGTCTTACCTCAGACTCTCTAGAACATGTTAGGGTCATACCTCAGACTCTCTAGAACACGTTAGGGTCATACATCAGACTCTAGAACATGTTAGGGTCATACCTCAGACTCTCTAGAACACGTTAGGGTCATACATCAGACTCTAGAACATGTTAGGGTCTTACCTCAGACTCTCTAGAACATGTTAGGGTCATACCTCAGACTCTCTAGAACATGTTAGGGTCATACATCAGACTCTAGAACACGTTAGGGTCATACCTCAGACTCTAGAACATGTTAGGGTCATACCTCAGACTTCAGAGCATGTTAGGGTCATACACCAGACTCTAGAACACGTTAGGGTCATACACCAGACTCTAGAACATGTTAGGGTCATACCTCAGACTTGAGAGCATGTTAGGGTCATACACCAGACTCTAGAACACGTTAGGGTCATACCTCAGACTCTAGAACACGTTAGGGTCATACACCAGACTCTAGAACACGTTAGGGTCATACACCAGACTCTAGAACATGTTAGGGTCATACCTCAGACTCTAGAACACATTCGGGTCATACATCAGACTCTAGAACACGTTAGGGTCATACATCAGACTCTAGAACACGTTAGGGTCATACCTCAGACTCTAGAACACATTAGGGTCATACATCAGACTCTAGAACACGTTAGGGTCATACACCAGACTCTAGAACATGTTAGGGTCATACCTCAGACTCTCTAGAACACGTTAGGGTCATACATCAGACTCTAGAACATGTTAGGGTCATACACCAGACTCTAGAACATGTTAGGGTCTTACCTCAGACTCTCTAGAACATGTTAGGGTCATACCTCAGACTCTCTAGAACACGTTAGGGTCATACATCAGACTCTAGAACATGTTAGGGTCATACACCAGACTCTAGAACATGTTAGGGTCATACCTCAGACTTTAGAGCATGTTAGGGTCATACACCAGACTCTAGAACATGTTAGGGTCATACCTCAGACTTCAGAGCATGTTAGGGTCATACACCAGACTCTAGAACACGTTAGGGTCATACCTCAGACTCTAGAACACGTTAGGGTCATACACCAGACTCTAGAACATGCTAGGGTCATGTGGCGTGCAGTAGCATTAGGATTGATGGATAGCTAAGCTAATGGGTACTAACTTTTCCCGAGAGAAAACCAAACTCTCGGGATCTGGAGTTCTCCAGGATTTGTTTAAAGCTGAACTTTTATTTTGAAATCGTTTTGGCTGAAGCCTGATTTCCTCACAGTGCTTCTGTATTTTGGTTGTTTGTGATATTATACTTTAATAATAGCAGGTGGCGGTAGGTGTGTTTTGTTGACGGTGTTTGGATCGAGCTCGATTCAACGCTGCTGAGAAACAGATGGTTTTCTTTCTGTTCTGATGGAAAAACATCTGAGACAAAAACAAAGTTTAAGGCAGGAAGCAACAAAGCTGCTTCAAATATCAGAATCAGTTGAGGACAGAACAAACGTCTAACATGGAGACACGTGGAAGAACTCAACCAGTGAGTGATTTAAGATTTCTAGGAACAGAAATGACAATAAACACCTTCACCCCCACCCCACTATTAAAACAGATCCATGGGAGATGTTCCTACAGTATTTATCTGTTGTTCATCTGAGCATTAGCCAATCACAGCGCTCCATTCAACATCAAAGTGAGGCTTACTAAAAACCTTTTCATCTGATTAAAAACAACTTTTTCTGACCTCATTTGACAGCAGGTTTCTCAGGCAGCTCCTGTGAGAAACGACTGAAGTCCTCAGTGTTTTCAGTGAAACTGAACCTGAATACCAATTAGAATCATCACTTCAAACTCATTCCACTAATGTAAATAGAGACCCATCCAGAGCCAACAGCCCACTACGGCAGGGTCATGTAGTTATTAACACACTGAACGTGCTCCTCTGTAGCATCGACCCTCTGTAGTAGGGCTGGGCGATAAATCCAATATCGAATTTCATAACTCTAATCGATGTAATTCTGCCCATAATCGCATGTTTGATATTTTAAATAATGAAAAGAAGTGAGTAGGTTCTGGATGTCCGTGTCCCTTTAAGAAGCTGTGACACGACTCAACTAGTCCGAGTCACATGCTAGTCACGTGACTCCTCCTCCTATACTTTGTGTTTGCAGGAAATTTTAGTCTGTGGAGCAATGATGCTGCTACAGCTCCATCTAGTGGACAACTTTTGTTTTTGAGCATACGGGTAGTTATCGTTGATTAATCGTTATCGAGGAGAACTGCTCAATAAATCGTGATGCTGATTTGAGGTCATATCGCCCAGCCCATCCTCTGTAGCATCAACCAAATGACATTTTTAAAATCAGCTGGTTTGTAAAAACTAACCTGATCAACAGGTGGCGCTGTTCTCTACACTCCTCATGCTGTGTAATATAATCATCAAATCTCAGGCGTTATCAGAACCTCGTCACTTCTGTCCTAAATGAGTCATTTGTCCAGGTTTTGGAGTTATTGTTTAACAGTATTTTCTATAAACTTCTGCTACTATATCTGACTTTCTAACTTACAAATGTACAGAAATCCTTTATTGAAAATAGGATTATGAATTGCTCTAAGTTTGTGTATAATGGTCGGATTAAATGATACAGATTCAATAATAAATAAATAATACTGACTAAATGTGCAACAGATTAGGGTTTTCTTCCACTCTTGGCTCAGGTTTTCACATTCAAGCTGTTTAACCTGAAGTCGTAAGACTCCCTGGATTCATCATCTCTGAAATAATCATGGACTTGTAACCTTGTGACCTTTGACCTCTTTAAATGATTAAATCATCCATGTCTTTTCGTGTGTGTGATAACAGATACAGATACTGTTTGACTCGGTTAGCTGTAGCACACAATCATATAGAATTCCTGCCTGTTAGCAGTCATCTGTATTCAGTACCAACAGACAGGCTGGGTGATTGACCGTGCTCCTGGGGTGAGTGGGATGTACACTGGGCTCATTGGAATGCACATCGTAGATGAACTGAGAAGAAATGTAAATAAAAAACAACAGGGACTGAGGACTCACCCCTGTGGTACACCACTAATCCTCAGCTAAGGAGGAAATGTTACAGAAAAGGTTCTGTATGAAGGTAATAAAACCTACACTCTGGAAGTGTCAGAGATCCTACCAGGGCAGAGAGTCTGCAGGAGGAGGTGCATCAGAATGATGGACTCGGTCTCAGTGAGAGAGTTCTGAACGAGGGCTGGAAAAACCAGAAGACACGAGGAGTGGAACCATAACAGGACAGTTCAGCTCTGTCAGAATTAAAGACCTGTAGCTCAGATGAATATGAGACTCCAGAGTGTAAACAACACGCTGACAAAGGAGTGAATTACAACCTTCGGTCCTCCGAGAAACCCGAACCGACCCACTGGAGGGGGGGGGGGGGGGGGGGGGGGG
>SSNR01000513.1:351328-361506 GCA_006937965.1 Callopanchax toddi | reverse complement strand
GTCACTCAGGTCTCTGTTGTTTAAAGACTAGTGTGGGAATGGGATCGCCTCGGTCCGGTACTGGTTTTACTTTTCAGATAGGGGTAGGGTCTGGGTTCGTACCGAGCCGAACTGACACCTCCGTCCGCTCGGACCTCAGTGTCAGACCGGGACTGGAGCCGTAACACCCGCTCCCTGCTGAACCGAACCGAACCGTACGGCGAGAAAGGAGCAGGAATAAACCTTAAAGGCGTGAGACCGTCCAGTTTCACCGCCGATTACTTTCAGTTTTCACGGTGGAAGGAGCGGAGAGTTGAGTTCGTTTACCGGGGAGAGACCGGTGAAGAGTGACCTGATGAGATCTGAGGAGCGGGTGGGAGGGAGGACACGGGCTGCGACGGGAGCTGCAGGAAATCTGATGCTGACAAGCGCTCCGCCTGGCTTCAAACACAAGTTGCGTTAATTTCCTTAATTTTTTTTAACGCGTTATGTCTTCCAAATTAATTAACGCGTTAAATCTGACAGCACTAATTTATTTATTCTCCACTTCCTCGTCTGTTGGCGCCTTTACGCTTGTCAGTGACGTCGATGCTGACATCTTACAAAAGTTCCTGAAAAGTGGGGCTGTAATGGAAACACGAGCGCTGATTGTCCCGGTCCGTGTCGCCCTCTAGGATTTACCCTGAAGGTCCGATAGTGGAAACGAGGCTAAAGAGAGCCGGAGGGCGGAGGCTGAGTCCAGAGGCGGCGCTAGAGATTTAACGGACCTTTGTTTTCCAGTTGACTGAAACATGTTGCCACAGAGAACTGGAACCCCTGATTACTAATCAAATATTAAATCAGCCTGTAATTACAGGATTATTTAAATTACTTTATCAAAATTTCAATAAAAATAGTTTCTTTAAAAAGTGAATTTAGGTTTGTTTCCCGGACGGGTTAGACTTCTGTGCACCTCACTGGTCCGACAGAACAGAAACCAGTTTCTGTCAGACAATCCGCTCCAGTGGAGGGGCGTGACCAGGGGGTCCAGAAGCAGGACCAGGCCTGTCCAGTTCTGTTTAAACCTCACCTCTGTGACATCTGATCACTATAACCAGTAACTAACCAGTAACTAAACAATCAGAACCAGGTCCAGAGATTCAGCTTTTATTTCAAAAGTCGTTCGGAGAAAAAGACAAACAGGAAGTCGATTCACATCCTAAACAAATCAGATCACTTTTCATCAGCAACACAGATGAGATAAACCACCAGAACCAGAACCAGAAGTCCGGTCCAGGTCCAGGTCCATCTCATCTGTCAGAGACCTGCTGACTCTCAGAGCTCCTGTGAAGAACCTTCAGCAGGTCTGAGCCCTCGTGCTCCTTCAGGGCGTGGTCAGCAGGTAGTAGGCGGCGGCCGACAGCAGGGCTCCTCCCACCGGTACCAGGATGAAGACGGAGAACCTCCTCCACCACCTCCCCACGCCCCCCCGCCCATCATCCACCTCCTCCCTCCTCTTCCTCTTCGTCCTACGACCTCCTCCTCGCTGCTGACGCTTCTCAAAGGCCTCCAGCTCCTCCTGCGTGCACACACACACACACACACACACACACACACGTACAGAGGATCAGACATGGACCAGATCAGGATTTCTGGACCGGATCAGAAACTCTGGTCTGGATCATGAGTTCTGGACCGGATCATGATTTCTGGACTGGATCATGAGTTCTGGACCGGATCATGATTTCTGGACTGGATCATGAGTTCTGGACCGGATCATGAGTTCTGGACTGGATCATGAGTTCTGGACTGGATCATGAGTTCTGGACTGGATCAGGATTTCTGGACTGGATCAGGATTTCTGGACCGGATCAGAAACTCTGGACCGGATCATGAGTTCTGGACCGGATCATGATTTCTGGACTGGATCATAAGTTCTGGACTGGATCATGAGTTCTGGACTGGATCATGAGTTCTGGACTGGATCATGAGTTCTGGACTGGATCAGGATTTCTGGACTGGATCATGAGTTCTGGACTGGATCATGAGTTCTGGACTGGATCAGGATTTCTGGACTGGATCATGAGTTCTGGACTGGATCATAAGTTCTGGACCGGATCAGAAGCTCTGGACTGGATCATGAGTTCTGGACCGGATCAGGATTTCTGGACTGGATCATGAGTTCTGAACCAGATCAGGATTTCTGGACCAGATCAGAAACTCTGGACTGGATCATGAGTTCTGGACCGGATCAGGATTTCTGGACCAGATCAGAAACTCTGGACCGGATCAGGATTTCTGGACTGGATCATGAGTTCTGGACTGGATCATGAGTTCTGGACCGGATCAGGATTTCTGGACCAGATCAGAAACTCTGGACCGGATCAGGATTTCTGGACTGGATCATGAGTTCTGAACCAGATCAGGATTTCTGGACCAGATCAGGATTTCTGGACTGGATCATGAGTTCTGGACTTGATCATGAGTTCTGGACCGGATCAGGATTTCTGGACCGGATCAGGATTTCTGGACCAGATCAGAAACTCTGGACCGGATCAGGATTTCTGGACTGGATCATGAGTTCTGGACTGGATCATGAGTTCTGGACCGGATCAGGATTTCTGGACCAGATCAGAAACTCTGTACCGGATCAGGATTTCTGGACTGGATCATGAGTTCTGGACCGGATCAGGATTTCTGGACCAGATCAGAAACTCTGGACCGGATCACGATTTCTGGACTGGATCATGAGTTCTGAAGCGGATCAGGATTTCTGGACCAGATCAGAAACTCTGGACTGGATCATGAGTTCTGGACCGGATCATGAGTTCTGGACTGGATCATGAGTTCTGGACCGGATCAGGATTTCTGGACTGGATCATGAGTTCTGGACCGGATCAGGATTTCTGGACTGGATCATGAGTTCTGGACCGGATCAGGATTTCTGGACCAGATCAGAAACTCTGGACCGGATCAGGATTTCTGGACTGGATCATGAGTTCTGGACTGGATCATGAGTTCTGGACCGGATCAGGATTTCTGGACCAGATCAGAAACTCTGGACCGGATCATGATTTCTGGACTGGATCATGAGTTCTGGAGCGGATCAGGATTTCTGGACCAGATCAGAAACTCTGGACTGGATCATGAGTTCTGGACCGGATCATGAGTTCTGGACTGGATCATGAGTTCTGGACCGGATCAGGATTTCTGGACCAGATCAGAAACTCTGGACCGGATCATGATTTCTGGACTGGATCATGAGTTCTGAACCGGATCAGAATTTCTGGACCAGATCAGAAACTCTGGACCGGATCATGAGTTCTGGACCGTACCAGGAGTCCAGGTCAGGTGTTGACCCTGTATTTTATAGTCCTAGAAACCTTTTATGTTTATTCCAGTGATCAGTCGATGGATTAATTAAAAGCTTTCTATAAAACATGCTATGCTACGCTAACAGCTGGGTTTATAAGGGTTTCAGGCTCTGGTCCAGGTCTACAGAAACCTGGTTCACACCAGGTGGACTGCAGCCCTCCAGGACTGGAGTCTGACACGTGGTCAACAGACTAACCTGAATTCTTCGTTGCTCCTCCTCCTGAGCGGCCCTTTGCTCCGCCTCCTTCAGCTGAACACACACACACACACACACACACACACACACACACACACAGGCCTGTCAGAGTGTGTCTAGGTGAGTCACCCTGTTGGTGTACAGGTGTGTTTACCTGACTGGATCTTCTCTGATGGTCTCTGCAGACGTCGTCACACTGAACGTCACACTGTTCTGACTGAGAACACAACACCTCCTACACACACACACACACAC
The DNA here is from genome assembly GCA_006937965.1 of Callopanchax toddi. Classification (NCBI taxonomy): domain Eukaryota; kingdom Metazoa; phylum Chordata; class Actinopteri; order Cyprinodontiformes; family Nothobranchiidae; genus Callopanchax; species Callopanchax toddi. The sequence goes on along the minus strand of SSNR01000513.1, from coordinate 357,722 downwards.
ACACACACAGCAGGATGGAGTTAGTAAAGATTAGATTGAAACTACAAGAATGAAACAACATGAATAACTGAGGACTCCTGAACAGTGATGGTCCATCAGGACCCCTGAACAGTGATGGTCCATCGGGACCCCTGAACAGTGATGGTCCATCGGGACCCCTGAACAGTGATGGTCCATCGGGACCCCTGAACAGTGGTGGTCCATCAGGACCCCTGAACAGTGATGGTCCATCGGGACCCCTGAACAGTGATGGTCCATCGGGGCCCCTGAACAGTGATGGTCCATCAGGACCCCTGAACAGTGATGGTCCATCGGGACCCCTGAACAGTGATGGTCCATCGGGGCCCCTGAACAGTGGTGGTCCATCGGGACCCCTGAACAGTGGTGGTCCATCGGGACCCCTGAACAGTGGTGGTCCATCGGGGCCCCTGAACAGTGGTGGTCCATCGGGACCCCTGAACAGTGGTGGTCCATCAGGACCCCTGAACAGTGGTGGTCCATCAGGACCCCTGAACAGTGATGGTCCATCGGGGCCCCTGAACAGTGGTGATCCATCGCGACAGCTGAACAGTGGTGGTCCATCAGGACCCCTGAACAGTGGTGATCCATCGGGACCCCTGAACAGTGGTGATCCATCGGGACCCCTGAACAGTGATGGTCCATCGGGACCCCTGAACAGTGGTGGTCCATCGGGACCCCTGAACAGTGGTGATCCATCGCGACCCCTGAACAGTGGTGGTCCATCGGGACTCCTGAACAGTGGTGGTCCATCAGGACTCCTGAACAGTGGTGGTCCATCAGGACTCCTGAACAGTGGTGGTCCATCGGGACCCCTGAACAGTGGTGATCCATCGCGACCCCTGAACAGTGGTGGTCCATCGGGACCCCTGAACAGTGGTGGTCCATTGGAACCCCTGAACAGTGGTGGTCCATCAGGACTCCTGAACAGTGGTGGTCCATCGGGACTCCTGAACAGTGGTGGTCCATCGGGTCCCCTGAACAGTGATGGTCCATCAGGACCCCTGAACAGTGGTGGTCCATCAGGACTCCTGAACAGTGGTGGTCCATCAGGACTCCTGAACAGTGGTGGTCCATCGGGGCTCCTGAACAGTGGTGGTCCATCGGGACCCCTGAACAGTGGTGATCCATCGGGACCCCTGAACAGTGATGGTCCATCAGGACCCCTGAACAGTGGTGGTCCATCAGGACTCCTGAACAGTGGTGGTCCATCGGGACCCCTGAACAGTGGTGGTCCATCGGGACCCCTGAACAGTGGTGATCCATCGGGACCCCTGAACAGTGATGGTCCATCGGGACCCCTGAACAGTGATGGTCCATCAGGACCCCTGAACAGTGGTGGTCCATCAGGACTCCTGAACAGTGGTGGTCCATCAGGACTCCTGAACAGTGGTGGTCCATCGGGACCCCTGAACAGTGGTGATCCATCGGGACCCCTGAACAGTGATGGTCCATCGGGACCCCTGAACAGTGGTGGTCCATCGGGACCCCTGAACAGTGGTGATCCATCGGGACCCCTGAACAGTGGTGATCCATCGGGACCCCTGAACAGTGGTGATCCATCGGGACCCCTGAACAGTGGTGGTCCATCAGGACCCCTGAACAGTGGTGGTCCATCAGGACTCCTGAACAGTGATGGTCCATCGGAACCCCTGAACAGTGATGGTCCATCAGGACCCCTGAACAGTGGTGGTCCATCAGGACCCCTGAACAGTGATGGTCCATTGGAACCCCTGAACAGTGATGGTCCATCAGGACCCCTGAACAGTGGTGGTCCATCAGGACTCCTGAACAGTGGTGGTCCATCGGGACCCCTGAACAGTGGTGATCCATCGGGACCCCTGAACAGTGATGGTCCATCGGGGCCCCTGAACAGTGGTGGTCCATCGGGACCCCTGAACAGTGGTGGTCCATCGGGACCCCTGAACAGTGGTGGTCCATCGGGACCCCTGAACAGTGGTGGTCCATCGGGACCCCTGAACAGTGGTGATCCATCGGGACCCCTGAACAGTGCTGATCCATCGGGACCCCTGAACAGTGGTGATCCATCGGGACCCCTGAACAGTGGTGGTCCATCGGGACCCCTGAACAGTGATGGTCCATCAGGACCCCTGAACAGTGGTGGTCCATCAGGACTCCTGAACAGTGGTGGTCCATCAGGACTCCTGAACAGTGGTGGTCCATCAGGACTCCTGAACAGTGGTGGTCCATCGGGACCCCTGAACAGTGGTGATCCATCGGGACCCCTGAACAGTGATGGTCCATCAGGACCCCTGAACAGTGGTGGTCCATCGGGACTCCTGAACAGTGGTGGTCCATCGGGACCCCTGAACAGTGGTGATCCATCGCGACCCCTGAACAGTGGTGGTCCATCGGGACCCCTGAACAGTGGTGGTCCATCGGGACCCCTGAACAGTGCTGATCCATCGGGACCCCTGAACAGTGGTGATCCATCGGGACCCCTGAACAGTGGTGATCCATCGGGACCCCTGAACAGTGGTGGTCCATCAGGACCCCTGAACAGTGGTGGTCCATCAGGACTCCTGAACAGTGATGGTCCATTGGAACCCCTGAACAGTGATGGTCCATCAGGACCCCTGAACAGTGGTGGTCCATCAGGACCCCTGAACAGTGATGGTCCATTGGAACCCCTGAACATTGCTGATCCATCGGGACCCCTGAACAGTGGTGATCCATCGGGACCCCTGAACAGTGGTGGTCCATCAGGACCCCTGAACAGTGGTGGTCCATCAGGACCCCTGAACAGTGATGGTCCATCAGGACCCCTGAACAGTGGTGGTCCATCAGGACTCCTGAACAGTGATGGTCCATTGGAACCCCTGAACAGTGATGGTCCATTGGAACCCCTGAACAGTGATGGTCCATCAGGACCCCTGAACAGTGGTGATCCATCGCGACCCCTGAACAGTGGATTTGGTGTTTGGAGCTACTCTATGGAGGTGAGTCCAGTCATCTTAGCAGGATTTGATTGTGTCGTTGTCATTTGATGTAGTTAGTAATCAATCACCTGTAGCGTGTCACTGAGCTCCTGCAGCACTGCTATGTGCTCACAGGCTGAGCATGATACCGCGGCGTAACAGACCTGGACCAGGGCGGGTCTGACCTGTCCTAAAATGTCTGCTGTTGTCATGTGTGCTTCTGTAGTGTCACGTTGATGGGATTAGTGATGGCCCAGAGGTGGACCTGAAGGACACCGTACAGAGTCCAACGTCCTGGTCTCTCAGAATATGACCTGTTTGAATGTGCTGATGTTGTTTTAATAGCAGGTGGAACTGTGACTGATTTAAACTCAGGAGGTGTCATTCTCACCTCTCACTGCTAACACCAACAGGGTTTGGGTCAGTCTGGTTGACCCACCAGACCTGGAGTCACATGTTGCTCTTACCTTCTTGATCCTCCTGCAGGAACACCGGATCTTCACCTTCTGATGACACATCTCCTCACACACACCTGGATGACACACCTGCTTACAGCGATGTCCACAGCTCAGCTACACACACACACACACACACAACAAACAGTCAGACTCTGGATCCTCCAGGAGACGACCCACTGAACCAATAAACCTGCTCCCTGCCTCGGATCAGGTCTGATGGATCTGGAGGAGAACATCTGAGACAACTGGAGGTCAGAAAGGTTCTGTTACACGTTTCTCATCAGAACCTTTTAAACCCTTTTGCTCCACAGACTCATCAGAAGTGTTTCAGGACAAACAAAGTCAGGAAGAATGGCTGCATGGTGGCGCAGCGGCGAGCACTATCGCCTCGCAACAAGAAGGTTGTAAGTTCGAATCCCAGCTGTGTCCTTTCTGCGTGGAGTTAACGTGTTCTCTCCATGTGTGGGTTTCCTCTGGTACTCTGGTTACCCCACAGATCACAACCGGCCTGATAGGAACGTTACTGACAGTGGCTTTGGATAAAAGCATCTAATCAATGAATAAACATAAAGATGAATAAAGTCAGCGTGAATTAAGTCAGCATTAAAGTCAGGACTAATAGAGACAGGATGAATAAAATAAGGATGAATAAAGTCAGCATTAAAGTCAGGATGAATAAAGTCAGGACACTTTCCTGATTTGTTTAGTTCTAAACATTCCATCGTCTCAGCCAATCAGTGTTTAGCTAACATTGTGGTTGGGGGGGGGGCGTGGTGACATGATCTCATTCTGTATCATTCTAAAGAGCTGAACTCAAACCTTTTTCTGTCTTTCAGGAACAGTAACAATGTTGATCACATAAGGTTTCTGTTTTAGAATCAGGGAATGTGACAGAAGTCCCGTTTTGTGAGTTTATATGTTTATGGAGAAAATCAAAGGATCCTGATGTTTAAACCTCTGGAGCTGCTGATCAAACGGGTTGAGATCTGAAAACCTGGGAGGAAACACACTGCCTGCTGTGTGTGTATATGTGTATGGGGTGTGTGTGTGTGTGTGTTGGCCTTTAGAGTGTAAACCACTACAGAATGAAAATGGTTTCTGACACAAAGACACACAAACCAGTGGTTCAAAAATGTGACCAGTGTTTTGGCTTTGTGTTAAGTGTGTGTGTGTGTGTGTGTGTGTGTGTTAGAAATCAACTGAACAAGCCAAATCATTCCCAGGTGGAAGTAAAACCCAAACCCTGACCTCGCCTCACAGCTGATGTGATTACAGGAAGGAGACCAGGCCTGTGTGTGTGCGTGCGTGCGTGTGTACCTGTTGAGGACACTGGTTGTTGCAGGAGCCCATTAGAACCTTTGTTTCCTGATCAGCTGATGTCAACTTCCTGCAGAGATGATGGACAAGTCCAGGTTATTGTAGTCATGGAAACATGAGTCAGGTTAGTGTAGTCATGGAAGCAGAACTCTGGTTAATATAATAATAATAATGCATAGGTTTTATATAGCGCTTTTAACCACTACTCAAAGACGCTTTACAAAAACAAAAAGAAGGAAACTGTAAAATAAATGAACAGGGTTTAAATGCTTGGTTAAACAAGTAAGTTTTCAGAAGTTTTTTGAATTTCAGAAGTGAGTCAGCAGTACAAATATGTTGGGGGAGAGAGTTCCATAAGGTGGGAGCAGCTACAGAAAAAGCTCTGTCCCCAATGGTGCGATGTTTTGACGTTATTGTGTGAGAGAGGAGGTTGGAGGTCGAAGATCTGAGACAGCGAGAAGGGCGATGGTGACGCAGAAGGTCAGACAGATAACAAGGGGCGAGGTTAGTGAGGGCCTTGTAGGTGATGAGTAAGATCTTGAAGTGAATGCGCTGCTGAATGGGAAGCCAATGAAGGTTTTTAGGACCGGGGTCATGTGATCTCTCTTGTTGGTCTGAGTGAGGAGCCGTGCAGCTGAGTTTTGAGTTTGGTTAGTGTGTGTGTGCGTGCGTGCACTGACGTGCACTCCACGTAAAGCATGCTGATCCTGCAGTGACAGCGCTGGCGGATCATTTGACTGCAGGCGGGGCAGTCGCCGGGGTGACAGGGGCGGGGACAGGGGTGAGGGCAGCCTGGGGGGCGGGGCTTCCTGCAGCCTTCCTCACACACCTCACACTGCAAAGACAGGAAGTGGATCTGATTGGATTATTTATTTAAACTCAGAGATCAAAGGTCAGAGGAGGGTTAGCATGTCCCCACCTCGTTGCCGTGGGTAACCAGGTGACACTCCCTGCTGCAGGAGTGATTCCCACAGGCCAGGGGCCGCCCACAGGCCTGTCTGCAGGAGAACCGGCCCTGCTGGTGACACGGTACCGGGCTGACCTGGACCGACCAGAACCAGAACAGTCAGGGGGTGGGGGACGGAGAGTTATGGAACAAAAACTAATAAATGAGAAATAGTTGTGGTTCTGACCTCGTGCTCTCCATAACAGGACCTGAAACAGAAGAAGAACAACCACCAATCATTCCTTCATGTTTCTATGACATCATCAACCTGTTTCAATTTGAGGATAGCTCACCGACTCCTGTTACCTCCTTAACTTGTTAACCTGTTAACCATGACATTATCATCCAGTTACCCCATTAATTAAATAACTAATCAACCTGTTAACTCATTAATTCAGTAACTAATCAACCTGTTAACTCATTAATTCAGTAACTAATCAACCTGTTAACTCATTAATTCAGTAACTAATCAACCTGTTAACTCATTAATTCAGTAACTAATCAACCTGTTAACTCATTAATTCAGTAACTAATCAACCTGGTAACTCATTAATTCAGTAACTAATCAACCTGTTAACTCATTAATTCAGTAACTAATCAACCTGTTAACTCATTAATTCAGTAACTAATCAACCTGTTAACTCATTAATTCAGTAACTAATCAACCTGTTAACTCATGTGACCAGTTGGTCCTGGACGTAGCGAGGAAGATGTGT
>SSNR01000513.1:325635-339295 GCA_006937965.1 Callopanchax toddi | reverse complement strand
ACAGTTTGGTCCGGTCCTCTCTCTGAACAGTTTTGTCCGGTCCTCTCTCTGAACAGTTTGGTCCAGTCCTCTCTCTGGACAGTTTGGTCCAGTCCTCTCTCTGAACAGTTTGGTCCAGTCCTCTCTCTGGACAGTTTGGTCCAGTCCTCTCTCTGGACAGTTTGGTCCCGTCCTCTCTCTGGACAGTTTGGTCCCGTCCTCTCTCTGGACAGTTTGGTCCGGTCCTCTCTCTGAACAGTTTGGTCCAGTCCTCTCTATGGACAGTTTGGTCCCGTCCTCTCTCTGAACAGTTTGGTCCCGTCCTCTCTCTGGACAGTTTGGTCCCGTCCTCTCCCTGGACAGTTTGGTCCGTTCCTCTCTCTGAACAGTTTGGTCCAGTCCTCTCTCTGAACAGTTTGGTCCGTCCTCTCTCTGGACAGTTTGGTCCAGTCCTCTCTCTGAACAGTTTGGTCCGTTCCTCTCTCTGAACAGTTTGGTCCGTCCTCTTGCTGGACAGTTTGGTCCGTTCCTCTCTCTGAACAGTTTGGTCCAGTCCTCTCTCTGAACAGTTTGGTCCGTCCTCTTGCTGGACAGTTTGGTCCAGTCCTCTCTATGGACAGTCAGACACAACATCCATAGCTTTCAGATACCCAGGTCAGATCTCATCCACCCCTGGGGCTCCACCACTGTGTAGTGGTTTGACTACCTCAGAGACTTCTGCCCCAGAGATTGGACAGTCCGTCCCCAGGTCTCCCAGCTCTGGTTCCTCATAGGAATGCGTGTCGGTGGGATTGAGGAGCTCCTCAAAGTATTCCTTCCACCGCCCGACTATAGCCCCAGTTGACGTCAGCAGCTCCCCGTCCCCACTGTAAACAGTGTGAGCGAGTTGCTGCCTTCCTCCCCTGAGGCGCCGGACGGTTTGCCAGAACCTTTTTGGAGCCGACCGATAGTCTTTCTCCATGGTCTCACCAAACTCCTCCCACGCTTGAGATTTTGCCTCAGAATCTGCCACTGCTGCACCCCGCTTGGCCCGCCGGTACCTGTCTGCTGCCTCTGGAGACCCACAGACCAGCCACGCCCTGTAGGCCTCCTTCTTCAGCCTGACGGCTCCCCTAACCTCTGGTGTCCACCAGCGGGTATGGGGGTTACCGCCACGACTGGCACCGGCTACCTTGCGACCACAGCTAGCAACAGCCGCCTCAACAATCGCAGACAACAAGGCCCATTCAGACTCAATGTCCCCCACTGCCCTCGGGACGCGGTCGAAGCTCTGCCGGAGGTGGGAGTTGAAGACCATCTTGACAGGCTCTTCTGCCAGGCGTTCCCAGCAGACCCTCACTATACGTTTGGGTCTACCAGGTCTGCCATCTGATCCAGCTCACCACCAGGTGGTGATCAGCTGACAGCTCCGCTCCTCTCTTCACTCGAGTGTCCAAAACATACGGTCTCAGGTCAGATGATACAACTATACTAAGTACTAGAGAACTATAGAAAGTACTAGAGTAGAAGTACTGGACTACCTTGGTGACAGACAGCAGAAAGTACTAGAGTAGAAGTACTGGACTACCTTGGTGGCAGACAGACAGCAGAAAGTACTAGAGTAGAAGTACTGGACTACCTTGGTGGCAGACAGACAGCAGAAAGTACTAGAGTAGAAGTACTGGACTACCTTGGTGGCAGACAGCAGAAAGTACTAGAGTAGAAGTACTGGACTACCTTGGTGACAGACAGCAGAAAGTACTAGAGTAGAAGTACTGGACTACCTTGGTGACAGACAGACAGCAGAAAGTACTAGAGTAGAAGTACTGGACTACCTTGGTGGCACACAGAGGGGCACTTGTGATTCCGACATCCCAGAGCACGACCACAGATCTGATCACAGGGGGGGCAGTTACCGGGGCAACACTGAAACACAAGGCATTATGGGAAAGGTTTAGTTAGTGACAGCGTTCGACCTGGTTGTATGAAGTGAGTGACCTGTTCCCTCCTCCGTCTGTCTGGGTTTCTCTGCTGTCTGTTGATGTTTAGTTACTCTGCCACCTGCTGGTGTAACCTGGTATTACGGCTCCAGACTCTGGATGTTGAGTGCTGCTGAAGGTAACCATGACCACCAGGAGCCAGACTAAATCACCAATCAGGAACAAGGGTCACGTTTGCCAGTGACTCTGGTCCTGGAGCTTGACATGAGACCGTGTTGGTCAGTCTGAGGAGGACCAGAACACCAGACTCATCGTCTCTAAAGACGATAAATCCAGCTGGTCTGAGGACAGCCTGAAAGGTCCAGGTCCTTTAAAGTTCACTGGAGGTGTCTGCTGCTGCTGACTGAAGGTTTCTGTGTTTATCCTGTCTCACAAGATGAAACACACACACACACACACACACACTGACCTTTCTCCTGCACTGGTGTCTCTGACAGTTCCTGGTCCTGGGACACTTGGAGTCACACAGGTACTCCTTGTGACACGGCATCACCTTCCTGTGCTTCCCACACCTGCACTCCTTGTCCACCTCCTGCAGGGACGAGCTCTGCCTCAGTGGGTGTGTTTCACCCTTCATCAGTGTGTGTGTGTGTGTGTGTGTGTGTGTGTGTGTGTGTGTGTGACCTGTCTGCAGGTCTCACAGCTCCCGCGATGACATCTCATGGAACAGGTGTGTTTCAAACACAGCAGACAGCGGTCACAGGTGTCGCCACACGTAGGAACTTCCTCTGTACATGGCAGGGACGATTCTACACACACACACACACACACACACACACACACACACACAGAGTCAAGACACACACACACACATCGTGACGTCTAGAAAACAAAGACGTGTGTGTCTCTCACTGGTCTTCCCACATGGACAGGATCTGCTGACGGAGCGGGGACAGGGAGGACAGAGACCATCATGACACACCTCCTCACAGGTGTGATGTCCACAGGTGAGCGGTGCTCCACACACCTGAAACACAACCAGAGTGTGTTATTGTTTTACTCCAGATGTGTGTCTGTGTTAACCTGATCCCTCTAACAGCCAGCAGGTGGCAGCAGAGAGTTGACTCTACCTACAGGTCCGAGACTAGACCAGAGACCTGGTCCAGACCAGACCCAGTAAACTAGACCAGAGACCTGGTCCAGACCAGATCCAGTAAACTAGACTAGACCAGGAACCTGGTCCAGACCAGACTTAGTAAACCAGACTAGACCAGGGTGTCTGGAGGTCTTACCTGCTCACAGGTCCAGCGGGGGCTGGAGCAGGGTCTCTCTGAGGTCTGACGTCCACACACACACCTCTGAAGGCTGACTCTGGGACATGGAGAGCACTCTGAGACACACACACACACACACACACACAGACACACGGTGTTAGCAGCGCCTGCTCACCTAGCGAGCGCGCTCAGTCTAAAAGTATCTCATGAGGTGAAAGAGGCCAAGGACTGGAGTCACTGGAGCATCAGGTCAGAGTCAGAGGAGTGTTTAGTAGAGAGGAGAGGTCTGTAAAACTGAGTGGTTAGTGTGTGTGTGTACCTGTGTGACAGGGCTGAGAACAGGTGTGCTGCTTACAGGATAACAGCTTCCCACAGGGCTGTTGACAGGACCAGGCCTGGAAACACACACACACACCTCAGGTCAGAGAACCGACACAGACCTGACCCCCCTCAGGAGGAGGATCAGGTGAACTAGCTCTCACTATAGACTCAGAGCTCTGTATCAGGTCAAAGGTCAACAGGTCTAACTGGGCCTTAGAACTGGTCTTAGATCTTCAACTGGTCCCTAGAAAGTTCTCAAGTAGGGTTGTCATGGTTACTGGTGTAGTGGTAAACCTCGGTAAAAATGTTGACAATAATAATTAGTGTCTTTTATTTATTATTATTATCTCGGTGAAGCTTCCACACATGCGCACTTTGTAGTTTACTACCTCAGCTCTGCAGTTTACTACCTCAACTCTGCAGTTTACTACCTCAACATTGTAGTTTACTACCTCAACATTGTAGTTTACTACCTCAACATTGTAGTTTACTACCTCAACATTGTAGTTTACAACCTCAACTTTGTAGTTTACTACCTCAACATTGTAGTTTACAACCTCAACTTTGTAGTTTACTACCTCAACTTTGTAGTTTACTACCTCAACTTTGTAGTTTACTACCTCAACTTTGTAGTTTACTACCTCAACTTTGTAGTTTACTACCTCAACTTTGTAGTTTACTACCTCAACTTTGTAGTTTACTACCTCAACTCTGCAGTTTACTACCTCAACATTGTAGTTTACTACCTCAACATTGTAGTTTACTACCTCAACATTGTAGTTTACTACCTCAACTTTGTAGTTTACTACCTCAACTTTGTAGTTTACTACCTCAACTTTGTAGTTTACTACCTCAACTTTGTAGTTTACAACATCAACTTTGCAGTTTGCAACCTCAACTTTGCAGTTTACAACCTCAATTTTGTCGTTTACAATCTGAACTCTGCAGTTTACAACCTCAACTTTGCAGTTTACTACCTCAACATTGTAGTTTACTACCTCAACATTGTAGTTTACTACCTCAACGTTGTAGTTTACTACCTCAACATTGTAGTTTACAACCTCAACTTTGTAGTTTACTACCTCAACTTTGTAGTTTACAACATCAACTTTGCAGTTTACAACCTCAACTTTGCAGTTTACAACCTCAACTTTGCAGTTTACAACCTCAACTTTGCAGTTTACAACCTCAACTTTGCAGTTTACAACCTCAACTTTGCAGTTTACAACCTCAGCTTTGCAGTTTACAACCTCGATTTTGTCGTTTACAATCTGAACTCTGCGGTTTACAATCTGAACTCTGCGGTTTACAATCTGAACTCTGCGGTTTACAATCTGAACTCTGCGGTTTACAATCTCGACTTTGCGGTTTACAACCTCGACTTTGTGGTTTACAACCTCGACTTTGTGGTTTACAACCTCGACTTTGTGGTTTACAACCTCCACTTTGTGGTTTACAACCTCCACTTTGTGGTTTACAACCTCCACTTTGTGGTTTACAACCTCAACTTTGCAGTTTACAACTTCAACTTTGCAGTTTACAACCTCAATTTTGTCGTTTACAATCTGAACTCTGCAGTTTACAACCAAAACTTTGTAGTGCATATAGACCGTGTCACTGACATCCCCGTACTGAAATGAGGCTACGAGGCTCACAGGGGCAGATAAGAGATGGTCACCAGTGCTGATTATGAATTTGATGACATCTCCCCAAATCTGAAAAGCTCTCTGGAAGGACACAAGCTGAGGACAACATTATCCTGATCTAGAGGGTTTATTTAGTTGTCTAGTTGAACATATTCAACATCCTTTAAACAAAATACCGTGGTAATACCAGAGACCGTGATCATTCTGGTCACAATAACCATGAAGGTACATTCTCACACCGTGACAACCCTACTCTCAAGTCCACAAAGGCCTGCAGGTACCTGGAGAACCCAGAACTCTGAGCCCAGAACCTGGACCCAAACCCAGACCCCTCCCTAGACCCAACCTGTTATAGGTGTCTACCTTGTTGCTGCAGCGGCGGGGGAGGGGCTTAGCGTTACCACACATGCAGGACACGGACACCATCTTTGGACATGGAGGGCAGGGACCTGAAAACACAGAGTCAGTTTCACTGTACAGGTAACACAGTAGACCTGGTCTAGTTACATCGTCTGCTGCTCTGAAATCCTGAAACTACATTCATGAAAGGTAATCAGTCAAATAGTGTGTGTGTGTGTGTGTGTGTGTGTGTGTGTGTGTGTGTGTGTGTGTGTGTGTGTGTGTGTGTGTGGTTACCAGGGTGACAGAGCAGCAGACAGGTGTGTCCACAGGTGGGATTGAGCTCCTTCTGGCAGATGGAGCCACAGGAGTGAGGAACCAACCAGGGATCAGCTGGAGGATCCTGGAGCTTCCCACAGTAACACATGTACCTGAACACAACACACACACACACACACACGCACACACACAGGACTTTGAGACCAGCTGAAACACTCTACATCAACACGTCGATCACCATGAAGGCTCTGCTAAACTTGAAGCAGTGACGGATCCAGATGGTCCTGTCTGGACTGACAGTAGGGGACCCTGTCAGAATGTCATCAGTACAGGAGGTCCAGGTGCTGGTGTCATCTAGAACTGTTCATAATAAAAGTAGCTCATAGCTCATCAATCATAACATACAGGTTACTGTCTAAAGTAGATGATTCGATAGTTAAGTGGGAGGCAGACCTGTCAGTCAGTTATAACTAGGGCTGAAACGATTCTTCGAGTACCTCGAATAATTCGAGTACAAAAAAGCCTCGAGGCTTCGTTTAATTCATATTTAATTAATTCATGGCTTTGCAATCGCCCGGGGTCATGTTTCACCCGGACCGAAATAAGTGGCGTACATACACACTGCACTGAATGCACACGCGAGTAGCGAATGTAACTTAATTTTATCTTAAGCCATGGTGGACAACTAGACCGTACTATTACTACTAGTACTACTAGTACTAGACCGGCACAGACTGAAAGATGTTGGTAGGTACCGGTAGCAAAAAAACACGGTGCCGACTTTGGTACTGAGATGCTTCATTTATCCGCCTGCGCAGCTACACGGGTGGAGACACAGGTGAGACGGAGGAGCAGAGAGCCCCTCCCCTCCCTGTCAAAACAGCGTAGCGAGTTGCGGGTTAAAAATTCCGAAGTTTCGCCGCATTTTGGGAAGGTAAACAGGAACAAAGCAAAATGAAACTTATGCTATGAGATTTGTGCCGCAAAAAACAGGCATTCCAGCAATTAGTCAAAGCCACGCATCGCGTATGGAATTAACTTGCTGCTGCAGCTCTTTCACTTCAGTCCGACTGAAAAAAAGGTGTGTGAGGGGAAGACAGTGACATAACAGAAAGTTCAGAGGTCAGCAATAAATACCAGTAATAATAGTAAATGCACTTATATGCCACAAAACCATGGTTTATATCTATTTTTTATTTAAAAAATGTTTAATACTTTGTTATTTTCTCTCAGATTTATACATTGTACATGTAATTTATACATGCATATATATTTATATGTATGCATATTCATGTATATTTATATATACATACATACATGTAATTTATTAGAGTACTCGATTAATCGAAAAAAGATTCGATAGAGTACTCGATTACAAAAATATTCGATAGCTGCAGCCCTAGTTATAACCCAAACTTCTGGTCTCAGACATGTTTACAATCTTTTAGAATGACTAGAAACCCCAGTTTATCCTACATAGAGTTCACTATACAGGTCAACGGATGTTCTCTACTCCAGGTCTCCTCCTCCTCTAGACCCTGGCTGGTTCAGTTCTGCTGCAGCTACAGGTGAGTCTGACCTACCTGTTGGGTGTGGCGCTGGGGGGGTACTCCGTCCGGCACTTTGGACTGAGGAGACAAGAACCAGAACAACAGCTGCTTTGTGAGTCTGAACATCGTCATGATCCAAGAGAAACAGTAGAAGAAGAAATCACACCCAGTCGTTAAAGACTCAGGGTCAGCTGAGTGACTGCTGCAGGTCTACAGACGGCTCTGGGAACAGGTCTGGAATCAGTGTGTGAAGATTCTAATAAACCAAAATCTGATTCAATAACTCAATAACATCAGTCACATCTGCTTTCATAAGTGCTGTAGTGTCATTTCAGCAGTTTAGTGCCATTTCACATCCAACCACTAGGGGGCACACCCGCTGCATTGGTGGCATAGAGTACACACATAAAATAAACCTTCATGTTGACTGCTAACAGAAGCTCAACGTGTGTCTCATCTGTTCTCTGCCACAGCATCACGTTGAGGTGACAACAATCAGTTACCCTCAGACCACCAGTGGCTGATGGGTAACGTGTCGGGGTGGGGCTACAGGACGCAGGAGGGGGAGGTGGAGGGTTTGTGAGGGGCCGAGGTACGTTGGACTCAAAATGCTCCACATAGTAGCTTTAGACTCCAGGTGATCAGACCTCCCTCTGGGTCCTCAGAAGAGCAGCTCACCTGGTCCAGGTGTTCAGCAGGTTGTGTTCAGCAGGTTGTGTTCAGCAGGTTGTGTTCAGCAGGTTGTGTTCAGCAGGTTGTGTTCAGCAGGTTGTGTTCAGCAGGTTGTGTTCAGCAGGTTGTGTTCAGCAGGTTGTGTTCAGCAGGTTGTGTTCAGCAGGTTGTGTTCAGCAGGTTGTGTTCAGCAGGTTGTGTTCAGCAGGTTGTGTTCAGCAGGTTGTGTTCAGCAGGTTGTGTTCAGCAGGTTGTGTTCAGCAGGTTGTGTTCAGCAGCTTGTGCTCATAAGCAAGCACTCATCAGACTGCAATAGTCAGACGNNTCCAACCCGAGTCCTCAGGTCCACAGACCAGAATCTACTAACAGCTCCAACCTGAGTCCTCAGGTCCACAGACCAGAATCTCCTAACAGTTCCAAGGACCAGATTTAAAGTCCAGGTGATCGCTCCTTCCAGTCTGTTGCACCTCGACTTTGGAATGACCTTCCTTTAGTTTTACGCTGTATAGACAGTCTGGACTCCTTTAAAAAGCAGCTGAAGACCCAATTATTCAAAACTGCTTTTAAATAACTATTTTGTGTTCTCTTGTTGTTTAAAGTGCCTGTGACTCCATATTTAAATCACTTTATATTAAACAGGTGTAATATTTGGTGCCTCTAGATCAGCGTTGCACCATTATAACTCAAAACACGCTGTAATTATTTCCTAAGGAGCAACTCAGAGATCAGAAGAAAGCGCCGCCTTCCAGTTCTGCTGGGTTTCTCCTTATTTGGCAGCCTGACACTTCTGCTGCAGTAGGGGGCAGTGTCCAGTAGGGGGCAGTGTCCAGTAGGGGGCAGTGTCCAGTAGGGGGCAGTGCCCAGTAGGGGGCAGTGTCCAGTAGGGGGCAGTGTCCAGTAGGGGGCAGTGTCCAGTAGGGGGCAGTGCCGTCGCGTGAAAGAGAAACAAAACTGAAACTAAACACTACACGGTCTATGGGCAATGGTGGCGGCACTGCCTCGCTCCAGCTGTCGTGAACGTGCATGTGGGCGGAGAATTTACCATATAAGGAAGTCCGGATCACTATGACCTCATAGCGGGCTGGAATGAAAAAAACAGTTTGAAACCTGGGTCTGAAATCTGGAAGAGCTTCTCACTGGCTGGACTAGGAGACAGATGGACGCCGTTTGTTGCTCTTTCTGGCAGGTTGAAGGTGAGAACTCAACACATGATAGATAAGTCAGAAAACACGGAAAACCAGGACATGGGCACTTTAATGATTTTGATTTGTAATGATATTTTGTTTGTTTTATTAATTTTATTTGTTTTATCATGTTTGATTCTGTTTTCTGTGAAGCACTTTGTGATTTTTTCTGTGAAAGGTGCTATAGAAATAAACTTTACTTACTTACTTACTTACTGTAGTAGTAGTAGTATGTAGTATAGTATGTAGTACTGTGTAGTAGTATGTAGTACTGTGTTGTAGTAGTAGTAGTAGTAGTAGTATGTAGTATAGTATGTAGTACTGTGTAGTAGTAGTAGTATGTAGTACTGTATAGTAGTATGTAGTATAGTATGTAGTGCTGTGTAGTAGTATGTAGTACTGTGTAGTAGTAGTAGTAGTAGTATGTAGTACTCTGTAGTCGTATGTAGTACTGTGTAGTAGTAGTAGTATGTAGTACTCTGTAGTCGTATGTAGTACTGTGTAGTAGTAGTAGTATGTAGTATAGTATGTAGTACTGTGTAGTAGTAGTAGTAGTAGTAGTAGTATATAGTACTAGGGTTGGGCGATGTGTAACTTTTTTCCAATCGTCCATCGTCAGTCCAAAAATCGATGATGGGCTAAAGACTTATTCACACAGGTGACATGTTGACATATTTGCGGGCGGAGCAATGTAAACACACACTAATGGATTTACCAAATTAGAACTCAGAAGTCCCAAAATTGAGGAAATAGTTGTAAAAAACACAGCGTGGCCTGTTTGGGGCTACTTTGGCTTTAAACAGACGTCTAGTGGCAGCAAAGAGCTCCGACATCGAGTGTTTACCTTCTGCTGTGTGCTAACTAAGCTAACACAGAGCTAGCAGCTAGCTGCTGCTGCTCCGTCACCAAAATCGCTCAAAAAGACTTCAAACTGCAGCGGAGATTTATTTGATGGAAGCGACGTTCACTGAAGGGGTTTTTATTGGTATTTCAGTTTTAGTTTCATGTTGTTTTTGTCGTTTATCAGACTTAGCTGAAGACAGTTGAACACCAGATCGGTGTTATGACTCGCTAAATATTCCTAGCACCGGTAGCAGACGCGTAAACACGGTTTAACTGGAACAAAGCCAGTCTCTGATGGTTTCCTCCCCACCACACCATAGATATTATTTAGATACATTTATTTTCTGAACACAAGCTGCTGCCGTTCTCTGTCTGTCTGCTACGGACTGAGGAAACACCGCTGCTCCGCCAGCTCTCGGGGGAGGAGGAGGGAAAAGGAGCTGCTGCTGCAGCTGGGAGGAGTTTAAAAAGAGCATTATTTATTATTTTTACGTGGGCTGCGTCCTTTGACTTCAACCAAACGTTGTTAATAATTAAGAAATTAATTTATAGTGGGACGAATAAATCGTTGAAAAACGGGAGGCGATTGGCTGAGCCCATCGCCGATGGTCGATACACTCGTCTGATCGCCCAACCCTATATAGTACTGTGTAGTAGTAGTAGTATGTAGTATTGTGCAGTAGTAGTAGTATATAGTACTGTGTAGTAGTAGTATGTAGTATAGTATGTAGTATTGTGTAGTAGTAGTATATAGTACTGTGTAGTAGTAGTAGTATGTAGTATTGTGTAGTAGTAGTAGTATATAGTACTGTGTAGTAGTAGTAGTATATAGTACTGTGTAGTAGTAGTAGTACTATAGTATGTAGTATTGTGTAGTAGTAGTATATAGTACTGTGTAGTAGTAGTAGTATGTAGTAATAGTAGTAACGTGCAACACTGTGTAGTAGTAGAAGTAGTAATGTGTAATACTGTGTAGTAGTAGAAGTAGTAATGTGTAATACTGTGTAGTAGCAGTAGTAGTAATGTGTAGTACTGTGTAGTAGCAGTAGTAGTAATGTGTAATACTGTGTAGTAGCAGTAGTAGTAATGTGTAGTACTGTGTAGTAGTAGAAGTAGTAATGTGTAATACTGTGTAGTAGCAGTAGTAGTAATGTGTAATACTGTGTAGTAGCAGTAGTAGTAATGTGTAGTACTGTGTAGTAGTACTGTGTAGTACTATGTAGTAGTAGTGTGTAGTACTGTGTTGTAGTAGTATAGCATGTAGTATTGTGTTGTAGTATATAGTATTGTCTAGTAGTAGTAGTAGTATATAGTACTGTGTAGTAGTAGTAGTATGTAGTAGAAGTAGTAATGTGTAATACTGTGTAGTAGCAGTAGTAGTAATGTGTAGTACTGTGTAGTATTGTGTTGTAGTACTGTGTAGTAGTAGTATTATGTAGTACTGTGTAGTAGTAGTATTATGTAGTACTGTGTAGTAGTAGTATTATGTAGTACTGTGTAGTAGTAGTATTATGTATTACTTTGTATTATGTAGTACTGTGTATTAGTAGCAATATGTAGTACTGTGTATTAGTAGCAATATGTAGTACGGTGTATTAGTAGCAATATGTAGTACTGTGTATTAGTAGCAATATGTAGTACTGTGTATTGGTAGTAATATGTAGTACTGTGTATTAGTAGTACTGTGTAGTAGTAGTACTGTGTAGTAGTAGTAGTACTGTGTAGTAGTAGTAGTAGTGTGTAGTACTGTGTAGTAGTAGTTTGTAGTAGTAGTGTGTAGTACTGTGTAGTAGTAGTTTGTAGTAGTAGTGTGTAGTACTGTGTAGTAGTAGTGTGTAGTATAGTATGTAGTACTGTCTAGTAGTAGTAGTATATAGTACTGTTTAGTAGTAGTAGTATGTAGTAGTAGTAGTAATGTGTAATACTGTGTAGTACTGTGTAGTATTGTACTGTGTAGTATTGTGTTGTAGTACTGTGTAGTAGTAGTATTATGTAGTACTGTGTAGTAGTATTATGTAGTACTGTGTAGTAGTAGCAATATGTAGTACTGTGTATTAGTAGCAATTTGTAGTACTGTGTATTAGTAGCAATTTGTAGTACTGTGTAGTAGTATTATGTAGTACTGTGTAGTAGTATTATGTAGTACTGTGTATTAGTAGCAATATGTAGTACTGTGTATTAGTAGCAATTTGTAGTACTGTGTAGTAGTAGTATTATGTAGTACTGTGTAGTAGTAGTAGTAATGTGTAGTACTGTGTAGTAGTAGTAGTAATGTGTATTACTGTGTAGTAGTAGCAATGTGTAGTACTGTGTAGTAGTAGCAATGTGATGTACTGTGTAGTAGTAGTAGTGTGTAGTACTAGTAGTGTGTAGTACTGTGTAGTAGTAGTAGTAGTTGTGTGTAGTACTGTGTAGTAGTAGTTGTGTGTAGTACTGTGTAGTAGTAGTTGTGTGTAGTACTGTGTAGTAGTAGCTGTGTGTAGTACTGTGTAGTAGTAGTAGTACTGTGTAGTAGTAGTAGTACTGTGTAGTAGTAGTAGTACTGTGTAGTAGTAGTAGTAATGTGTAGTACTGTGTAGTAGTAGTAATGTGTAGTACTGTGTAGTAGTAGTAATGTGTAGTACTGTGTAGTAGTAGTAGTAGTAGTAGTGTGTAGTACTGTTTAGTAGTAGTAGTAGTGTGTAGTACTGTTTAGTAGTAGTAGTAGTGTGTAGTACTGTTTAGTAGTAGTAGTAGTAGTGTGTAGTACTGTTTAGTAGTAGTAGTAGTAGTGTGTAGTACTGTTTAGTAGTAGTAGTAGTGTGTATTACTGTTTAGTAGTAGTAGTGTGTAGTACTGTTTAGTAGTAGTAGTAGTAGTGTGTAGTACTGTTTAGTAGTAGTAGTAGTAGTGTGTAGTACTGTTTAGTAGTAGTAGTAGTGTGTAGTACTGTTTAGTAGTAGTAGTAGTGTGTAGTACTGTTTAGTAGTAGTAGTAATGTGTAGTACTGTGTAGTAGTAGTACTGTGTAGTAGTAGTAGTAGTGTTTAATACTGTGTAGTAGTAGTAGTAGTGTGACTGACCTGCTGTGTCCTCTTGACGGAGGCGATGCAGATCAGACAAGTGAGCGCTCCAGACTGGAACAGGTCACTGACATACTGACCTGTTCTCAGCAGACCTGATGAGTCTCCACCTGAAAGAAAGACATCAGGACAAACTGAGTCTCCACCTGAAAGAAGGACATCAGGACAAACTGAGTCTCCACCTGAAAGAATGACATCAGGACAAACTGAGTCTCCGCCTGAAAGAAGGACATCAGGACAAACTGAGTCTCCACCTGAAAGAATGACATCAGGACAAACCGAGTCTCCACCTGAAAGAAGGACATCAGGACAAACCGAGTCTCCACCTGAAAGAAGGACATCAGGACAAACCGAGTCTCCACCTGAAAGGAGGACATCAGGACAAACCGAGTCTCCACCTGAAAGAATGACATCAGGACAAACTGAGTCTCCACCTGAAAGAAAGACATCAGGACAAACCGAGTCTCCACCTGAAAGAAAGACATCAGGACAAACCGAGTCTCCACCTGAAAGAAAGACATCAGGACAAACCGAGTCTCCACCTGAAAGGAGGACATCAGGACAAACCGAGTCTCCACCTGAAAGGAGGACAT
>SSNR01000513.1:301293-310924 GCA_006937965.1 Callopanchax toddi | reverse complement strand
CTAACAGGTAATATAGAGTTCTAACTGTAGAGGTTAGCTAACAGGTAATATAGAGTTCTAACTGTAGAGGTTAGCTAACAGGTAATATAGAGTTCTAACTGTAGAGGTTAGCTAACAGGTAATATAGTGTTCTAACTGTAGAGGTTAACTAACAGGTAATATAGTGTTCTAACTGTAGAGGTTAACTAACAGGTATTATAGTGTTCTAACTGTAGAGGTTAACTAACAGGTATTATAGTGTTCTAACTGTAGAGGTTAACTAACAGGTATTATAGTGTTCTAACTGTAGAGGTTAACTAACAGGTAATATAGTGTTCTAACTGTAGAGGTTAACTAACAGGTAATATAGAGTTCTAACTGTAGAGGTTAACTAACAGGTAATATAGAGTTCTAACTGTAGAGGTTAACTAACAGGTAATATAGAGTTCAGAGAATCTCAATGGGACTATTCATGGTCAATTACAAATGTTATTAAAAAATAATTATAAAGATCTGGAATATAAACTTTTTTCAACCCTCAGTCAGAGACCCGACCATCAGACATCCAGCTGACCTTTCTAAAGCTCATATACTGTTTGATGGCGTCGATCCGAGCCTGGAAGTCGGCTCTGGCGGCGTTCATGTTGGTGATCATTGAGCCAACATTACCAACGATGGTGGCAAAAATCAGCACTCCTACCTGGAGTCAGACAGAAAAAACACTTATTTCCTGAGTACAGGTTTTTGTTTTGGTGAGAGAAACATGATATTTCATCTGAACAGTTTTGAAGATACAAGGTTTTTTCCTGACAGCAATGAAGACGCTTGTATTGCTTTGGCTCAGGTTTACAGAATCACCTGGCCTGGCCTCGGCCTCTCCCTGTCCTCCTCCACCTCCATAGTCTCATGTTTGACCAGATTCATTTATTTTACATTTTAGGAAACATTTCTGACAGATAAACTGACATTTAAAACTGGACTGCTCTCTGGTTTTTTCTGCTACTGCTGCAAAACTGATGAACCAGTAGAATCCAACGGCCGGCACGCAAAGCATCCTGGGATAGCCTTGGCCAGCGAGGATACACCAGACCCGTCCTTGAAATTGGGGTGGAGCGAGGACGCATTTGAGGACGCATGAATGAGTATCCTTTGAATTCGGACAGCACTCGTCGCGGCGCTGTGACGTCATCGGCCTCGAAATGCGTCCTCAGAAGCGTCCTACCCCTGAATTCAAGACGGATGGTTTATTTATTTATCAGAACGTCCTGAGCGGCCAGATGAGCGGCCAGGACACCAGGAAGTTTCCTGGTTCTCCTGATTACCAGTCCGTCACTGGTTACGCTGTTGAGTTTACTGGATGTAGGATTGTCCAGGCGTCTCCGTTTAAAACGTGCTAGTTTCAGAGAGGGTTAGGAGAGCTCTCTGCATTAATCCCACGTCAAATCAAACAACACCGTTAAAGGGGGCTTTGCGTTAAAAATGCGTTAACGTTGACAAACGGATTTTGTAAGTAATGAAATTCATTCATTCAATAAAACGTTGTTGCTGTCAGGCAATAACCTGGTGTCTCCAAAGAGACAACGTAAGAAACAAGTGACGAGCCCCTTCTGACAGACTGATTTGAAGAGTCGTCCATTAAACTACTGATGACATCAGAAAGCCACACCCACCAGGAAGTCAGTCACAACAAAGAAGTACTCCGAGTTCTCTACAGGGGGCGGAGTCTCTCCTATGGTGGTGAGGGTCAGCGTAGACCAGTACATGCTGTAGGCGTACTTCCTCACCAGACGACCAAACTCCGGATCTGCTGGGTCAGGATACACGAACCTGTCGGCACCAAAGCCTGAGGGACCGAGACGCAGAGACACGCTGCAGCTTTGGGTCTTCACAACGTTTACAAAACACAAGACTTAACCCACCAATGGCCTTGGAGAAGGAGTAGTAGAGGCAGGCGTTCCAGTGGATGATGATGAGGATGTACATGACCAGGTTGGAGATACGAAGAGCATTGGGGTAGTTAGTCCTGGTCTCGGTCCGCTGGAAGAACTCCATCATCCTAAAACAAGTGTTCAAGTTCAGACCCTAGGACCTCCTAGAACCGGTTTAAACCAGAACTGGTGATGTCAGCGCGTCTACCTGTTGAACCTCAGCAGTTTGTTGAGGCGGATCTCAGGATACGTGGTCCCGAGGAGCAGGTAGAGCACGTCGGTGGGAACCATGGACACCAGGTCCAGTTTGAACTGAGGAGTCTTCATGTAACGCTCACGCAGCTTCAGCTCGTCCTTCACCAGTAAGCCCTGCTCCAAGTAGCCTTCACACACACACACACACACACACACACACACACACACACACACAGAGCGAGAGAACAGGTGAGGCAGAGTGGTAACGTGTGTACAGGACTGGGTTTCTGGGGCGGGTCTACTGACCAGTCCTGGTCCGGAACACCATGTCCAGAAGGTAGATGGAGTCAGACGCAAAGTCCAGAAAAAACCAGAGGATCAGGTAGTTCGTCTGCAGCTCCTCGAAACATGCTCTGAAACACACACACACACACACACACACACACACACACACACACACACACACACACACACACACACACACACACACACACACACACACACACACACACACACACACCAGGTTATAAAGTCCTATTCATACTCCACGAGAAGAAAGAACTTTGCTCTCGCTGGGGTTCTGCGAGAACAAGACAAAAGCAGGGAGCATTCATACTCCACCAGAACTCAGTTGTCAACTATTTCATCAACGTGTCATACAGGTGTGCGTATCAGGGGTGTGTGTGTGTGTGGAGGGGAGGGTGTGTGTGTGCAGTTCAAAACGATCCGTCCTCGCTACGTGAGGAGCGGAGGCATACGGGTCTCCGGCGCAAACCCTGGCGGTCCGCGCTGGTCCTCCTAGCTCGGGTCGATCCAGACCGTCACCCTTCAGGTCCGTCCGCACAAAGCAGCAGGCGCCGGAGAAAAACGCTAACCGCACTAACCACGCTCATCCTCCCTTTCTGACCAATCACAGCGGTTGTTAAGTTCGGCCCAGCTGATGTGCACAAGAACAAGCCGTTAGCGCTGCCGAACTGGGTCCCCAGTGAGAACAAAGTTCTTGCTTCTCGTGGAGGATGAACAGGCCTTTAGTGTGTTGCTGTGTGACCTTTTGTCATCACTGGGGTGGTACCCTCAAAAGTACAATTTTGTACCTTTAACTGGGGGTTGTATCCTACTCCTCAGGGTACAAATGTGTCCTAAGGTACAGGTTTGACTAGTAAAAGGTACAAACTACAAGGGTACAAATTTATACCCCAGTTAAGGTTCAAAATGGAACCTCTGAGGTCCCACCCCAGTGACGACAACAGGTACAATTCTGTATTTTCATTTCTACCAGTGTACAGCATGCTGCTGTGTGCTACAGTGTGTTGCTGTGTACTACAGTGTGTTGCTGTGTACTACAGTGTGGTACCTGGCTATGATCAGGGTCCAGTTGTACATCACTGGGACGGTGATGATGAAGAGCCAGTAGTAGTAGACGTTTGCTGCTGTGTGCTACAGTGTGTTGCTGTGTACTACAGTGTGTTGCTGTGTACTACAGTGTGTTGCTGTGTGCTACAGTGTGGTACCTGGCTATGATCAGGGTCCAGTTGTACATCACTGGGACGGTGATGATGAAGAGCCAGTAGTAGTAGACGTTTGCTGCGGGGTCGAACACTCTGATCTGTTTCTCTCTGAAACCAGAAAACTGATGAATCATCAGAATTTAAAGGTTGTAGAAATGGTTCTGAAATGTGAACTCACGCCTCCTCTTTGGCCTTTTTCTCTTTCTCCTGTTTCTCCTTCTCCTTCTTCTCCTTCTCCTCCTTCTCCTTCTGCTTTCTCTCTTTCTTCTCCTGTTTTTCTTTCCTGAGTAAAACATACACTTTCACTTTGTGGATTCTATTTTCTGAGTCTTATCTAATGGAATGGTTTATTGAATGATGAATAAACAGCAGACTTACTCCCTTTTCTCTTTTTTCTCTTTCTTTACCTTCTTTTTTCTCTTCTTTTCCTCCCTGGGAGACATTTCCAAAAACAAACAACCTGAGATTTGATAGTTGTCGTCACGAATGACACAAAACTAAGAAGCTGAATCTGATTTGATCAGAAATCTGTTGAGAAACTGAACTTTAAGCAGAAAAACTCTTTACGTGACCGATTTCCTGGGAGGACTAAAAGTTTGTTTATAAAAGATTTAAAAGAGTTCCCCAGATTCAGAGTGGAGAGATGACGTCATCGAAACAATATAGCTTTCCTCTACGTTTCTGTAATACCAATACTGATTTTACTAAACACAGTAAAAGAGGTCAGGTGACCATCTGCAGCAGTCAAGGAGCAACAAACGGCTGCTCGCTGTCATTTTCAGTCTACGTAACACTCTACGTAACACTCTAACACTCTACGTAACACTCTACATAACACTCTAACACTCTACGAAACACTAACACTCTATGAAACACTCTAACACTCTACGTAATACTCTAACACTCTACATAACACTCTACGTAACACTCTAACACTCTACGTAACAATCTAACACTCTACGTAACACTCTAACACTCTACATAACACTCTAACACTCTACATAACACTCTACGTAACACTCTAACACTCTACGTAATACTCTAACACTCTACATAACACTCTACGTAACACTCTACGTAACACTCTACGTAACACTCTAACACTCTACGTAACAATCTAACACTCTACATAATACTCTAACACTATACGTAACACTCTAACACTCTACGTAACACTCTAACACTCTACATAACACTCTATGAAACACTCTACGAAACATTCTATGTAACACTCTAACACTCTACGAAACACTCTAACACTCTATGTAACACTCTACGAAACACTCTATGTAACACTCTACGTAACACTCTAACACTCTATGTAACACTGTATGTAACACTCTAACACTCTATGTAACACTCTACGTAATACTCTAACACTCTATGTAACACTCTACGTAACATTCTAACACTCTACGTAACACTGTAACACTCTACAAAACACTCTACGTAACACTCTACAAAACACTATGAAACACTCTACGAAACATTCTACATAACACTCTAACACTGTACAAAACACTCTACAAAACACTCTAACACTCTATGTAACACTCTACGAAACACTTTATGTAACACTACGTAACACTCTAACACTCTATGTAACACTCTACAAAACACTCTACGTAACACTCTACGTAACACTCTAACACTCTATGTAACACTCTACGTAACACTAACACTCTACGTAACACTCTACAAAACACTATGAAACACTCTACGAAACATTCTACGTAACACTCTAACACTGTACAAAACACTCTACAAAACACTCTAACACTACGTAACACTCTAACACTCTACGTAACAATCTAACACTCTACATAATACTTTAACACTCTACGTAACACTCTAACACTCTACGTAACACTCTAACACTCTACATAACACTCTATGAAACACTCTACGAAACATTCTATGTAACACTCTAACACTCTACGAAACACTCTAACACTCTATATAACACTATACGAAACACTCTATGTAACACTCTACGTAACACTCTAACACTCTATGTAACACTCTACGAAACACTCTATGTAACACTCTACGTAACACTCTAACACTCTATGTAACACTCTACGTAATACTCTAACACTCTATGTAACACTCTACGTAACACTCTAACACTCTATGTAACACTCTACGTAATACTCTAACACTCTATGTAACACTCTACGTAACATTCTAACACTCTACGTAACACTGTAACACTCTACATAACACTCTACGTAACACTCTACAAAACATTATGAAACACTCTACGAAACATTCTACATAACACTCTAACACTGTACAAAACACTCTACGAAACACTCTAACACTCTATGTAACACTCTACGAAACACTTTATGTAACACTACGTAACACTCTAACACTCTATGTAACACTCTACGTAACACTCTAACACTCTATGTAACACTCTACGTAACACTAACACTCTACGTAACACTCTACAAAACACTATGAAACACTCTATGAAACATTCTACATAACACTCTAACACTGTACAAAACACTCTACGAAACACTCTAACACTCTATGTAACACTCTACGAAACACTTTATGTAACACTACGTAACACTCTAACACTCTATGTAACACTCTACGAAACACTCTACGTAACACTCTACGTAACACTCTAACACTCTATGTAACACTCTACGAAACACTCTACGTAACACTCTAACACTCTACGAAACACTTTATGTAACACTACGTAACACTCTAACACTCTATGTAACACTCTACGAAACACTCTACGTAACACTCTAACACTCTACGAAACACTCTACGTAACACTTTACGTAACACTCTTATCACTCTACGTAACACTCTACAAAACACTCTACAGGGAGTGCAGAATTATTAGGTAAATGAGTATTTTGACCACATCATCCTCTTTATGCATGTTGTCTTACTCCAAGCTGTATAGGCTCAAAGCCTACTACCAGTTAATCATATTAGGAAAGATGAAATCTGAGTCCTATGATCAGTGGTGTTGTTTCTGAGGACTGTTCAGACCTTTACACTGGAGAAACTAAACAACAACTACACAAGAACATGTCTCAACACAGAAGAGACACATCACCAGGCCAGGACTCAGCAGTCCACCTCAGAGACAAGGGACACACGTTTGAAAACGACAACGTCCACATTTTGGACAGAGAAGACCGATGGTCTGAGAGAGGAGTTAAAGAAGACATCTATGTCAAACGTGAAAAACCAGCTTTAACCAGAGGAGGACTCAGATTTCATCTCTCCACCTCCTACCAGTCTGCTCTGAACTTCATTCTCTCCTCTGATCAGAACACCTCACCAGGACTCCAGCTGAATACAGTGGAGCGAACACCTCCTCAAGGGGGAGAAGGAGGTGTGTCACAGACAGAGGAAGAGAAGACTCTCTCTCCTTTACTATAGACAGAACTGACAAAGCTACTGGGATGAGCAGAAACGTCTTCAAAGAACCAAAGAAGTCCAGTTGTCTTTATTTAAAACCCTTTTTTGATCCTTTAAATGTTGATCTTTAGAAACTCAGTCAAATTATAAACAAGTCACCAGATTCTAGTCATCACTCAGTGTGTGTGTGTGTGTGTCTGTCTGTCTGTGTGTGTGTGTGTGTGTGTGTAGGTGTGTGTGTGTGTGTGTGTGTGTGTATGTGTGTGTGTGTGTGTGTGTGTGTGTGTCTGTGTGTGTGTGTGTGTGTGTAGGTGTGTGTGTGTGTGTGTGTGTGTGTGTGTGTGTGTGGGTGTGTGTGTGTGTGTGTGTGTGTGTGTGTGTGTGTGTGTGGGTGTTGGTGTGTGTGTGTGTGTGTGTGTGTGTGTGTGTGTGTAGGTGTCTGTGTGTGTGTGTGTGTGTGTGTGTGTCTGTGTGTGTGTGTGTGTGTGTGTGTGTGTAGGTGTGTGTGTGTGTGTCTGTGTGTGTGTGTGTGTGTGTAGGTGTGTGTGTGTGTAGGTGTGTGTGTGTGTGTGGGTGTGTGTGTGTGTGTGTGTGTGTGTGTGTGTGTGTGTGTAGGTGTGTAGGTGTTGTGTGGTGTGTGTGTGTGTGTGTGTGTGTGTGTGTGTGTGTGTGTGTGTGTGTGTGTGTGTGTGTGTGTGTGTGTGTGTCTGTCTGTCTGTGTGTGTGTGTGTGTGTGTGTAGGTGTGTGTGTGTGTGTGTGTGTGTGTGTGTGTGTGTGTGTGTGTGTGTGTGTGTGTGTGTGTGTGTGTGTGTGTGTGTGTGTGTGTGTGTGTGTGTGTAGGTGTGTGTGTGTGTAGGTGTCTGTGTGTGTGTGTGTGTGTGTGTGTGTGTGTGTGTGTGTGTGTGTGTGTGTGTGTGTGTGTGTGTGTGTGTAGGTGTGTAGGTGTGTCTGTGTGTGTGTCTGTGTGTGTGTGTGTGTGTCTGTGTGTGTGTGTGTGTGTGTGTAGGTGTGTGTGTGTGTGTGTTGTGTGTGTGTGTGTGTGTGTGTGTAGGTGTGTGTGTGTGTGTGTGTGTGTGTGTGTGTCTGTGTGTCTGTGTGTGTGTGTGTGTGTGTGTAGGTGTGTGTGTGTGTGTGTGTGTGTGTGTGTGTGTGTGTGTAGGTGTGTGTGTGTGTGTGTGTGTGTGTGTGTGTGTGTGTGTGTGTGTGTGTGTGTGTTGATCTTACTCCTCCTCCTCGTTGTTGTTGCTGTTATTGACGTTGAACAGGAGTCCCGGTCCTGAGTTCTGAGTGAACCTGGAACAGAAACCTGGTGAATTACCTGATAACTTCTGTGAGACCTTAGGTCCAACAGAACTGGTCTAAACCATGTTTCCATTGCAGGGTTTGGTCGATATTTTGTCTGTTTCCATTGTAAAACCAGTTCCTACTGTAATGAAGAGTGAAGGCAGGTGGACCCAAGGTGCAGGTGGGAATGGAAGGCGTCGACTTGAACTTTAAAAGGTATTTATTAAACTAGGTCTTGGTAGGTAAACTCAAAAGCAGGCTTGGCAGACAAGGCAGAACTAAACAATCCAACAATAGGACAGGTCACATGAGGACTTAAAGGAGCAACTCGAGATAACGAGGCACAGCTGTGGGGAATTAACGACAGCCGACAGACTCAAGGAGGCATACGGGTCTGGATCGGTGAATGAATCCCTTGTGGTCTGCGGCTGGACCCTGCCGGTCAACCCGCAGACCACGATGGTGAATCTGCGGCTCGACCTCGCAGCGGCACCGGGTCCGCGAGGGATTCATTCACCGATCCAGACCCACCTCCTGGGTCTGTCAGCAGAGATCTGACCGTTGTTGTACATTGAAGTGATAAAATGCCAGCAAGTAGCACCAGGTTTGATCACTTTCAGAGCTCCAAACATTCAGTGATCAGCTGCGTTCAGGACGAGCTCGATGGATCAGTAGGAAATGAAAGAGTTTATAAAGAAGTTTCACAGGATGCAGCTGAAGGATTTGAGCGGACGGTGGAACAGTATCGGGCCAAGCTGGAGAAATTAAAAGCCCCATATAAGGACAGCGCTGGTATGACGTGACGATACACATTTACGTTTAACCCCACCTGCCAGTGAGGGTCTGACAGCTGATGGAAATGCTCACTGAAATAGCGGACTGTACCAACCTACGAGGATACGATCTGACCCACACCAAACCCTGCTATGGAAACATGGCTTAACTGGACCTTCTTGCCCACCCAAGCTGACCTGGTCCGTTTTTTTTACCCGTTGTGTTTTTAGTAACTCACTTGAGGGGATCTGTGAGGTCACCTGGGTCCTCCTCCATGTCCTGTAGAACAATGGTGGGCAGGTTCAGCCTGGACCCAGGGGGCGGGGCTTGAGGTGCTACTTTAGCCATGAGGAGTCTCTGTGGTCTCCTGTGATTGGAAAGAGAGGGACTTTGATGTTAGCTGGATGTTAATCCCACATAATTCAGTCTACAGGTCCTGGGGTCAGGGGTTAGGTTAGGCGTTAGGTCACTGGTCAGGCGTTGGTCTGCCTCCTGCTTGAAGGTCTCCAACTGAGGAGTTGTAGCCTGCTAGCTAGCGGCTGGTGATTTGTCATTTACTTTGT
>SSNR01000513.1:278793-291293 GCA_006937965.1 Callopanchax toddi | reverse complement strand
GGAGTTAGGGATGAGGAGCTGAATGTCTTCACTAGACCTGGTGTGATCATTATTATGGACAGGTGGAGACGAGAGGACAGGTGTCTTGTCCAGAATTGTCCTGTAAACAAACAGAAGCCAGTGGTGCAGTCTGTGGGTCTAAAGGAGAACCAGTCCACCAGTTCATAGAGACCAGTGGTGGAGTCTGTGGGTCTGAAGGAGGACCAGTCCACCAGTTCATAGAGACCAGTGGTGGAGTCTGTGGGTCTGAAGGAGAACCAGTCCACCAGTTCATAGAGACCAGTGGTGGAGTCTGTGGGTCTGAAGGAGGACCAGTCCACCAGTTCATAGAGACCAGTGGTGCAGTCTGTGGGTCTGAAGGAGAACCAGTCCACCAGTTCATAGAGACCAGTGGTGCAGTCTGTGGGTCTGAAGGAGGACCAGTCCACCAGTTCATAGAGACCAGTGGTGGAGTTTGTGGGTCTGAAGGAGGACCAGTCCACCAGTTCATAGAGACCAGTGGTGCAGTCTGTGGATCTGAAGGAGAACCAGTCCACCAGTTCATAGAGACCAGTGGTGGAGTCTGTGGGTCTGAAGGAGGACCAGTCCACCAGTTCATAGAGACTAGTGGTGCAGTCTGTGGGTCTGAAGGAGGACCAGTCCACCAGTTCATAGAGACCAGTGATGCAGTCTGTGGGTCTGAAGGAGAACCAGTCCACCAGTTCATAGAGACCAGTGGTGCAGTCTGTGGGTCTGAAGGAGGACCAGTCCACCAGTTCATAGAGACCAGTGGTGCAGTCTGTGGATCTGAAGGAGAACCAGTCCACCAGTTCATAGAGACCAGTGGTGGAGTCTGTGGTTCTGAAGGAGGCCCAGTCCACCAGTTCATAGAGACCAGTGGTGGAGTCTCTAGGTCTGAAGGAGGACCAGTCCACCAGTTCATAGAGACCAGTGGTGGAGTCTGTGGGTCTGAAGGAGAACCAGTCCACCAGTTCATAAAGACCAGTGGTGCAGTCTGTGGGTCTGAAGGAGAACCAGTCCACCAGTTCATAGAGACCAGTGGTGAGTGAAGGGAGCGTTAGACGGACGGCTGAGTGATGAAGAACGTCCAGTTGTTTCAGGGCAGAAGAAGCCATTTTGTAGATGATGTCATCGTAGTCCAGAGTTGGTCGTATTGACATTTTAACAAGGACCTGTTTGGTCCTGAGGCACACCTCTAGAAGTACACACACACACACACACACACACACACACACACACACACACACACACACACACACACACCCACACACACACACACACACACACACACACACGCTTATGGCAATCCTAATTAGCCAATCAAATCTGCCTGTGTGTGTGTGTGTGGGGGGGGTAGTTCAGTGGGTAGAGCTGTCATCTGGTAACCAGAGGGTTGTCAGTTCAATCCCACTTTGTTGTTATGCCCTTGAGCAAAAATGGTGGTCAGATGGTCTGGAAGCACCAGGTCTATACAGGCCTGTACACAACCAGTCCGCCGGTCCGCATCAGAACCGGGTTTCATTCATGGAACCAGAACCGCCTGCCTCTGTGGACCAGTACTTCCTCAGTCCTGATGGAGACCCCTCTACCTGACGAGCTTCACATCCTGTTACAGATCAGTGACTGAGTGGTCACATGACCTCTGAAGCTAGTGGACACACACAGTACGTCCGACCCACACACACACTCACACCTGACCAGGAGGGGTGCAGCGGGTCACTATAGATCTGTGATCCATAGATCACCCTCTATGGTTCAGGACACGGCTCACGGATCCAGCAGCGCTCTGCGTTTGTTAAATCCCCCCCGACCGACAGCTGGCTCTGAATCAGCTGATCAATAATTCCCTCTGAGAGAGGAGTTCATTCTGTCATCACACGTCAGGTTCTCTCTGTCAGAATCAGTCACTTTAGTTACCAGAACAAAGATCACTGATCGAGTTCTGATCCACTCTCTGCTGCGCTCAGACCAGCTGATCCTCCATCAGTCAGCTGATCGTCCTCTTCTCTGATAGTAAACCAGACTCATCTACTTCTGTCTAGATAACGTGTTGTGTTGGACTTTTATACGAGCCGACAGGTGTTCAGTCAGGAGCGATAGAACACCTTGATCATCACGCCAGTGTTCTACTAAAGAGAACAAAGTTATTTGTCTTTTATTTTTCTTTCTGCTGATCCGAAAAATGATCCAATCTTTGACTCAATCGTTCGGTCCAAACGATAGGATTGGCTGAAGTTTTTAGAGAACTGCAGGACAACCACTTTATTGATTTCTTTCAGGTTTTTTAATCTCCACAATATATTTGTAGTGTTGTACACTATGTAGTTAAACCTTGTAGTGTGTATAAAAGCTATGTTTTATTACTCACCTTCCGCTTTATCTATCACAGCTACCGAGGATTTAAAACCGAGAGTCTGTGTGCTCTGGAGACCTGGGTTTGAACAACTGTTTGTGATAAAAGCAGGATGATCTAGATTCTATTTAGTTGCAGGGAGCATTTATGTACCTGTTATTTGACGAATGGAAGCTGAGTCAGGAATAAATATATTCAATATTTATTATAAAAGCTGACGAACATTTGTAAACAGATTAGCATTTGAGGTAGCAAGTTGGTTAGCATTCACTAAGTGGTAGATGTTCTAATATTGATCTTCTGAGTTTAGAACCTGAGTCTCGCGGTGAAGACTAGGGAGTTAGCTTAAGGGTTTAGTTATCAGGGATAAGGTGGAGAGGTTACCTTGATGAGCAGCCTAGTGGTAGAGGGTTAGCTTTATCAAAGTAGCCTGCTTTACCAGGTCATGGGTCGTACTGCACCTCGCTCCTGGATCACGTCCGGCTGGTGGAGTTCGACGAGGAAGCGGAGATTCCCCCTCGGTCGATCTGGGAGCCCTGACAGGTCGATCGACCCGCCCGGGCGGCGGAGAGCGTCCGTGGATGCGGAGATCAGTGGGGCCCATGGCTAGTCGATTGATAGCTGGCTGTCTTACCCATTCTGGTTGGAATAGAGAGGCAGGTGGATGTTTCCTGCTCTCAGGGGTAAGAAGCTTCTTCGACTGCTACGGGGCTTGACCCGTTACCGGGACAGTCGGCATCAATAACCCACTGTGTAGCGAGTGACAGCGGCTTGTCGTCTCCTCCGAGGCTGGCGGAGAACTGAATTCTTCCGTGCGGAGCACCGTTAACATCAAAAGCATCGCCGGGCCGACGTATCGAACGCTCGGGAGGCAGAGACTGAATGATGAAGGATGAAAGAATGGTTGAGGTCCCTTTGGAGGAACCACCAGGGGTGTGTGAGAAGAGGTCACACCTGAGAGGGTGGCCTTGAGTCTGTTCTTAATTGCAGGAGGACTGCAAAGAAGAGTAGTGAGTTCTGTCTGTGACAGAAAAGTCTTAACCTCCTCCTCCTCAGGTAGAACAGGTCAACTCTACTCGGTCAACAGTAGAACCAGAGGAAATCCCACTCAGTCCTCAGGTGCCCCGAGCTGAACTCGTTCTGCCCCCCGCAGAACCAGACAGCCCTACGGCGCCTCACACTGAGCCTCCTCCTACTGGACCTCAAGGTAAACCTCCTCTTCCCCCGGAAGTGCAGGTTAAGACTCCTCTGTGTCTATAAAATATACTTCAGGTCATTTAACACAAAATGTCCTCTAAAACTTTAGATTTCAGATCTAAAATGACTGATTTCACTATTTCCAAAACTCTATTTTTGGTTATCAAAATCTCAATCCTTAGTTTACCAAGTTTTTTCCAAAACTTTAAATAGTTTAAACTTAGTTTAAAATATGACGTAATGTCTTTCCAAATTCACTTTAAAAGTGTCACTCCTAGAGTAACCTCATGGGGGTGAAGTCAATCTCTTCAGAGTTTTATACAAATCATAGAGCTCTTAAATCATTTAAATAGGTTAAATCCTTAATTAAATGTAATGGCATGACACATAGCCTCATTTTAAATTAGATTAATTTAATTTTTCTAGTTTATTTTAACCAAATCTGCCTACATTCACTCTTTTTGAATGCCCTCCATCAGATTGTGGTTGTTTTGCTGTGCTGTGCCTCTGCTCTACTCTTCTGTCCAGCGACCGGACGTCCAAGGTCCCAACTGGTCTCGTCTGCGACTCATCTGCCGACGCTGCTCTGGGTTGGAGATCTTCATCAACGACGCCTCCGCTGCTGCCTACTCCTTCACAAACTGCCCCACTCTTCAGGCTCCTGGCATCGTTTGGATCGGTGCCCTCCTCCTGATTCTGTTTCGTGGTGGGATGCTTCCTAATTCATGAAGGTCAATGACACAGGTGCCCCTGTGTCTGGTAATCTCTAAACTCAAGCTCTGATTCATTCATTTTTGATTGACTCTGTCCGTTGGAAAGGTACCACGATCCTTTCTTCCCTTTCGGGTCCTGATGATCAATGATGTCCTCCGTCATCGGATTTGGTATTTCAAGGCAACGACCTTCTGCTAGGAGTCCTTGACCTTGAAATAAAGGGGGGATGTGTAGCCTCACCAAATAGGCTACATCCTCTGACCTTTGACCTCTGTTGACCATCACAACAATAATCCATCTTTTCCCCAACAACTTGGAATACAATCACTCTTGGATTATGTTTAACCTGAATCAAGATCCCTACAGGTGTCCAACTGTCCACTTTCAGGTGTCCATCTCCCAGATGACCTTAACTGGACACTAACTGGTCTAATAAAACACTCTCTGTAAAGGAGTCTCTTCTTTAACACCAAATGACTGGTGTTCCAACTGTAATCTCTTGTTTACAGAACATTCTCTTGTAGTGTTCCTGCTCCAAGGACATCCACACACTCACACTCAGTGTTATAATGCTTCTCTGCTATTTTCATGCATTTTCTACATTATAATGTGAGTTTAACGGGCGGAAGTCATGTGACTTGGTAACTCCCTCACGGTTCTCTTGTCTAATCAGAACCACTCACAACTCCACTAACTCAGTTCTGATTAGTACACTTAACATCTTCTGATTGGTTAAATTTAAGATAACTCGTCTCAAAACTAATACTCAGTTCCGGTACGAGTCAGTCTTGTCTTGACAGTCTTGTCGAGTCTTCATACAGTCTCAGTCTTGGTCTGAGCTACAGCCTGAAAGCAGTTGGAGCTGCTATGCTGCTATCTTAGCTGAACCCTTATCAGCTTTGAACAAGGCCTCTCAGTCTCTCCCTCACCACGGGAACTGATCAGAAATGACTTCAGCATGCTGCTGAAATGCCTCCCTTGCTGACCGGGACGTATCCACGGACTGTCCGGCGAGGTCCTCGGCGGCCACGCCTTCCAGGACCACCACTCCGAGTCTGGGGACTCCAGCCTCAGCTCGTGGAGAAACCAACGCCTGCCAGATCTAGGAGCGTCCACCTTTCAGTGAGCGAACACCACTTTCTGATCGAGAGGTTTGCTTTGATAAAGCTTCATTCTTCCAAACTCAAATTAGCCCTAAATTGACTCTTAAAGTCACAACTAGGTTAACTAATTTAACTAACTTCCCTAGTCATTAAAACATATGCTACGGTCCGTTAAAACTCACAATTAAACCATCTTTAACATCCTCAACATGTTTAAGAATATTAATTGTGTTTACATCAAACTTTCAAACTGTCTTATCTGTCTGTGTTCTTAGGTTTTTCAAATTAAATGGTTGTTCAATCCTTATCTGGTCTCAGTTCACGTTATTAATAAGGTATTTCAATTCACTGTACTCTTTCAAAGAACCTAGATAATTCCTGTAAACACTAAATATAAGTGATAGTATCTGAGATATTTTCTCCATATAAAACTTCCAAAACTTATTAGTGAATTTACAGAGGGTGTAGTTAAAATAACTAAATAGTTATTTCAAAACGCTACACAGCTCTGATTGGTCTGTTCTAGTATTACAGCTCTCTGATTGGTCTGTTCTAGTATTACAGCTCTGATTGGTCTGTTCTAGTATTACAGCTCTGATTGGTCTGTTCTAGTATTACAGCTCTGATTGGTCTGTTCTAGTTTTATAGCTCTGATTGGTCTGTTCTAGTATTACAGCTCTGNTAGCATTCACTAAGTGGTAGATGTTCTAAAATTGATCTTCTGAGTTTAGAACCTGAGTCTCGCGGTGAAGACTAGGGAGTTAGCTTAAGGGTTTAGTTATCAGGGATAAGGTGGAGAGGTTACCTTGATGAGCAGCCTAGTGGTAGAGGGTTAGCTTTATCAAAGTAGCCTGCTTTACCAGGTCATGGGTCGTACTGCACCTCGCTCCTGGATCACGTCCGGCTGGTGGAGTTCGACGAGGAAGCGGAGATTCCCCCTCGGTCGATCTGGGAGCCCTGACAGGTCGATCGACCCGCCCGGGCGGCGGAGAGCGTCCGTGGATGCGGAGATCAGTGGGGCCCATGGCTAGTCGATTGATAGCTGGCTGTCTTACCCATTCTGGTTGGAATAGAGAGGCAGGTGGATGTTTCCTGCTCTCAGGGGTAAGAAGCTTCTTCGACTGCTACGGGGCTTGACCCGTTACCGGGACAGTCGGCATCAATAACCCACTGTGTAGCGAGTGACAGCGGCTTGTCGTCTCCTCCGAGGCTGGCGGAGAACTGAATTCTTCCGTGCGGAGCACCGTTAACATCAAAAGCATCGCCGGGCCGACGTATCGAACGCTCGGGAGGCAGAGACTGAATGATGAAGGATGAAAGAATGGTTGAGGTCCCTTTGGAGGAACCACCAGGGGTGTGTGAGAAGAGGTCACACCTGAGAGGGTGGCCTTGAGTCTGTTCTTAATTGCAGGAGGACTGCAAAGAAGAGTAGTGAGTTCTGTCTGTGACAGAAAAGTCTTAACCTCCTCCTCCTCAGGTAGAACAGGTCAACTCTACTCGGTCAACAGTAGAACCAGAGGAAATCCCACTCAGTCCTCAGGTGCCCCGAGCTGAACTCGTTCTGCCCCCCGCAGAACCAGACAGCCCTACGGCGCCTCACACTGAGCCTCCTCCTACTGGACCTCAAGGTAAACCTCCTCTTCCCCCGGAAGTGCAGGTTAAGACTCCTCTGTGTCTATAAAATATACTTCAGGTCATTTAACACAAAATGTCCTCTAAAACTTTAGATTTCAGATCTAAAATGACTGATTTCACTATTTCCAAAACTCTATTTTTGGTTATCAAAATCTCAATCCTTAGTTTACCAAGTTTTTTCCAAAACTTTAAATAGTTTAAACTTAGTTTAAAATATGACGTAATGTCTTTCCAAATTCACTTTAAAAGTGTCACTCCTAGAGTAACCTCATGGGGGTGAAGTCAATCTCTTCAGAGTTTTATACAAATCATAGAGCTCTTAAATCATTTAAATAGGTTAAATCCTTAATTAAATGTAATGGCATGACACATAGCCTCATTTTAAATTAGATTAATTTAATTTTTCTAGTTTATTTTAACCAAATCTGCCTACATTCACTCTTTTTGAATGCCCTCCATCAGATTGTGGTTGTTTTGCTGTGCTGTGCCTCTGCTCTACTCTTCTGTCCAGCGACCGGACGTCCAAGGTCCCAACTGGTCTCGTCTGCGACTCATCTGCCGACGCTGCTCTGGGTTGGAGATCTTCATCAACGACGCCTCCGCTGCTGCCTACTCCTTCACAAACTGCCCCACTCTTCAGGCTCCTGGCATCGTTTGGATCGGTGCCCTCCTCCTGATTCTGTTTCGTGGTGGGATGCTTCCTAATTCATGAAGGTCAATGACACAGGTGCCCCTGTGTCTGGTAATCTCTAAACTCAAGCTCTGATTCATTCATTTTTGATTGACTCTGTCCGTTGGAAAGGTACCACGATCCTTTCTTCCCTTTCGGGTCCTGATGATCAATGATGTCCTCCGTCATCGGATTTGGTATTTCAAGGCAACGACCTTCTGCTAGGAGTCCTTGACCTTGAAATAAAGGGGGGATGTGTAGCCTCACCAAATAGGCTACATCCTCTGACCTTTGACCTCTGTTGACCATCACAACAATAATCCATCTTTTCCCCAACAACTTGGAATACAATCACTCTTGGATTATGTTTAACCTGAATCAAGATCCCTACAGGTGTCCAACTGTCCACTTTCAGGTGTCCATCTCCCAGATGACCTTAACTGGACACTAACTGGTCTAATAAAACACTCTCTGTAAAGGAGTCTCTTCTTTAACACCAAATGACTGGTGTTCCAACTGTAATCTCTTGTTTACAGAACATTCTCTTGTAGTGTTCCTGCTCCAAGGACATCCACACACTCACACTCAGTGTTATAATGCTTCTCTGCTATTTTCATGCATTTTCTACATTATAATGTGAGTTTAACGGGCGGAAGTCATGTGACTTGGTAACTCCCTCACGGTTCTCTTGTCTAATCAGAACCACTCACAACTCCACTAACTCAGTTCTGATTAGTACACTTAACATCTTCTGATTGGTTAAATTTAAGATAACTCGTCTCAAAACTAATACTCAGTTCCGGTACGAGTCAGTCTTGTCTTGACAGTCTTGTCGAGTCTTCATACAGTCTCAGTCTTGGTCTGAGCTACAGCCTGAAAGCAGTTGGAGCTGCTATGCTGCTATCTTAGCTGAACCCTTATCAGCTTTGAACAAGGCCTCTCAGTCTCTCCCTCACCACGGGAACTGATCAGAAATGACTTCAGCATGCTGCTGAAATGCCTCCCTTGCTGACCGGGACGTATCCACGGACTGTCCGGCGAGGTCCTCGGCGGCCACGCCTTCCAGGACCACCACTCCGAGTCTGGGGACTCCAGCCTCAGCTCGTGGAGAAACCAACGCCTGCCAGATCTAGGAGCGTCCACCTTTCAGTGAGCGAACACCACTTTCTGATCGAGAGGTTTGCTTTGATAAAGCTTCATTCTTCCAAACTCAAATTAGCCCTAAATTGACTCTTAAAGTCACAACTAGGTTAACTAATTTAACTAACTTCCCTAGTCATTAAAACATATGCTACGGTCCGTTAAAACTCACAATTAACCATCTTTAACATCCTCAACATGTTTAAGAATATTAATTGTGTTTACATCAAACTTTCAAACTGTCTTATCTGTCTGTGTTCTTAGGTTTTTCAAATTAAATGGTTGTTCAATCTTTATCTGGTCTCAGTTCACGTTATTAATAAGGTATTTCAATTCACTGTACTCTTTCAAAGAACCTAGATAATTCCTGTAAACACTAAATATAAGTGATAGTATTGGAGATATTTTCTCCATATAAAACTTCCAAAACTTATTAGTGAATTTACAGAGGGTGTAGTTAAAATAACTAATAGTTATTTCAAAACGCTACATAATGACGAGCTACGCCAGGTTTTAACTACATAGTGTATTTCACTACACATTTATAGCTGTACTATGTTAGAACGTTGTCAAGAGGCTTTAAAAAACGTTAAAAGCTACGTTGTTTATCAAGCTGTGAAGTGCAGCTTTAATGGTGATCAGTTCTAGTGATCACTGAGACGATGACTCTGTGTAATGGATGCTCTGCTCTCCTTGAAGATCAGCCAATGGGTAGAGGTTTTAGAGAGTCCAGGTCCATGATGAGGACTGATCAGCTGATTTAGGTTCTCTACAGCATCCTATGGCTCTATGAGCTGAAGTGGACCTGGACCCACCAGAACCACTTCTCAGGTTTCAGGTGGGCTGATCTTAGTCTGATAGGAGGAACAACAGGACCTGACCCCCTTAGACCTGGACTATCTCAGTCCTCACTGACAGCGTTCACCTGCAGACTCTCTCTGACACTCGGAGACCTTCAGTGGATTAGTGATGCGTCACCATGTGATCACTAGTAAAACATGTTTCTGTTCTTCCATTTCAGTCTCTGTGAAGTTCTCTAGACCTCTCTGTTGTCCTGATTTAAACCCACCAGCTTATCTATATGAGGAACTTTGACCATATATGGCAGAATGAGGGCGTGTAGGAGGCGGGGTCTGATCCAGATGAGTTTTATTGGTCTGATCATGACTTTGTGTATGAAGTTTGAATAAACGAGGACCCGACTCCTACTTACTGGTCTACACTTCATTTTGTCGTTTCCTGGTCTAGTCTGGTCTGGTCTGTTCCTGGTCTGGTCTGGTCTGGTCTGGTCTGGTCTGGTCTGTTCCTGGTCTGGTCTGGTCTGGTCTAGTCTGGTCTGTTCCTGGTCTGGTCTGGTCTGGTCTAGTCTGGTCTGGTCTGGTCTGTTCCTGGTCTAGTCTGGTCTGTTCCTGGTATGGTCTGGTCTGGTCTGGTCTAGTCTGGTCTGGTCTGGTCTGGTCTGTTCCTGGTCTGGTCTGGTCTGTTCCTGGTCTAGTCTGGTCTGGTCTGGTCTGTTCTTGTTCTGGTCTGGTCTGGTCTGGTCTGGTCTAGTCTGGTCTGTTCCTGGTCTGGTCTGGTCTGGTCTGTTCCTGGTCTGGTCTGGTCTGGTCTGTTCTGGTCTGGTCTGTTCTGGTCTAGTCTGGTCTGGTCTGGTCTGTTCCTGGTCTAGTCTGGTCTGGTCTGGTCTGTTCCTGGTCTAGTCTGGTCTGGTCTGGTCTGGTCTGGTCTGTTCCTGGTCTAGTCTGGTCTGGTCTGGTCTGGTCTGGTCTGGTCTGGTCTGTTCCTGGTCTAGTCTGGTCTGGTCTGGTCTGTTCTAGTCTGGTCTGGTCTGGTCTGTTCCTGGTCTGGTCTGGTCTGGTCTGGTCTGTTCCTGGTCTAGTCTGGTCTGGTCTGGTCTGGTCTGGTCTGGTCTGTTCCTGGTCTAGTCTGGTCTGGTCTGGTCTGTTCCTGGTCTAGTCTGGTCTGGTCTGGTCTGTTCCTGGTCTAGTCTGGTCTGGTCTGGTCTGGTCTGGTCTGTTCCTGGTCTGGTCTGGTCTGGTCTGGTCTGGTCTGGTCTGTTCCTGGTCTGGTCTGGTCTGGTCTGTTCCTGGTCTGGTCTGGTCTGGTCTGGTCTGTTCCTGGTCTAGTCTGGTCTGGTCTGGTCTGGTCTGGTCTGTTCCTGGTCTAGTCTGGTCTGGTCTGTTCCTGGTCTAGTCTAGTCTGGTCTGGTCTGGTCTGGTCTGGTCTGGTCTGTTCCTGGTCTGGTCTGGTCTGGTCCGGGCCTGGTCTGGTCTGGTCTGGTCTGGTCTGTTCCGGGTCTAGTCTGGTCTGGTCTGGTCTGTTCCTGGTCTAGTCTGGTCTGGTCTGTTCCTGGTCTGGTCTGGTCTGGTCCTGGTCTGGTCTGGTCTGGTCTGGTCTGGTCTGTTCCTGGTCTAGTCTGGTCTGGTCTGGTCTGGTCCGTATGGTCTGGTCTGGTCTGGTCTAGTCTGGTCTGGTCTGGTCTGGTCTGTTCCTGGTCTAGTCTGGTCTGGTCTGGTCTGTTCCTGGTCTAGTCTGGTCTGGTCTGGTCTGGTCTGGTCTGTTCCTGGTCTGGTCTGGTCTGGTCTGGTCTGGTCTGTTCCTGGTCTAGTCTGGTCTGGTCTGGTCTGGTCTGTTCCTGGTCTGGTCTGTTCCTGGTCTGTTCCTGGTCTGGTATGGTCTGGTCCTGGTCTGTTCCTGGTCTGGTCTGGTCTGTTCCTGGTCTGGTCTGGTCTGTTCCTGGTCTAGTCTGGTCTGGTCTGTTCCTGGTCTGGTCTGGTCTGGTCTGGTCTGTTCCTGGTCTGGTCTGGTCTGGTCTGTTCCTGGTCTGGTCTGGTCTGTTCCTGGTCTGGTCTGGTCTGGTCCTGGTCTGGTCTAGTCTGGTCTGGTCTGGTCTGTTCCTGGTCTAGTCTGGTCTGGTCTGGTCTGGTCTGTTCCTGGTCTGGTCTGGTCTGGTCTAGTCTAGTCTGGTCTGGTCTGGTCTGATCTGTTCCTGGTCTGGTCTGGTCTGTTCCTGGTCTGGTCTGTTCCTGGTCTGGTCTAGTCTGGTCTGGTCTGGTCTGGTCTAGTCTGGTCTGGTCTGTTCCTGGTCTAGTCTGGTCTGGTCTGTTCCTGGTCTAGTCTAGTCTGGTCTGGTCTGGTCTGGTCTGGGCCTGGTCTGGTCTGGTCTGGTCTGGTCTAGTCTGGTCTGGT
The DNA here is from genome assembly GCA_006937965.1 of Callopanchax toddi. Lineage (NCBI taxonomy): Eukaryota > Metazoa > Chordata > Actinopteri > Cyprinodontiformes > Nothobranchiidae > Callopanchax > Callopanchax toddi. The sequence goes on along the minus strand of SSNR01000513.1, from coordinate 279,292 downwards.
CTGGTCTGGTCTGTTCCTGGTCTGGTCTGGTCTGTTCCTGGTCTGGTCTGGTCTGTTCCTGGTCTGGTCTGGTCTGGTCTGGTCTGTTCCTGGTCTAGTCTGGTCTGGTCTGGCCTGGTCTGTTCCTGGTCTGGTCTGGTCTGGGCTGGTCTGTTCCTGGTCTGGTCTGGTCTGGTCTAGTCTGGTCTGGTCTGTTCCTGGTCTGGTCTGGTCTGGTCTAGTCTGGTCTGTTCCTGGTCTGGTCTGGTCTGGTCTGTTCCTGGTCTAGTCTAGTCTGGTCTGGTCTGTTCCTGGTCTAGTCTGGTCTGGTCTAGTCTGGTCTGTTCCTGGTCTGGTCTGGTCTGGTCTGTTCCTGGTCTGGTCTGGTCTGGTGTGGTCTGGTCTGGTCTGGTCTGGTCTGTTCCTGGTCTGGTCTGGTCTGGTCTGTTCCTGGTCTGGTCTGGTCTGTTCCTGGTCTGGTCTGGTCTGGTCTGGTCTGTTCCTGGTCTGGTCTAGTCTG
>SSNR01000513.1:263793-271293 GCA_006937965.1 Callopanchax toddi | reverse complement strand
TGCTTATTAAAAAATAATGCTATGAAATTTACCAAAATAAAAAATAAATTTACTTTTCTGAGCAAGTTTAGCTTGCTGTCCTTGATGGCCCACCACTGGCTAAACCTGAACCTGAACCTGAACCTGAATCTAAACTGAGCCTTCAGAAGACGTATGAGTTACTCCTGAGTTACTCCTGAGTTACTTCTGAGTTACTCCCGAGTTACTCCTGAGTTTCTCCTGAGTTACTTCTGAGTTACTCCCGAGTTACTCCCGAGTTACTCCTGAGTTACTCCTGAGTTACTTCTGAGTTACTTCCGAGTTACTCCCGAGTTACTCCTGAGTTACTCCTGAGTTACTTCTGAGTTACTCCTTAGTAACTTCTGAGTTACTCCTGAGTTACTCCTGAGTTACTCCTGATTTACTCCTGAGTTACTTCTGAGTTACTCCCGAGTTACTCCCGAGTTACTCCTGAGTTACTCCTGAGTTACTTCTGAGTTACTCCTGAGTTACTTCTGAGTTACTCTTGAGTAACTTCTGAGTTACTCCTGAGTTACTCCTGAGTTACTCCTGAGTTACTTCTGAGTTACTCCCGAGTTACTCCCGAATTACTTCTGAGTAACTTCTGAGTTACTTCTGAGTTACTCCTGAGTTACTCTTGAGTTACTCCTGAGTTACTCCTGAGTTACTTCTGAGTTACTCCTGAGTTACTTCTGAGTTACTCCTGAGTTACTTCTGAGTTACTTCTGAGTTACCCCTGAGTTACTCCTGAGTTACTTCTGAGTTACTTCTGAGTTACTCCTGAGTTACTTCTGAGTTACTCCTGAGTTACTTCTGAGTTACTTCTGAGTTACTCCTGAGTTACTCCTGAGTTACTCCTGAGTTACTTCTGAGTTACTTCTGAGTTACTCCTGAGTTACTTCTGAGTTACTCCTGAGTTACTTCTGAGTTACTTCTGAGTTACTCCTGAGTTACTTCTGAGTTACTCCTGAGTTACTTCTGAGTTACTCCTGAGTTACTTCTGAGTTACTTCTGAGTTACTTCTGAGTAACTCCTGAGTTACTTCTGAGTTACTTCTGAGTAACTTCTGAGTTACTTCTGAGTTACTCCTGAGTTACTCTTCAGTTACTTCTGAGTTACTCCTGAGTTACTCCTGAGTTACTTCTGAGTTACTTCTGAGTTACTCCCGAGTTACTTCTGAGTTACTTCTGAGTTACTCCTGAGTTACTTCTGAGTTACTCCTGAGTTACTTCTGAGTTACTTCTGAGTTACTTCTGAGTTACTTCTGAGTTACTTCTGAGTTACTCCTGAGTTACTCCTGAGTTACTTCTGAGTTACTTCTGAGTTACTTCTGAGTTACTCCCGAGTTACTCCCGAGTTACTCCTGAGTTACTCCTGAGTTACTTCTGAGTTACTCCTGAGTTACTTCTGAGTTACTTCTGAGTTACTTCTGAGTTACTTCTGAGTTACTCCTGAGTTACTTCTGAGTTACTCCTGAGTTACTTCTGAGTTACTTCTGAGTAACTCCTGAGTTACTTCTGAGTTACTTCTGAGTTACTCCTGAGTTACTCCAGAGTTACTTCTGAGTTACTTCTGAGTTACTCCCGAGTTACTTCTGAGTTACTTCTGAGTTACTCCTGAGTTACTTCTGAGTTACTTCTGATTTACTCCTGAGGTACTTCTGAGTTACTCCCGAGTTACTTCTGATTTACTCCTGAGTTACTTTTGAGTTACTTCTGAGTTACTCCTGAGTTAATCCTGAGTTACTTCTGATTTACTCCTGAGTTACTTCTGAGTTACTCCTGAGTTATTTTTAATTGACTCCTGAGTTACTTCTGAGTTACTCCTGAGTTACTCCTGAGTTATTTTTAATTTACTGCCGAGTTACTTCTGAGTTACTCCTGAGTTATTTTTAATTTACTCCTGAGTTACTTCTGAGTTACTCCTGAGTTACTTCTGAGTTATTTTTAATTTACTCCTGAGTTACTTCTGAGTTACTCCTGAGTTATTTTTGATTTACTTCTGATTCATTCCTGAGTTACTTTTGAATTACCTCTGAGTTACTCCTGTGCTACTTTTGAGTTACTTCTGATTTATTTCTGAATTACTCCTGAATTATTTCTAAGTAACCATCACGAATCATTCTGGACAGTTTTATCATGTTGGGCTGATTTCCCATCTGACCATTTTGTTTTCGATGGTGGTGTGTAGATATGTAACAACATCTTTCTTGATCAAATCTAAAATTCAAAAATGTATCTTTTTCAACAGATCAAAAATTCTCTAGATAATTTACAGGCTGGTAGTTTTGAAAAGGACAAAGTTGTTCAACAGATTTATGCAGAACAAAAGTAAACCTGCTTAACCTGCAGACACTGCTGCATTTGGTGAACATGCTAAAATTGCTAAACCAGCTGAAGCTGCTGAACCTGCTAAACCAGCTGAACCTGCAGAAGCTGCTAAACCTGCTGCAGCTGCTAAACCAGCTGAACCTGCTGAAGCTGCTGAACCTGCTGAAGCTGCTAAACCAGCTGAACCTGCTGAAGCTGCTGAACCAGCTGAACCTGCTGAAGCTACTAAACCAGCTGAACCTGCTGAAGCTACTAAACCTGCTGAACCTGCTGAAGCTGCTGAACCTGCTGAAGCTACTAAACCTGCTGAACCTGCTGAACCTGCTGAAGCTACTAAACCAGCTGAAGCTGCTGAACCTGCTGAAGCTACTAAACCAGCTGAACCTGCTGAAGCTACTAAACCTGCTGAACCTGCTGAAGCTGCTGAACCTGCTGAAGCTACTAAACCTGCTGAACCTGCTGAAGCTGCTGAACCTGCTGAAGCTACTAAACCTGCTGAACCTGCTGAAGCTACTAAACCTGCTGAAGCTGCTAAACCAGCTGAAGCTGCTGAACTAGCTGAAGCTGCTAAACCAACTGAAGCTGCGGAACTTGCGGAACCTGCTGAAGCTGCTGAACCTGCTGAAGCTGCTGAACTAGCTGAAGCTGCTGAACCAACTGAAGCTGCTGAACTAGCTGAACCTGCTGAAGCTGCTTAACCTGCTGACGCTGCTGAACCTGCTGAACCTGCTGAAGCTACTAAACCAGCTGAACCTGCTGAAGCTACTAAACCAGCTGAACCTGCTGAAGCTACTAAACCAGCTGAAGCTGCTAAACCAGCTGAACCTGCTGAAGCTACTAAACCAGCTGAAGCTGCTGAAGCTGCTTAACCTGCTGACGCTGCTGAACCTGCTGAAGCTGCTTACCTTTCAGTCATCTTGGTGCAGTTGATGGTGCTGTCATTAGCCTCGGTGTACAGCGTCTCACAGCTAGGAGGCAACACACAGTGTCATAACTGTTTCTGGTTCCTCGATAGTCCATCAGCAGCAGTTAGAAGGGCTTACCTGGTGGAGCTGGACTCAAGCAGTCTCACTTCACTCAAAGACCTGCTGGAATTTCCACAAAGACCCTGCACAGACTGTCCAGCAGGTCCTGGACAGGTTCAGGGCAGAACGAGAGTCACGTCAGAGTCTACACCCCCTATCAACCAAACCATCTGATGCTCCAGACCTTCAAAGTGAATCTGGGCGGTGTAGCCATCAAAGAAGACTGAAGTGGTGAAGTTGGCCTGAGACAGCTTGGCAGTGACTCCAGTTTGGTCTTCAGAGAGCTCCACACCGTGGACCAGCTGAGCTGAGCTGTTCAGGATCAGCGCTGAGTCTCCCAGCTGAGAGAGACATGGATGCAGGCTGTTATCATGCCAACAACTGCTGAGTTCTACAGAGTCTGCACATTTCGAATCAGACTTACCAGAACCCTGCCTCCTTGTTTCAGGTGGATCTGAAGGCCTGACCTGTCCAGTCTCAGGGTCACACTGTCCAGGAAGCTCACATCTTTACGGCGCCGCTCCTGGAAGTGGGCAAGAACCTGGAAGTCTGGGATAGATGGAATGGACAGCAGAGAGTACGCACACCTATCTGGTATGAAGGTCACAAGACCATGGATATTGATGACGGAGGGTCCAATCACGGTGCAGACGGAGTCCATGGACGGGTGGGACTCGGTGTGGGACATGGTGTTTAGGATGCAGCTGATGGAAGCAGAGAGACAAAAACACATCATGTGTCAGGAACCCAAACCAGTCACAGGGGTGTGCTTCCAATGGTGAGTCTGTATTTACCTGCCGTTGCCTAGACAACGCTCAAGATGATTACAAGTAGAGTTCTGGAGGACCAACTTTTCACTACAGGTGATGGTGACACAGGTTTCAGGAGTTTTCACCTGAGTTCCAACTTTGTAGACAGCACCTGATGGGATGAAGGCTTTAGGTCTCACAACGCTCAGAAATAACAAAATAATCACGTATACACGTAAACATGTTTGAGTTAAACCAACCAGAGCCTCTACATCCACTCAGGTCCAGGAACTCCTGGGTCTGCCTGTGATCAGGTGTGTTTTTAATGGTCAACGAGTCAACTGTTTTACCACCGACATGAACAACAACCACCTACACAACAAACAAAACAACAAACTATTAACAACAACAACCTATAAACAATTCAAAAAACATTAAGAAACACAACAAACAAAACAACAAACTATCAACAACAACCTATAAACAATTAAAAAAACATTAAGAAACGCAACAAACAAAACAACAAACTATCAACAACAACAACCTATAAACAATTAAAAAAACATTAAGAAACACAACAAACAAAACAACAAGCTATCAACAACAACAACCTATAAACAATTTTAAAAAATCAAGAAACACAACAAACAAAACAACAAACTATCAACAACAACAACAACCTATAAACAATTTAAAAAACATTAAGAAACACAACAAACAAAACAATAAACTATCAACAACAACAACCTATAAACAATTTAAAAAAATCAAGAAACACAACAAACAAAACAACAAACTATCAACAACAACAACCTATAAACAATTAAAAAACATTAAGAAACACAACAAACAAAACAACAAGCTATCAACAACAACAACCTATAAACAATTAAAAAACATTAAGAAACACAACAAACAAAACAACAAACTATCAACAACAACAACAACAACCTATAAACAATTAAAAAAACATTAAGAAAAACAACAAACAAAACAACAAACTATCAACAACAACAACAACCTATAAACAATTAAAAAACATTAAGAAAAAAAACAAACAAAACAACAAACTATCAACAACAACAACAACAACCTATAAACAATTTAAAAAACATTAAGAAAAACAACAAACAAAACAACAAACTATCAACAACAACAACAACAACCTATAAACAATTTAAAAAACATTAAGAAAAACAACAAACAAAACAACAAACTATCAACAACAACAACAACCTATAAACAATTCAGAAAACATCAAGAAACACAACAAACAAAACAACAAACTATCAACAACAACAACAACCTATAAACAATTCAGAAAACATCAAGAAAAACAACAAACAAAACAACAAACTATCAACAACAACAACAACAACCTATAAACAATTAAAAAAAACATTAAGAAAAACAACAAACAAAACAACAAACTATCAACAACAACAACCTATAAACAATTCAGAAAACATCATGAAACACAACAAACAAAACAACAAACTATCAACAACAACAACAACCTATAAACAATAAAAAAAACATTAAGAAACACAACAAACTATCAACAACAACAACAACAACCTATAAACAATTAAAAAACGTTAAGAAACACAACAAACGAAACAACAAACTATCAACAACAACAACAACAACCTATAAACAATTAAAAAACATTAAGAAACACAACAAACAAAACAACAAACTATCAACAACAACAACAACAACCTATAAACAATAAAAAAACATTAAGAAACACAACAAACAAAACAACAAACTATCAACAACAACAACAACCTATAAACAATTAAAAAACATTAAGAAACACAACAAACAAAACAACAAACTATCAACAACAACAACCTATAAAAAATTCAAAAAACATTAAGAAACACAACAAACAAAACAAACTATCAACAACAACAACCTATAAACAATAAAAAACATTAAGAAACACAACAAACAAAACAACAAACTATCAACAACAACAACCTATAAAAAATAAAAAAAAATCAAGAAACACAACAAACAAAACAACAAACTATCAACAACAACAACCTATAAACAATTAAAAAAACATTAAGAAACACAACAAACAAAACAACAAACTATCAACAAGAACAACCTATAAACAATTAAAAAACATTAAGAAACACAACAAACAAAACAACAAACTATCAACAACAACAACAACCTATAAACAATTAAAAAACATTAAGAAAAACAACAAACAAAACAACAAACTATCAACAACAACAACAACCTATAAACAATTAAAAAAACATAAAGAAAAACAACAAACAAAACAACAAACTATCAACAACAACAACCTATAAACAATTAAAAAACATCAAGAAAAAAAACAAACAAAACAACAAACTATCAACAACAACAACAACCTATAAACAATTAAAAAACATTAAGAAACACAACAAACAAAACAACAAACTATCAACAACAACAACAACCTATAAACAATTAAAAAACATTAAGAAACACAACAAACTATCAACAACAACAACAACCTATAAACAATTAAAAAACATTAAGAAACACAACAAACAAAACAACAATCTATCAACAACAACAACCTATAAACAATTAAAAAACATTAAGAAACACAACAAACAAAACAACAAACTATCAACAACAACAACAACCTATAAACAATTAAAAAACATTAAGAAACACAACAAACAAAACAACAAACTATCAACAACAACAACCTATAAACAATTAAAAAACATTAAGAAACACAACAAACTATCAACAACAACAACAACCTATAAACAATTAAAAAACATTAAGAAACACAACAAACAAAACAACAAACTATCAACAACAACAACCTATAAACAATTAAAAAAACATCAAGAAACACAACAAACAAAACAACAAACTATCAACAACAACAACAACAACCTATAAAAACTTCAAAAAACATTAAGAAACACAACAAACAAGACAAACTATCAACAACAACAACCTATAAACAATTAAAAACATTAAGAAACACAACAAACAAAACAACAAACTATCAACAACAACAACAACAACAACAACGTATAAACAATAAAAAACAATAAGAAACACAACAAACAAAACAACAAACTATCAACAACAACAACCTATAAAAAATTTTAAAAAATCAAGAAACACAACAAACAAAACAACAAACTATCAACAACAACAACCTATAAACAATTAAAAAACCATTAAAAACCACAACAAACAAAACAACAAACTATCAACAACAACAACCTATAAACAATTCGAAAAACATTAAGAAACACAACAAACAAAACAACAAGCTATTAACAACAACAACCTATAAACAATTAAAAAACATTAAGAAACACAACAAACAAAACAACAAACTATCAACAACAACAACAACCTATA
>SSNR01000513.1:243240-258363 GCA_006937965.1 Callopanchax toddi | reverse complement strand
GGTTAGAGACAGGAGGAACCATGAGGTTAGAGACAGGAGGAACCATGAGGTTAGAGACAGGAGGAACCATGAGGTTAGAGACAGGAGGAACCATGAGGTTAGAGACAGGAGGAACCATGAGGTTAGAGACAGGAGGAACCATGAGGTTAGAGACAGGAGGAACTATGAGGTTAGAGACAGGAGGAACCATGAGGTTAGAGACAGGAGGAACCATGAGGTTAGAGACAGGAGGAACTATGAGGTTAGAGACAGGAGGAACCATGAGGTGAGGGACAGGAGGAACTATGAGGTTAGAGACAGGAGGAACCATGAGGTGAGGGACAGGAGGAACCATGAGGTAAGGGACAGGAGGAACCATGAGGTGAGGGACAGGAGGAACCATGAGGTGAGGGACAGGATTAATGGAGGATCCAAGCAGTGAGGAATTGTATTGAATTGGAGGAACCAGATTGTCCAATCCTATCGTTCAGACCGAACGATAGGATTGGACAAACTGGCTGAAGTTCTTAGAGAACTGCGGGACAACTACTTTATTGATTTCTTTCGGGGTTTTTAAAATCTCCACAATATATTTACAGCTGTACTTTGTTAGAACGTTGTTAACAAAACGTTTTGTTTACCAAATCCCAGACTGCAGCTTTAATGAGCAGTCTTCTATAAACAGACCGATATAGTTACATCATCGTAACGCCTGGAGACAAAGAGACAAACCGATCCTCAGACTCACAAACACGTCTTCATATTTGTGTCCATAGATGGTGATGGGACACGATCTGATGTCAACCTTAGTAGGGACAGAGAACGTCTGCTCAGCACCTGGAAACACAGGGACATGGAGACATGGGACATGAAGACAGAGACATGGACACAGAGACATGACACAGGGACATGGACACAGAGACATTGATACAGGGACATTGACACATGGACAGGGACACAGGGACAGGGACACAGGGACATGGACATAGGGACAGGGATACATGGACATGGACACAGAAACATGGACACAGGGACATGGACACAAAGACCAGGTGACGAACGTCAGACATCAGATTGACCAAACCGTCTCCTCGTCACCTGAAGCTTCTTCTTCACCTGGAAACACTGATGTGAGTTTTTACCTGTCAGAGTGATGACAGCCCACAGGTACAGCAGGGGGCGGAGCATGTTGGAGCCGTCCAATCAGCTGCCAGAGACACAAAGGTTGATTGACAGGGAGTCATTGAGTCCTAATTTAAAGACGGTTCAGTCAGAGAGTAAAGATCAGAACAAACACATCAGAGTTGGTCTGATTTTAGAAAAGTAGAACATCTAGTCAGTCTACAGTCTACAGATAGTCTCCATGTCCTCCTCCTCCTCCTCCAGATGGAGTTCATACCATCCAGAACCTACAGAACCTGAGTCTAAGTCTTCCTCGTCCACTGGGTCATCAACAGGACACAGGTAGAGAAAATACAGACATCACCGAGACCGGAGAACCCCAAGGCTGCGTACTCGGCCCCTTCCTGTACACACACTAGTCACTGACCCACCGACACCTACGACTCACACTTCACACTACAGTCATTCACACAAACACACGTTATTATTCCATCATTTCACCTCTGAGAGATCTAACCTCACGGTCCAAGAAGGCAGCACAAAACAACACAAAGACCTCACACAGACACACAATGCAACACAATCACACAAGTACAAAAGGTACCACAGCCAGAGAGACGTTTTCACCTTCAGTTCACCTGGTGAGTGACATCATCGTTAGGAGCAGCTTGGTTCTGATTCTGGAGATGGACAGCACTAGAGCGAGGACCACCATGTAAACCACTGGTCTAGAGACAGTCTACAGACAGGTCTGAGACAGTCAGACCAAGGAGGGACTGGTCTAGTCTAGAGACAGTATACAGACAGGTCTGAGACAGTCAGACCAAGGAGGGACTGGTCTAGTCTAGAGACAGTCTACAGACAGGTCTGAGACAGTCAGACCAAGGAGGGACTGGTCTAGTCTAGAGACAGTCTACAGACAGGTCTGAGACAGTCAGACCAAGGAGGGACTGGTCTAGTCTAGAGACAGTCTACAGACAGGTCTGAGACAGTCAGACCAAGGAGGGACTGGTCTAGTCTAAAGACAGTATACAGACAGGTCTGAGACAGTCAGACCAAGGAGGGACTGGTCTAGTCTAGAGACAGTCTACAGACAGGTCTGAGGGAGTCAGACCAAGGAGGGACTGGTAAAGACCTCCAGAGTCAGTCAGTGAGAACCAGAGGGACCCAGTGCTCTGTGGTCCACTGGTTCTTTCATAAAGACCTGATCAGCAGAGACAAGCATCGTTTGATCCTGTAAAGGAAACCTAGCTTCAGCTGTTTGACCAGGTTCTCTAAGTGGAACTGGTCTGAGGGATTAGGACTCCCAGTCTTTATGGGATGGAACTCACCAGAGACCACCTACTGAACTTCAACAAACAGGTCCACCACTACCCCGCTACATTACCACACCTTCCATCCTTATGAACACGTAGCATCCAGGACCCGTAACCTGAGACCACCACTCAGCCTACAGACAGCACCAGCAACCAGTCCAGACCTCCTCTGGACCTGTTCTTCATTGACTCCCATCAGGCTGCAGATACAGACTGGAACCAGTTAGAGAGAGTTTTGTCCCCTCAGCTACCATCACACTGAACAAACTCCTGTCAGTACCTGAGTGATGAATGTTCTAGTTTTCCAGAGAGGCTCCATCAGAACCATGAAGCTCCTGGAGAGGCCTAGCCAGTCTCCAGACCTGAATCAGAACATCTTAGGAGGAGCTGAAACTCTGTGTTGCCTAGCAACAGCCCTGAAACCTATTAGATCTGGAGAAGGTCTGTATGGAGGAGTGGGTTCAAATCCCTGCTGCAGTGATGGAAACCTGGTCAAGAACTACAGGAAACCTCTGACCTCTGGAACTGGAAACAAAGAATATTAACTTCTGTTTGTTTTTAATGAAATACTTAGACTGATGATCTGATGGAGGAGGAGGGTGGAGGCTGATGATCTGATGGAGGAGGAGGGTGGAGGCTGATGATCTGATGGAGGAGGAGGGTAGAGGCTGATGATCTGATGGAGGAGGAGGGTGGAGGCTGATGATCTGATGGAGGAGGAGGGTGGAGGCTGATGATCTGATGGAGGCTGATCTGTGATCTTTCTGGGAGGACCACTCTTCAGCTTACAGACCTGTCCCGTCCCTGGGAGGACCACACCAAGGTCTTGTCTTATATGGACCCCTCTGCAGGAGGAGGAGTCTCCATGGTGGGAACTGAGGACGTGACACCTTCAGGCTTGGCGTGTGAGAGGGCGGAGCCTGTCAGGCTATAACAAGGTAAGATTTATAAACAGGATGATTGGACAGCTGGTGGAATGTTACAGAACAAGAAGCCTTGTGGGAAATGTTCTCTTCCTCTGAGTAGATCAGAGACCTTTATTCAGTTCAGTTTCTCCAGGTCACATCAGGTCATTAGTCAGGATGACCCAAGATAACTCTAACTAAAGCCGGACATACACTGTGCAACGTTAGTGCTTATTTCCCGTCGATTTCCTGCTCTGTGACTATTTTTGTACTTGTGCCGAGTTCAGCACATCGTGCGTTGGTGTTGGTATTGGTGTAGATGTTGGTGGTGGTGTAGGTGTTGGTGTTGGTGTAGGTGTTGGTGTTGGCGTTGGTACTGGTGTAGATGTTGGTGTTGGTGTAGGTGTTGATGTTGGTGTAGGTGTTGGTGTTGGCGTTGGTGTTGATGTTGGTGTTGATGTAGGTGTTGGTGTAGGTGTTGTTGGTGTAGGTGTTGGTGTTGGCGTTGGTGTTGATGTTGGTGTTGATGTAGGTGTTGGTGTAGGTGTTGTTGGTGTAGGTGTTGGTGTTGGTGTAGGTGTTGTTGGCGTTGGTGTAGGTGTTGTTGGTGTTGGTGTAGGTGTTGTTGGCGTTGGTGTTGTTGGCGTTGGTGTAGGTGTTGTTGGTGTTGGTGTTGTTGACGTTGGTGTAGGTGTTGTTGGCGTTGGTGTAGGTGTTGGTGTTGGTGTTGATGTTGGTGTTGGTGTTGTTGTTGGTGTTGGTGTTGTTGTTGGTGTTGGTGTTGGTGTTGGTGTAGGTGTTGTTGGCGTTGGTGTAGGTGTTGTTGGTGTAGGTGTTGTTGGCGTTGGTGTAGGTGTTGTTGTAGGTGTTGTTGGTGTTGGTGTTGTTGACGTTGGTGTAGGTGTTGGCGTTGATGTAGGTGTTGGTGTAGGTGTTGGCGTTGGTGTAGGTGTTGATGTTGGTGTAGGTGTAGGTGTAGGTGTTGGTGTTGGTGTAGGTGTTGTTGGCGTTGGTGTAGGTGTTGTTGGTGTTGGTGTAGGTGTTGTTGGTGTAGGTGTTGGTGTTGGTGTAGGTGTTGATGTTGGTGTAGGTGTTGGCGTTGGTGTAGGTGTTGATGTTGGTGTAGGTGTTGGCGTTGGTGTAGGTGTTGGTGTGGGTGTTGGTGTTGGTGTAGGTGTTGATGTTGGTGTTCGTGTAGGCGTTGGTGTAGGTGTTGTTGGCGTTGGTGTAGGTGTTGTTGGCGTTGGTGTAGGTGTTGTTGGCGTTGGTGTAGGTGTTGTTGGTGTAGGTGTTGTTGGTGTTGGTGTAGGTGTTGGCGGTGGTGTAGGTGTTGGTGTAGGTGTTGGCGTTGGTGTAGGTGTTGATGTTGGTGTTTGTGTAGGCGTTGGTGTAGGTGTTGTTGGTGTTGGTGTAGGTGTTGTTGGCGTTGGTGTAGGTGTTGTTGGCGGTGGTGTAGATGTTGTTGGTGTAGGTGTTGTTGGCGTTGGTGTAGGTGTTGTTGTAGGTGTTGTTGGTGTTGGTGTTGTTGACGTTGGTGTAGGTGTTGTTGGCGTTGGTGTAGGTGTTGTTGGCGTTGGTGTAGGTGTTGTTGGTGTAGGTGTTGGTGTAGGTGTTGGCGTTGGTGTAGGTGTTGATGTTGGTGTTCATGTAGGTGTTGATGTAGGTGTTGGCGTAGGTGTAGGTGTAGGTGTTGGTGTAGGTGTTGGCGTTGGTGTTGGTGTAGGTGTTGGTGTAGGTGTTGGCGTTGGTGTAGGTGTTGATGTAGGTGTTGGTGTAGGTGTTGGCGTTGGTGTAGGTGTTGATGTTGGTGTGGTGTAGGTGTTGACGTTGGTGTAGGTGTTGTTGGTGTTGGTGTTGTTGACGTTGGTGTAGGTGTTGGTGTAGTTGGTGTTGGTGTAGGTGTTGTTGGTGTAGGTGTTGTTGGCGTTGGTGTCGGTGTTGTTGGCGTTGGTGTAAGTGTTGTTGGTGTAGGTGTTGTTGGTGTAGGTGTTGTTGGCGTTGGTGTAGGTGTTGTTGGTGTTGGTGTAGGTGTTGTTGGTGTAGGTGTTGTTGGCGTTGGTGTAGGTGTTGTTGGCGTTGGTGTAGGTGTTGTTGGCGTTGGTGTAGGTGTTGTTGGCATTGGTGTTGGGGTAGGTGTAGGTGTTGATGTTGGTGTAGGTGTTGATGTTGGTGTAGGTGTTGGCGTTGGTGTTGGTGTTGGTGTAGGTGTTGATGGTGTTGGTGTTGGTGACGTTGGCGTAGGTGTTGTTGGTGTTGGTGTAGGTGTTGTTGGCGTTGGTGTAGGTGTTGTTGGCGTTGGTGTAGGTGTTGTTGGCGTCGGTGTTGTTGGCGTTGGTGTAGGTGTTGTTGGTGTTGGTGTAGGTGTTGTTGGTGTAGGTGTTGGTGTTGGTGTAGGTGTTGTTGGCGTTGGCGTAGGTGTTCATGTTGGTGTAGGTGTTGGTGTAGGTGTTGACGTTGGTGTAGGTGTTGATGTTGGTGTTGGTGTAGGTGTTGATGTTGGTGTAGGTGTTGTTGGTGTTGGTGTAGGTGTTGTTGGTGTTGGTGTTGGTGTTGGTGTAGGTGTTGTTGGCGTTGGTGTAGGTGTTGGTGTAGGTGTTGTTGGTGTTGGTGTTGTTGACGTTGGTGTAGGTGTTGTTGGCGTTGGTGTAGGTGTTGTTGGCGTTGGTGTAGGTGTTGTTGGTGTTGGTGTAGGTGTTGTTGGCATTGGTGTTGGGGTAGGTGTAGGTGTTGTTGGTATTGGTGTAGGTGTTGTTAGCGTTGGTGTAGGTGTTGGTACTGGTGTAGATGTTGGTATTGGTGTTGTTGGTGTTGGTGTTGATGTTGGTGTAGGTGTTGATGTTGGTGTAGGTGTTGATGTTGGTGTAGGTGTTGATGTTGGTGTAGGTGTAGGTGTTGATGTTGGTGTAGGTGTTGATGTTGGTGTAGGTGTTGGTGTAGGTGTTGGCGTTGGTGTAGGTGTTGATGTTGGTGTTGGTGTAGGTGTTGATGTTGGTGTAGGTGTTGGCGTTGGTGTAGGTGTTGATGTTGGTGTTGATGTTGGTGTAGGTGTTGGCGTTGGTGTAGGTGTTGGTGTAGGTGTTGGCGTTGGTGTAGGTGTTGATGTTGGTGTTTGTGTAGGTGTTGGCGTTGGTGTAGGTGTTGATGTTGGTGTAGGTGTAGGTGTAGGTGTTGGTATTGGTGTAGATGTTGGTGTTGGTACTGGTGTAGATGTTGGTATTGGTGTTGTTGGTGTAGGTGTTGATGTTGGTGTAGGTGTTGGTATTGGTGTAGGTGTTGGTATTGGTGTAGATGTTGGTGTTGGTATTGGTGTAGATGTTGGTGTTGGTACTGTTGTAGATGTTGGTATTGGTGTTGTTGGTGTTGATGTAGGTGTTGATGTTGGTGTTGGTGTTGATGTTGGTGTAGGTGTTGGTGTTGTAAGTAAGTAAGTAAGTAAAGTTTATTTATATAGCGCCTTTCACAGATATACATCACAAAGCGCTTGACAATATAAACAAAAAAACAAACAAAAAAACAGAGATTTGGGGGTACCAGATACAATATTTGGGCAAGATTTGGGGTACCATCAGGGGATCTACATTTTAAATTATGAGATATAGTGGGACATTGACTTGTGTAAGGAACTAAAGTCTTGGGCAGAAATATTGGGGCAACTTCAATACAATATTTGGACCAAAAATAAAGATGGGAGCCAGATACAATATTTGGGCAAGATTTGGGGTACCATCAGGGGACCTACATTGTAAATTTTGACTTAAAGTGGGACATTTACTCAGGCTTGGGCAAGATTTGGGGTACCATCAGGGGACCTACATTGTAAATTATGAGTTAAAGTGGGACATTTACTTGGGCTTGGGCAAAGAGAAATATTGGGGCAAACTTCAAGATTTGGGGTACCATCAGGGGACCTGCATTGTAAATTATGAGATAAAGTGGGACATTGGCTTGTGTAAGGAACTAAAGTCTTGGGCAGAAATATTGGGACAACTTCAATACAATATTTGGGCAAAAAAAATAAAGATGGGAGCAGAAGAAAATGTAAACAAAATGGAGGGAGGGAGTAGCATTTTACACACAGTCACAACAACCGATAAACACATCAAGGAGGGTGGGGGGGGGGTCAGGATCTCCACCAGCAGCAAGGACACGGCACAGCTGACCGACCTTCACTCCCAGTAGAGGGGGGGGAGGAGAGTTAGGGTGAGAGAGCGTAGAGAAGGGGGGGGCTGAGCAGTCGCTTCATTCACTCTGTTGAGTAGGAGAATGTTTTCAGGGTCACCAGATAAGATAACAGAATGTGTTTGGAGCAGGCAGTCCTGTTTGTTACAGCCGCCTTAAATGTCTGTCTCACTGGCTTCATCCCGTCCAAATTTGAAAACCTGGCCAGTCCCATCTGATCCGTGTAGTTCGACACATCGATCGTAATTCACTCCGCGCCAGAGTTCATTCGCAGACAGTCCTACGAGACAACTCAGTCCTCGCGAGTGTTTCAGTGTTCAAAGCACGCATCAGCCCCCTTTGAAGGACAGGAATCCTGTCAATTGCACCTGTTAGCTCCGTTGTTTTCCGATAAACCAGGTCCATGCAGATTCCAATGAGCGTGCACCTGATCATCATTAATCCAAAGTTGTAGACCTCCAGAGACAGACTTGCAGGACCCGCAATCTGATCCATTACGAACCCCACAGCTCTTGTCTCAGTCAGCCGCGGAGTCCCCTCCTCCGTTTTGAGAGTGTAAAAAATTGTATCCATTTTGTTGGGAAGCCAGCAAACCAAAGCCATATCAAGAAAAATAAAAATATTTAACCAGAAGGAATGAGGAAAATGCTCAGAAGACAAAACAGCTGCAGGAGGAACAGACAAGGGAGAGAAGGAACAGTGCGACCGCTCTCAACAGAAGCCGGAAGAAGGTGTTGGTGTAGGTGTTGGTGTAGGTGTTGATGTTGGTGTAGGTGTTGGTGTTGGTATTGGCGTTGGTACTGGTGTAGATGTCGGTGTTGGTGTAGGTGTTGGTGTAGGTGTTGGTGTTGATGTTGGTGTAGGTGTTGGTGTTGATGTTGGTGTAGGTGTTGGTGTTGGTGTAGGTGTTGTTGGTGTAGGTGTTGGTGTAGGTGTTGTTGGCGTTGGTGTATGTGTTGTTGGCGTTGGTGTTGTTGATGTTGGTGTAGGTGTTGTTGGCGTTGGTGTTGTTGGCGTTGGTGTAGGTGTTGTTGGCGTTGGTGTAGGTGTTGTTGGTGTCGGTGTTGTTGGCGTAGGTGTTGGCGTTGGTGTAGGTGTTGGTGTAGGTGTTGATGTTGGTGTAGGTGTAGGTGTTGGTGTAGGTGTTGGTGTTGGTGTAGGTGTAGTTGGCGTTGGTGTAGGTGTTGGTGGCGTTGGTGTTGGTGTAGGTGTTGTTGGCGTTGGTGTAGGTGTAGGTGTAGGTGTTGTTGGCGTTGGTGTAGGTGTTGCTGGCGTTGGTGTAGGTGTTGTTGGCGTTGGTGTAGGTGTAGGTGTAGGTGTAGGTGTAGGTGTTGTTGGCGTTGGTGTAGGTGTTGCTGGCGTTGGTGTAGGTGTAGGTGTTGTTGGCGTTGGTGTAGGTGTTGTTGGCGTTGGTGTAGGTGTAGGTGTTGGTGTAGGTGTTGTTGGCGTTGGTGTAGGCGTTGGTGTAGGTGTAGGTGTAGGTGTAGGTGTAGGTGTTGTTGGCGTTGGTGTCGGTGTTGTTGGTGTTGGTGTAGGTGTAGGTGTTGTTGGCGTTGAGGTAGGTGTTGTTGGCGTTGGTGTAGGTGTTGTTGGCGTTGGTGTAGGAGTTGTTGGCGTTGGTGTAGGTGTTGTTGGTGTTGGTGTAGGTGTTGTTGGCGTAGGTGTTGTTGATGTTGGTGTAGGTGTTGTTGGTGTTGGTGTTGTTGGCGTTGGTGTAGGTGTTGTTGGCGTTGGTGTAGGTGTTGTTGGCGTTGGTGTAGGTGTTGTTGGCGTTGGTGTAGGTGATGTTGGTGTTGGTGTAGGTGTTGATGTTGGTGTTGGTGTAGGTGTTGATGTTGGTGTTGGTGTGGTGTTGATGTTGGTGTAGGT
Source organism: Callopanchax toddi (assembly GCA_006937965.1). Lineage (NCBI taxonomy): Eukaryota > Metazoa > Chordata > Actinopteri > Cyprinodontiformes > Nothobranchiidae > Callopanchax > Callopanchax toddi. The sequence goes on along the minus strand of SSNR01000513.1, from coordinate 248,993 downwards.
GTTGGTGTTGGTGTAGGTGTTGGTGTTGGTGTTGGTGTTGGTGTAGGTGTTGTTGGTGTTGGTGTAGGTGTTGTTGGTGTAGGTGTTGTTGGTGTAGGTGTTGTTGGCGTTGGTGTAGGTGTTGTTGGCGTTGGTGTAGGTGTTGTTGGCGTTGGTGTAGGTGTTGTTGGCGTTGGTGTAGGTGTTGGTGTAGGTGTTGATGTTGGTGTTGGTGTTGGTGTAGGTGTTGGCGTTGGTGTAGGTGTTGGTGTTGGTGTTGTTGTTGGTGTTGGTGTAGGTGTTGTTGGCGTTGGTGTAGGTGTTGTTGGCGTTGGTGTAGGTGTTGTTGGTGTAGGTGTTGTTGGTGTTGGTGTAGGTGTTGTTGGTGTTGTTGACGTTGGTGTAGGTGTTGGTGTAGGTGTTGGTGTTGGTGTAGGTGTTGGTGTTGGTGTAGGTGTTGATGTTGGTGTAGGTGTTGGTGTTGGTGTAGGTGTTGGTGTTTGGTGTTGGTGTAGGTGTTGGTGTTGGTGTAGGTGTGTGTTGATGTAGGTGTTGATGTTGGTGTAGGTGTTGATGTTGGTGTAGGTGTTGATGTTGGTGTAGGTGTTGATGTTGGTGTAGGTGTTGATGTTGGTGTTTGTTGTTGTTGTTGGTGTAGGTGTTGTTGTGTTGTTGGCGTTGGTGTTGTTGGTGTTGGTGTAGGTGTTGTTGGAGGTGTTGGTACTGGTGTAGATGTTGGTATTGGTGTTGTTGGTGTAGGTGTTGGTGTTGGTGTAGGTGTTGGTGTTGGTGTAGGTGTTGGTATTGGTGTTGGTGTTGTTGGCGTTGGTGTAGGTGTTGGTGTAGGTGTTGATGTTGGTGTAGGTGTTGATGTTGGTGTAGGTGTTGATGTTGGTGTAGGTGTTGGTGTTGGTGTTGGTTGGTGTTGGTGTAGGTGTTGGTGGTGTAGGTGTTGGTGGTGGTGTAGGTGTTGTTGGTGTAGGTGTTGGTGTAGGTGTTGTTGGCGTTGGTGTAGGTGTTGTTGGCGTTGGTGTAGGTGTTGTTGGCGTTGGTGTAGGTGTTGGTGTAGGTGTTGTTGGCATTGGTGTTGGGGTAGGTGTAGGTGTTGTTGGTGTTGGTGTAGGTGTTGTTGGCGTTGGTGTTGTTGGTGTTGGTGTAGGTGTTGTTGGAGGTGTTGGTACTGGTGTAGATGTTGGTATTGGTGTTGTTGGTGTTGGTGTTTTGTGTAGGTGTTGGTGTAGGTGTTGGTGTTGGTGTAGGTGTTGGTGTTGGTACTGGTGTAGTTGTTGGTGTTGGTGTTGTGTAGGTGTTGGTGTTGGTGTTGATGTTGGTGTAGGTGTTGGTGTTGGTGTTGGTGTTGGTGTAGGTGTTGGTGTAGGTGTTGGTGTAGGTGTTGATGTTGGTGTAGGTGTTGGTGTTGGTGTTGGTATTGGCGTTGGTGCTGGTGTAGATGTTGGTGTTGGTGTTGGTGTTGGTGTTGGTGTTGTTGGTGTTGTGGTACTGGTGTAGATGTTGGTGTTGGTGTTGTTGGTGTTGTAGGTGTTGGTGTTGGTGTTGGTGTAGGTGTTGATGTTGGTGTTCGTGTAGGTGTTGGTGTAGGTGTTGGTGTAGGTGTTGATGTTGGTGTAGGTGTTGGTTGTTGGCGTTGGTGTAGGTGTTGTTGGCGTTGGTGTAGGTGTTGTTGGTGTCGGTGTTGTTGGCATTGGTGTAGGTGTTGTTGGCGTTGGTGTAGGTGTTGTTGGTGTTGGTGTAGGTGTTGTTGGTGTTGGTGTAGGTGTTGTTGGTGTGGTGTTGTTGACGTTGGTGTAGGTGTTGTTGGCGTTGGTGTTGTTGGTGTTGGTGTAGGTGTTGTTGGAGGTGTTGGTGTTGGTGTTGGTGTTGTTGGCGTTGGTGTAGGTGTTGTTGGCGTTGGTGTAGGTGTTGTTGGTGTTGGTGTAGGTGTTGTTGGTGTAGGTGTTGTTGGTGTAGGTGTTGTTGGCGTTGGTGTAGGTGTTGTTGGTGTTGGGCGTTGGTGTAGGTGTTGTTGGCGTTGGTGTAGGTGTTGGTGTTGTTGGTGTTGGTGTAGGTGTTGGTGGCGTTGGTGTTGGGGTGTAGGTGTAGGTGTAGGTGTAGGTGTTGTTGGCGTTGGTGTAGGTGTTGCTGGCGTTGGTGTAGGTGTAGGTGTTGTTGGCATTGGTGTAGGTTAAGGTGTTGGTGTTGTTGGCATTGGTGTAGGTGTTGGTGTAGGTGTTGTTGGCGTTGGTGTAGGTGTTGGTGTTGGTGTAAGTGTTGGTGTTGTTGGCGTTGGTGTAGGTGTTGCTGGCGTTGGTGTAGGTGTAGGTGGTGTTGGCGTTGGTGTAGGTGAAGGTGTTGGTGTTGTTGGCGTTGGTGTAGGTGGAGGTGGCGTTGGTGTAGGTGTAGGTGTTGGTGTAGGTGTTGTTGGCGTTGGTGTAGGCGTTGGTGTAGGTGTTGTTGGTGTAGGTGTTGGTGTAGGTGTAGGTGTTGTTGGCGTTGGTGTAGGTGTTGTTGGCGTTGGTGTAGGTGTTGGTGTAGGTGTTGTTGGCGTTTGTGTAGGTGTAGTTGGCGTTGGTGTAGGTGTAGGTGTAGGTGTAGGTGTAGGTGTTGTTGGCGTTGGTGTAGGTGTTGGTGTTGTTGGTGTAGGTGTTGGTGTAGGTGTTGATGTTGGTGTAGGTGTTGGTGTTGGTGTTGGTATTGGCGTTGGTACTGGTGTAGATGTCGGTGTTGGTGTAGGTGTTGTTGGCGTTGGTGTAGGTGTTGTTGGTGTTGGTGTAGGTGTTGTTGGCGTAGGTGTAGGTGTTGGTGTAGGTGTTGTTGGCGTTGGTGTAGGTGTTTGTGTTGTTGGCGTTGGTGTAGGTGTTGGTGTAGGTGTTGTTGGTGTTGTTGACGTTGGTGTAGGTGTTTGTGTAGGTGTTGTTGGCGTTTGTGTAGGTGTAGTTGGCGTTGGTGTAGGTGTAGGTGTTGATGTTGGTGTTGGTGTTGGTGTTGGTGTAGGTGTTGGTGTAGGTGTTGGCGTTGGTGTAGGTGTTGTAGGCGTCGGTGTAGGTGTAGGTGTTGTTGGTGTTGGTGTAGGTGTTGTTGGCGTTGGTGTAGGTGTTGTTGGCGTTGGTGTAGGTGTTGTTGGTGTTGGTGTAGGTGTTGTTGGTGTTGTTGACGTTGGTGTAGGTGTTGGTGTAGGTGTTGTTGGAGTTGGTGTTGTTGACGTTGGTGTAGGTGTTGTTGGCGTTGGTGTAGGTGTTGTTGGTGTTGGTGTAGGTGTTGTTGGTGTTGGTGTAGGTGTTGTTGGTGTTGGTGTTGGTGTTGGTGTAGGTGTTGTTGGCGTTGGTGTAGGTGTTGTTGGTGTTGTTGAGGTGTAGGTGTTGGTGTAGGTGTTGGCGTTGGTGTAGGTGTTGATGTTGGTGTTGGTGTAGGTGTTGATGTTGGTGTAGGTGTTGGCGTTGGTGTAGGTGTTGATGTTGGTGTAGGTGTTGGCGTTGGTGTAGGTGTTCATGTTGGTGTAGGTGTTGGTGTAGGTGTTGGCATTGGTATAGGTGTTGATGTTGGTGTTGATGTAGGTGTTGATGTTGGTGTAGGTGTTGGTGTAGGTGTTGGTGTAGGTGTTGGTGTAGGTGTTGGCGTTGGTGTAGGTGTTGATGTTGGTGTTGATGTTGGTGTAGGTGTTGGCGTTGGTGTAGGTGTTGGTGTTGTTGGCGTTGGTGTAGGTGTTGTTGGTGTTGGTGTAGGTGTTGTTGGTGTAGGTGTTGGTGTTGGTGTAGGTGTTGTTGGCGTTGGTGTGTTGGTGTAGGTGTTGTTGGTGTTGGTGTAGGTGTTGTTGGTGTTGGTGTTGTTGACGTTGGTGTAGGTGTTGTTGGCGTTGGTGTTGTTGGTGTTGGTGTAGGTGTTGTTGGAGGTGTTGGTGTTGGTGTAGGTGTTGATGTTGGTGTTCGTGTAGGTGTTGGTGTAGGTGTTGGTGTAGGTGTTGATGTTGGTGTAGGTGTTGGTGTTGGTGTTGGTGTTGATGTTGGTGTTGGTGTTGGTGTTGATGTTGGTGTAGGTGTTGGTGTTGGTGTAGGTGTTGTTGGTGTAGGTGTTGGTGGCATTGGTGTAGGTGTTGTTGGCGTTGGTGTAGGTGTTGTTGGTGTTGGTGTAGGTGTTGGTGTAGGTGTTGGCGTTGGTGTAGGTGTTGATGTTGGTGTAGGTGTTGGCGTTGGTGTTGGTGTAGGTGTTGGTGTAGGTGTTGGCGTTGGTGTAGGTGTTGGTGTAGGTGTTGATGTTGGTGTAGGTGTTGGCGTTGGGGTAGGTGTTGATGTTGGTGTTGATGTTGGTGTAGGTGTTGGCGTTGGTGTAGGTGTTGGTGTAGGTGTTGGCGTTGGTGTTGGTGTAGGTGTTGATGTTGGTGTTCGTGTAGGTGTTGGTGTAGGTGTTGGCGTTGGTGTAGGTGTTGGTGTAGGTGTTGATGTTGGTGTAGGTGTAGGTGTAGCTGTTGGTGTTGGTATTGGTGTAGATGTTGGTGTTGGTACTGGTGTAGATGTTGGTATTGGTGTTGTTGGTTTAGGTGTTGATGCTGGTGTAGGTGTTGGTGTTGGTATTGGTGTAGATGTTGGTGTTGGTGTAGGTGTTGGTGTTGGTATTGGTGTAGATGTTGGTGTTGGTATTGGTGTAGATGTTGGTATTGGTACTGTTGTAGATGTTGGTATTGGTGTTGTTGGTGTTGGTGTAGGTGTTGATGTTGGTGTTGATGTTGATGTTGGTGTAGGTGTTGGTGTTGGTGTAGGTGTTGGTGTAGGTGTTGATGTTGGTGTAGGTGTTGGTGTTGGTACTGGTGTAGTTGTTGGTGTTGGTGTAGGTGTAGGTGTTGGTGTAGGTGTTGATGTTGGTGTAGGTGTTGGTGTTGGCGTTGGTGTTGATGTTGGTGTTGGTGTAGGTGTTGGTGTAGGTGTTGATGTTGGTGTAGGTGTTGGCGTTGGTGTTGATGTTGGTGTTGGTGTAGGTGTTGGTGAAGGTGTAGGTGTTGTTGGTGTAGGTGTTGGTGTAGGTGTTGTTGGCGTTGGTGTATGTGTTGTTGGCGTTGGTGTAGGTGTTGTTGGTGTAGGTGTTGTTGGTGTTGTTTTTGTTGGCGTTGGTGTAGGTGTTGTTGGCGTTGGTGTAGGTGTTGTTGGTGTTGGTGTAGGTGTTGTTGGTGTTGGTGTAGGTGTTGTTGGCGTTGGTGTAGGTGTTGTTGGCGTTGGTGTAGGTGTTGTTGGCGTTGGTGTAGGTGTTGGTGTTGATGTTGGTGTTGGTGTTGGTGTTGGCGTTGGTGTTGATGTTGGTGTTGGTGTTGGTGTTGGTAGTGGTGTAGGTGTTGGTGTTGGTGTAGGTGTAGGTGTTGTTGGCGTTGGTGTAGGTGTTGTTGGCGTTGGTGTAGGTGTTGTTGGCGTTGGTGTAGGTGTTGTTGGCGTTGGTGTAGGTGTTGTTGGTGTAGGTGTTGTTGGTGTTGGTGTAGGTGTTGTTGGTGTTGTTGATGTTGGTGTAGGTGTTGTTGGTGTTGGTGTAGGTGTTGTTGGTGTTGGTGTTGTTGACGTTGGTGTAGGTGTTGTTGGCGTTGGTGTTGTTGGTGTTGGTGTAGGTGTTGTTGGAGGTGTTGGTACTGGTGTAGATGTTGGTATTGGTGTTGTTGGTGTTGGTGTAGGTGTTGATGTTGGTGTAGGTGTTGATGTTGGTGTAGGTGTTGGTGTAGGTGTTGATGTTGGTGTTGATGTTGGTGTAGGTGTTGGCGTTGGTGTAGGTGTTGGTGTAGGTGTTGGCGTTGGTGTTGGTGT
>SSNR01000513.1:222544-242148 GCA_006937965.1 Callopanchax toddi | reverse complement strand
TGTAGGTGTTGATGTTGGTGTAGGTGTTGATGTTGGTGTAGGTGTTGATGTTGGTGTAGGTGTTGATGTTGGTGTTGATGTTGGTGTAGGTGTTGGCGTTGGTGTAGGTGTTGGTGTAGGTGTTGGCGTTGGTGTAGGTGTTGATGTTGGTGTTCGTGTAGGTGTTGGTGTAGGTGTTGGCGTTGGTGTAGGTGTTGGTGTAGGTGTTGATGTTGGTGTAGGTGTTGATGTTGGTGTAGGTGTTGATGTTGGTGTAGGTGTTGATGTTGGTGTTGGTGTTGGTGTAGGTGTTGGTGTTGGTGTAGGTGTTGATGTTGGTGGTGGTATTTGTGTTGGTGTTGGTATTTGTGTAGCTGTTGGTGTAGGTGTTGGTGTAAGTGTTGTTGGTGTAGGTGTTGGTGTTGTTGGCGTTGGTGTAGGTGTTGTTGGCATTGGTGTAGGTGTTGTTGGCGTTGGTGTAGGTGTTGATGTTGGTGTTGATGTTGGTGTAGGTGTTAGTGTTGGTATTGGTGCAGGTGTTGGTGTTGGTGTAGGTGTAGGTGTTGGTGTTGTTGGCGTTGGTGTAGGTGTTGTTGGCGTTAGTGTTGGTGTTGTTGGTGTTGGTGTAAGTAAGTAAGTAAAGTTTATTTCTATAGCACCTTTCACAGAAAACAGAATCAAACATGATAAAACAAATAAAATTAATAAAACAAACAAAATATCATTACAAATCAAAATCATTAAACAACAACAAGAGAACACAAAAGAGTTATTTAAAAGCAGTTTTGAATAATTGAGTCTTCAGCTGCTTTTTAAAGGAGTCCAGACTGTCTATACAGCGTCAAACTAAAGGAAGGTCATTCCAAAGTTGCGGAGCAACAGACTGGAAGGAGAGATCACCTGGACTTTAAATCTGGTCCTTGGAACAGTTAGTAGATTCTGGTCTGTGGACCTGAGGACTCAGGTTGGAGCTGTTAGTAGATTCTGGTCTGTGGACCTGAGGACTCAGGTTGGAGCTGTTAGTAGATTCTGGTCTGTGGACCTGAGGACTCGGGTTGGAGCTGTTAGTAGATTCTGGTCTGTGGACCTGAGGACTCAGGTTGGAGCTGTTAGTAGATTCTGGTCTGTGGACCTGAGGACTCGGGTTGGAGCGTAGGTCTTTATCAGGTCAGTAACGTAAAGAGGAGCTTGACCATGTAGGGCCCTGAAAGTTAGAGTCAGGATTTTAAAATGAACTCTACATTTAACAGGTAACCAATCAGAGACCTCAGAATAGGAGTGATGTCATCTTTCCTGTTTGCTCCAGTGAGGAGCCTCGCTGCAGAGTTCTGGACCAGCTGAAGGCCATAAAGGGCTTTTTGGTTCAAACATGTGAAAAGTGTGTTACAGTCATCTAGATGGGAGGAGATCAAAGCATGAAGAACCATTTCCTGTTCAGGTTTTGACACCAACTTTCTCAGTTTGGAAATATTTCTCAGATGATAAAAACAGTTTCTGACCAGCTGTTTTGAGTGACCTTCAAGAGACACTGATTGGTCGAAAATACCCAGAATCCTCAGGTTTGACTTTACAGCAGAACTTAAATGTCCAATCTGTTGACTGATCAGAGGGACCGTCCTATCAGGGGCAACAATCAGACATTCAGTCTTTTCAGGGTTTAACTGAAGGAAGTGATTTTCTAACCAGTTAGTAGCTGACAGACACTCCAGTAGTTCAGACAGTTTGTAGAACTCTGAGTCCTTGAAGGAGCAGTACAGCTGAATGTCATCTGCATAAAGGTGGTAGGAGACATTGGGACATCTATTAATGATCTGTCCAAGAGGATGGAGATATAGTAAAAACAGGAGTGGACCCAGAACAGAGCCTTGGGGTACCCCACAGAACAGATCTGTAGTATCTGACATGATGTTGTTTATATGGACACTGAGACTACGATCTGAACCAGTCTAGACCAGGTCCAGAGATCCACCAGGTCACGGAGTCTGTTCATTAAGGTGCTGTGATCAACAGAAAGGTCCAACAGAACTAAGACTGTAAACTCCCCGGAGTCTGCTGCCATCATGATGTCACTGGATACTTTGAGTAAAGCTGTTTCTGTTGAATGTTTTTTACGGAAACCAGATTGGAATTTATCAAAAATGTTGTGTTGTTCCAGAAAAGAGACCAGCTGATCAGCCACAACTATTTCTAAGAGTTTAGAGATATAGCTCAGTTTGGAAATGGGCCTGTAGTTATTTGGCTGAGAGGAGTCCAGACTGGGTTTTTTAAGGATGGGTTCAATAACAGCGTGTTTAAAGATGGAGGGGACAGAGCCGGTTTGGAGGGATAGATTGATAAAATCAACAATGCATGGGCCAACTAGGTCAAAAGCTTTAAGAAGCAAAGAGGTTGGGAGAATATCAACTGGGCTTGGAGTTGGTTTCATGTTTTTCAGAATGAGACAGATGTCCTGAAAATGACCAGGTGTGAAGAAGGACCAGGTATGGAAGGAGGAGGGAGGATGGGAGAACAGGGAGCAGATGGGGGTGAGAAACCTGACCTGATGTTTCTAATTTTGTTCTCAAAGAATGAAAGGAAGTTGTTCCAATCAGACCTTGAGAACACAGGGATTTGGGGCGTTTTAGGTGAAACTATCTGATTGATCGTGTCAAACAGAACTTTGGAGTTTTTATTTGAGGAAATTAGTTGAGAGAAGTAAACAACTCTGGAGTTTTTAACCATTTCATTTAAAGATGTTATCAATTCCTTAAGGTACAGTCGGTGAATTTCCATCTTTGTTGATTTCCAAAGCCTCTCAGTTTTACGGCATGTCCTTTTGAGATTATAAATATGTTCGTTCATCAGGGACTATTCCTTCTATGAGATACTGTTAGTTTAACTGGAGCTACTTTATCTAAGATAGTAGAACACTGCTGATTAAATGACTGGATGTAGGAGTTTGCATCTTCACCATGAACTAAGTTTCTATCAAACATTACAGAAAAACCATCAGCTGCTGACTGATTAACGATGAACTCAGTTTGTGAGGAACAGGATCAACGTTAGACTGAATCTTAAAGAAAACACAGGTGTAGGTGTTGTTGGCGTTGGTGTAGGTGTTGTTGGCGTTGGTGTAGGTCTTGGTGTAGGTGTTGGTGTAGGTGTTGTTGGCGTTGGTGTAGGTGTTGTTGGCGTTGGTGTAGGTGTTGGTGTAGGTGTTGTTGGCGTTGGTGTAGGTGTTGTTGGCGTTGGTGTAGGTCTTGGTGTAGGTGTTGGTGTAGGTGTTGTTGGCGTTGGTGTAGGTGTTGGTGTTGTTGGTGTTGGTGTAGGTGTTGGTGTAGGTGTTGTTGGTGTTGGTGTAGGTGTTGGTGTAGGTGTTGTTGGCGTTGGTGTAGGTGTTGTTGGCGTTGGTGTAGGTGTTGTTGTTGTTGGTGTAGGTGTAGGTGTTGTTGGCGTTGGTGTAGGTGTTGTTGGCGTTGGTGTAGGTGTTGTTGGCGTTGGTGTAGGTGTTGTTGGTGTTGGCGTTGGTGTAGGTGTTGGTGTTGTTGGCGTTGGTGTAGGTGTTGGTGTTGTTGGCGTTGGTGTAGGTGTTGGTGGCGTTGGTGTAGGTGTTGGTGTTCGTGTAAGTGTTGGTGTAGGTGTAGGTGTTGTTGGCGTTGGTGTAGGTGTTGGTGTTGGTGTAAGTGTTGGTGTGGTGTTGGTGTTGTTGGTGTTGGTGTAGGTGTTGTTGGTGTTGGTGTTGGTGTAGGTGTGGTGTTGGTGTAGGTGTTGTTGGCGTTGGTGTAGGTGTTGGTGGTGTTGGTGTTGTTGGTGTTGGTGTAGGTGTTGGTGTTGTTGGTGTTGGTGTTGGTGTTGTTGGCGTTGGTGTAGGTGTTGTTGGTGTTGGTGTTGGTGTTGTTGGTGTTGGTGTTGGTGTTGTTGGCGTTGGTGTAGGTGTTGGTGTTGTTGGCGTTGGTGTAGGTGTTGGTGTTGTTGGCGTTGGTGTAGGTGTTGGTGTAGGTGTTGTTGGCGTTGGTGTAGGTGTTGGTGTTCGTGTAGGTGTTGGTGTAGGTGTTGTTGGCGTTGGTGTAGGTGTTGGTGTAGGTGTTGTTGGCGTTGGTGTAGGTGTTGTTGGCGTTGGTGTAGGTGTTGGTGTTGTTGGCGTTGGTGTAGGTGTTGGTGGCGTTGGTGTAGGTGTAGGTGTTGGTGTAGGTGTTGTTGGCGTTGGTGTAGGCGTTGGTGTAGGTGTTGTTGGTGTAGGTGTTGGTGTAGGTGTTGTTGGCGTTGGTGTAGGTGTTGGTGTTGTTGGCATTGGTGTAGGTGTTGGTGTTGTTGGCGTTGGTGTAGGTGTTGGTGTAGGTGTTGTTGGCGTTGGTGTAGGTGTTGGTGTAGGTGTCGGTGTTGGTGTAGGTGTTGTTGGCGTTGGTGTAGGCGTTGGTGTAGGTGTTGTTGGTGTCGGTGTTGGTGTAGGTGTTGTTGGCGTTGGTGTAGGTGTAGGTGTTGTTGGCGTTGGTGTAGGTGTTGGTGTTGTTGGCGTTGGTGTAGGTGTTGGTGGCGTTGGTGTTGGTGTTGTTGGCGTTGGTGTAGGTGTAGGTGTTGGTGTTGTTGGCGTAGGTGGTGGTGGCGTTGGTGTTGGTGTTGTTGGTGTTGGTGTTGTTGTGGGTGTTGTTGGTGTTGTTGTTGGTGTTGGTGTTGTTGGCGTTGGTGTAGGTGTTGGTGTTCGTGTAAGTGTTGGTGTAGGTGTAGGTGTTGTTGGCGTTGGTGTAGGTTTTGTTGGCGTTGGTGTAGGTGTTGGTGTTGTTGGTGTTGGTGTAGGTGTTGTTGGCGTTGGTGTTGGTGTTGGTGTAGGTGTTGTTGGCGTTGGTGTAGGTGTAGTTGGCGTTGGTGTAGGTGTAGGTGTTGGTGTTGTTGGTGTTGGTGTAGGTGTTGTTGGCGTTGGTGTTGGTGTTGTTGGCGTTGGTGTAGGTGTTGGTGTTGTTGGTGTTGGTGTAGGTGTTGTTGGCGTTGGTGTTGGTGTTTGTGTTGTTGGTGTTGGTGTTGGTGTTGGTGTAGGTGTTGTTGGCGTTGGTGTAGGTGTTGGTGTTCGTGTAAGTGTTGGTGTAGGTGTAGGTGTTGTTGGCGTTGGTGTAGGTGTTGTTGGCGTTGGTGTAGGTGTTGGTGTAGGTGTTGTTGGCGTTGGTGTAGGTGTTGGTGTAGGTGTTGGTGTTGGTGTAGGTGTTGTTGGTGTTGGTGTTGGTGTTGTTGGCGTTGGTGTAGGTGTTGGTGTTGTTGGTGTTGGTGTAGGTGTTGGTGTTGTTGGCGTTGGTGTAGGTGTTGGTGGCGTTGGTGTTGGTGTTTGTGTTGTTGGTGTTGGTGTTGGTGTTGGTGGCGTTGGTGTAGGTGTAGGTGTTGGTGTAGGTGTTGTTGGTGTTGGTGTAGGCTTGGTGTAGGTGTTGGTGTAGTTGTTGTTGGTGTTGGTGTAGGTGTTGTTGGCGTTGGTGTAGGTGTTGGTGTTGTTGGCGTTGGTGTAGGTGTTGGTGGCGTTGGTGTTGGTGTAGGTGTTGTTGGCATTGGTGTAGGTTAAGGTGTTGTGTTGTTGGCGTTGGTGTAGGTGTTTGTGTAGGTGTTGTTGGCGTTGGTGTAGGTGTTGTTGGCGTTGGTGTAGGTCTTGGTGTAGGTGTTGGTGTAGGTGTTGTTGGCGTTGGTGTAGGTGTTGTTGGCGGTGGTGTTGGTGTAGGTGTTGGTGTTGGTGTAGGTGGTGTTGGCGTTGGTGTAGGTGTTGTTGGCGTTGTGTAGGTGTTGGTGTTGTTGGCGTTGGTGTAGGTTTTGTTGGCGTTGGTGTAGGTGTTGGTGTTGTTGGCGTTGGTGTAGGTGTTGGTGTTGTTGGCGTTGGTGTAGGTGTTGGTGTAGGTGTCGGTGTTGGTGTAGGTGTTGTTGGCGTTGGTGTAGGTGTTGTTGGCGTTGGTGTAGGTGTTGGTGTTGTTGGCGTTGGTGTAGGTGTTGTTGTAGGTGTTGTTGGCGTTGGTGTAGGTGTTGTTGGTGTTGGTGTAGGTGTTGTTGGCATTGGTGTAGGTGTTGGTGTTGTTGGCGTTGGTGTAGGTGTTGTTGGCGTTGGTGTAGGTGTTTGTGTAGGTGTTGTTGGCGTTTGTGTAGGTGTAGTTGGCGTTGGTGTAGGTGTAGGTGTAGGTGTAGGTGTAGGTGTTGTTGGCGTTGGTGTAGGTGTTGCTGGCGTTGGTGTAGGTGTTGTTGGCATTGGTGTAGGTGAAGGTGTTGGTGTTGTTGGCGTTGGTGTAGGTGTTGGTGTAGGTGTTGTTGGCGTTGGTGTAGGTGTTGGTGTTGTTGGCATTGGTGTAGGTGTTGGTGTTGTTGGCGTTGGTGTAGGTGTTGGTGTAGGTGTTGTTGGCGTTGGTGTAGGTGTGTTGGCGTTGGTGTAGGTGTTGGTGTAGGTGTTGGTGTTGGTGTAGGTGTTGTTGGCGTTGGTGTAGGTGTTGTGTTGTTGGTGTTGGTGTAGGTGTTGGTGGTGTTGGTGTTGGTGTAGGTGTTGTTGGCGTTGGTGTTGGTGTTGGTGTTGGTGTCGGTGTTGGTGTAGGTGTTGTTGGCGTTGGTGTAGGTGTTGGTGGCGTTGGTGTTGGTGTAGGTGTTGTTGGCGTTGGTGTTGTTGTTTGTGTTGTTGGCGTTGGTGTAGGTGTTGGTGTAGGTGTTGTTGGTGGTGGTGTAGGTGGTGGTGTTGGTGTAGGTGTTGGTGTAGGTGTTGGTGGCGTTGGTGTTGGTGTTTGTGTTGTTGGCGTTGGTGTAGGTGTTGGTGTTGTTGGCGTTGGTGTAGGTGTTGGTGTTGTTGGCGTTGGTGTAGGTGTTGGTGTAGGTGTTGTTGGCGTTGGTGTAGGTGTTGGTGTTCGTGTAAGTGTTGGTGTAGGTGTAGGTGTTGTTGGCGTTGGTGTAGGTGTTGTGTTGTTGGCGTTGGTGTAGGTGTTGGTGTAGGTGTCGGTGTTGGTGTAGGTGTTGTTGGCGTTGGTGTAGGTGTTGGTGTAGGTGTTGTTGGTGTAGGTGTTGGTGTAGGTGTTGGTGTTGTTGGCGTTGGTGTAGGTGTTGTTGGCGTTGGTGTTGGTGTTGGTGTTGTTGGTGTTGGTGTAGGTTTTGGTGGCGTTGGTGTAGGTGTTGGTGTTGGTGTAGGTGTTGTTGGCGTTGGTGTAGGCGTTGGTGTAGGTGTTGTTGGTGTAGGTGTTGGTGTAGGTGTTGGTGTTGTTGGCGTTGGTGTAGGTGTTGGTGTTGTTGGTGTTGGTGTAGGTGTCGGTGTTGGTGTAGGTGTTGTTGGCGTTGGTGTAGGTGTTGTTGGCGTTGTGTAGGTGTTGGTGTTGTTGGCGTTGGTGTAGGTGTTGGTGTTGTTGGCGTTGGTGTAGGTGTTGTTGGCGTTGGTGTAGGTGTTGGTGTAGGTGTTGTTGGCGTTGGTGTAGGTGTTTGTGTTGTTGGCGTTGGTGTAGGTGTTGGTGTAGGTGTTGTTGGCGTTGGTGTAGGTGTTTGTGTAGGTGTTGTTGGCGTTTGTGTAGGTGTAGTTGGCGTTGGTGTAGGTGTAGGTGTAGGTGTAGGTGTAGGTGTTGTTGGCGTTGGTGTAGGTGTTGCTGGCGTTGGTGTAGGTGTAGGTGTTGTTGGTGTTGGTGTTGGTGTAGGTGTTGGTGTTGTTGGCGTTGGTGTAGGTGTTGGTGTTGTTGGCGTTGGTGTAGGTGTTGGTGTTGTTGGTGTTGGTGTTGTTGTAGTTGTTGTTGGTGTTGGTGTAGGTGTTGGTGTAGTTGTTGTTGGTGTTGGTGTAGGTGTTGGTGGTGGTGTAGGTGTTGTTGGCGTTGGTGTAGGTGTTGTTGGCGTATGGTAGGTGTTGGTGTTGTTGGTGTTGGTGTAGGTGTTGTTGGCGTTGGTGTAGGTCTTGGTGTAGGTGTTGGTGTAGGTGTTGTTGGCGTTGGTGTAGGTGTTGGTGTTGGTGTAAGTGTTGGTGTAGGTGTTGTTGGCGTTGGTGTAGGTGTTGTTGGCGTATGTGTAGGTGTAGGTGTTGTTGGCGTTGGTGTAGGTGTAGGTGTAGGTGTTGTTGGCGTTGGTGTAGGTGTTGCTGGCGTTGGTGTAGGTGTTGTTGGCGTTGGTGTAGGTGTTGGTGTTGTTGGCGTTGGTGTAGGTGTTGGTGGCGTTGGTGTTGGTGTAGGTGTTGTTGGCGTTGGTGTAGGTGTTTGTGTTGTTGGCGTTGGTGTAGGTGTTGGTGTAGGTGTTGTTGGCGTTGGTGTAGGTGTAGTTGGCGTTGTGTAGGTGTTGGTGTTGTTGGCGTTGGTGTTGGTGTAGGTGTCGGTGTTGGTGTAGGTGTTGTTGGCGGTGTAGGTGTTGGTGTAGGTGTTGTTGGCGTTGGTGTAGGTGTTGGTGTTGTTGGCATTGGTGTAGGTGTTGGTGTTGTTGGCGTTGGTGTAGGTGTTGGTGTTGTTGGCGTTGGTGTAGGTGTTGGTGTTGTTGGCGTTGGTGTAGGTGTAGGTGTTGGTGTTGTTGGCGTTGGTGTAGGTGTTGGTGTTGGTGTAGGTGTTGGTGTAGGTGTTGTTGGCGTTGGTGTAGGTGTTGGTGTAGGTGTTGGTGTAGGTGTAGGTGTTGGTGTTGGTGTTGTTGGTGTTGGTTTGGACTTTTGTGATGAGAAAACGTAATTTAAAGTGTTTTTTGAGTTGTAAAACCTGTCAGGATGTGCTATTTCGTGAGGAATGTAACAGCTAAAGGCTGCTTGGTTAGCTCGTGGAAGGTAAGCTAGCTCACCCACATGTGCTAACAATAGGCTAGCATGTGAAGTTATGCTAGTGCACCATGTGCTAGCTGCCATGAACTTGACATGAGTTCATAATGTGTAATATCTTCATGATTTCATTAGATTAGCACTGTTTTATATGTTATTGGTAAGGAAAACTTTATAGAAACAAATTGAGAACACAAATGGACTGTATGTATTGTTTTTTTTCTGGAGGTTTTTTTGTAAAAAAAAAATGTGGCCAAGGGAAAGTTATTGGACGGATTATATATTTAATTTGCAGATGAAGTAATTACTCTGCACATTTGTGTGCAGACTGGTTTTTTTATGCTTGTAGAATCTGCTATGAAGGATGAAGCAAAGCATCTACAGCGAGTTTCCTACTGAGATGCCTGCAGAGGACACTTCAGACCCAGAGGGCTCCTTTGGAGGGTGGTAGGACACAAGGAGTCCTCCAGTCGTTCTAAGGATTGTTTTTGGTTCACCTAATTATATTGAGGTTTCAGGACACTTTGTGTTGCTAATTTTTTTCTTGGGTCAGGCCTGAACCCAAATAAATAAAGTGATGCATCAGGAAACTGTGAAGGACAAATTCAAAGGGAAATCAACCAGTGAGTGTTAAAGATGCTCAACTGAACTGGACACTTTTTGAAGGTTAAAATATTGATCCAGACTGGAAGATTTAAGGGATAAAATATATATGTTGTTTGTTTTTTCATATTGTGTTTTTTCCTATGTTCTTAATATTTGAATACATCAAACCAAATTCACCTTGATGTTGTTTGTGTTTCACTGTGGGTTGGAAGTCTCTCCTCAGTGAGTTATTACCAAGCTCCTTACGATCCTAGTGATGAAGAACTCTTTCTTTAGATTTATACCAGATTGGAAAGAACCCTTTAGTTGTTTACTACTCAGTTTGAAAGGGTTACATTCAGAAGATACCTCTGACTTTTTCTGGATGATTCAGTCTCCAGGTGATGAGGAAACTATGTGACCTCTGACTCCTGGGACTTGTGGCATCAAACAGAAAATAGTTTTCTAATTTTAGTTTGAAGAATCTCAGAGGAAGGATGGTGGGAACCAGCAGTCTCGACCTTCAGATGACCTCTGGGAGACGTCCTGGACGTAGATCTGGTCAGAAGGAGGAACAGGACAACAGCAACTGGGAAATAACATGTTCTTTTTTATCCATGTCTTCTGTTATCTGGTGGATTTCCTCTCATTTATATAATAAAACCGTCTTCTTCTTGATGCTTTGAAAGGTTCCCATCCTGTGGACTTCTCTAGTCAGAGATTTATGGTGACTCGTCATCAGTAATTATCAAGTGAGTTGTTAGATTCAAAGGCCTGAGGGGGCAGGGCGAGGTCCGGAGGAGTGGTCAACACTTCTGACCACAGGCAGATCAATCACCAGTGGACCGGTTGTTTGATCTAGTTTTACATCAGCTCCTGACTCTAGTCTCTGTTTATTTTATATGTTGAGAACTTTTAATCAAATTGTTTTTAATGACTCCTGCTATAGGTATATAAATATCACCAGTATATTGGATGTCTGTCATAGGAACATGTAGGTTTCATTGTGAGAACTTGTAATTTTTGGATGAGGCCTTTTATCAGATCGTATTATTCTCTCAGGATGTTGTCAGTAACCTTTCAAAATAAAATGTCTCATTTCAGTGCAGTGATGGAAGGTAACACTACTGCTCTACTGAAACACATCAACCTCAGCATGATTCAATCACTGCATAGAAATGAGACCTTTACTGTTGAAACAGGTTACAGCCGTCAATACAACTTTCTGCTGAAGCCTTTATTGTCAAGATTAAACGATTATAATGTAAATAATGTTATAAAACTACTGAACTGATTAGAAATGTAGAAACGTTAACCATAAAAAAAAGATTATAGGAACAAAAACACCTTTCTATTAACTTTCTAAATCATTAACATGAACAATTTTAACCCAATTATTAATGAAAATGAACAGTGGTCAAGTCCTTTATTGAAGAACCAGGATCAACAGTGACACAGTGAACGTCAGAAATCCCAACGCTGATCGTTTCCCGACAACTTGGTTCAAATCAGCATTTTAGAAGTTTTCACAACTCTTGACTCCAACTGAGTTAAACCAAACGTTCTGTTTGACAGACCTGACGGGTCTGTTTAGACTGGACCATCTCTTCACCTTAAAGACAAATACAACCTGAAACTGAAGAACGCTGACAGAGAACTTTACTAAACCTGGCCACGCCCACATGGCAGCTACAGAATAAACTCATAACCATAAACACTGATTTGTTGTGGGTTTCTGATTGTTGACCTGGAGATTCAACCTCTAAAAAGCAGCAGAGCCAGAGTGAGACGTAACTGTCCTCTGACCTGGAGCGGACACCTCACAGGAGCAACAACAGGCAGCTTTCCTCACTGTGTCATATGTCACCTCCCTTGTGTCATATGTCTCCATCTAGTGTCCTGTCTTGTGCTCTGTCTAACCCTCTGCCTTTTGTCTCCCACAGGTGAATCCAGTTGTCATCCTGCCACCTGTGTCTCGTCTTGTCATCACCTCCCCAGTATATTAGTGTGCCTGTCTCGTCTGTGTTGGTCGGATCTCCGTCTTCATGTCCCCAGCTTTGGTTTGTGTTTCCTCGTCTCCCTACCTTTGAATAAAGTCTGTACATCTGCGCTTGGATCCTCCTTTAAACCTCCCAGACCTGACAGAAGATCCGACCAATTATGGATCCAGCGGATGTCTACCCGGGGCTCGCTTCACCCTACCGGGGAACCCGGTTGGCTTACAGGACGCCACCAGGTCCAAAGCCGCGACGACGTCTCCCCACGTTGCCTGCGCCGCCTACAACCATCAGGTCAGGAGTCCTGCGGGTCCACGTCGGCCTCTCTGCTCCACTGCAGCAGCCCCGACGGATCTCCCCAGAGCCTCAGTCCCAGCTGCCTCCCACTGTCTTCGCTCTTCCTGCGGACCATGTCCAGAAGATGGATCGTTTTTTTGAGGACTCCTTAAATGCCCTCAGCTCCAACGACATCTGTCCACACCAGCAGCTACCGTTACTGGAAGCCTTAGTCTCATTTTATGAGACCAACCCGAGCTTCGCCCTCTACCCGGAGCTCCGGGAACATCATGGGCGCGCCTCCGCCTCTCGGCTGGCTCAGCGGTACCTGGTGTGGTCTGGTGAGTTCACCTGCTGTACAGACTCTGCTCCTCCTCCTTCCAGTCCGGCTCCACAAGCCACCAGGACTTCCAGTCCTCCCTCCAGTCCTGAACCTGCAGCCCCTGGACCCTCCTGTGCCGCTGCAGCCCCTGGACCCTCCTGTGCCGCTGCAGCCCCTGGACCCTCCTGTGCCGCTGCAGCCCCTGGACCCTCCTGTGCCGCTGCAGCCCCTGGACCCTCCTGTGCCGCTGCAGCCCCTGGACCCGTTCCAGTTCCTGACGCTGCAGCTCCCGAACCCTTTCCAGCTCCCGAACTCGTTCCAGCCCCGGGACCCGTTCCAGTTCCTGACGCTGCAGCCCCGGGACTCTCCGTTCCTGAGCCCGAGGTGGGCCTCTCCAGTCCTGTTTCCAGTCCTGAGCCCGAGGTGGGCCTCTCCAGTCCTGTCTCCAGTCCTGTCTCCAGTCCTGTCTCCAGTCCTGTTTCCAGTCCTGAGCCTGAGGTGGGCCTTTCCAGTCCTGCTCCTGAGCCCAGCAGCCTGGCTCCTCTATCCCCAGAACCAGATCCGGACCCGGGCCCTCCAGAACCAGATCCGGACCCGGGCCCTCCAGAACCAGATCCGGACCCGGGCCCTCCAGAACCAGATCCGGACCCGGGCCCTCCAGAACCAGATCCGGACCCGGGCCCTCCAGAACCAGATCCGGACCCGGGCCCTCCAGAACCAGATCCGGACCCGGGCCCTCCAGAACCAGATCCGGACCCGGGCCAGGGTCCTCCTGAACTGTGCCTCCTGGCCGTTCTGTTCATCTGGTCCTCCTTCCTGGTCCCCCGCCCTCCCTCCCTTGTTGGTTCTCCTTGGTCGTCCGGTGTCCGTCCCTAGGGGGGGGGCTCTGTCATATGTCACCTCCCTTGTGTCATATGTCTCCATCTAGTGTCCTGTCTTGTGCTCTGTCTAACCCTCTGCCTTTTGTCTCCCACAGGTGAATCCAATTGTCATCCTGCCACCTGTGTCTCGTCTTGTCATCACCTCCCCAGTATATTAGTGTGCCTGTCTCGTCTGTGTTGGTTGGATCTCCGTCTTCATGTCCCCAGCCCTGGTTTGTGTTTCCTCGTCTCCCTACCTTTTGAATAAAGTCTGTTTTTGCCTCTACATCTGCGCTTGGATCCTCCTTTAAACCTCCCAGACCTGACACACTGGAGCTCTTTGTCTTTGGGTTCGGGGCTTTTCTTCACAGTTGACCTTCTTTTCAATCCAGAGTAAAGTGTATCAGTGCTGTGATGGTAACTCATGTTCAAGGAGTAAAAAGTCCAACCAGCATGGCTACTGTAAGGTCCACGTTATCCAGATCCTGAAGAACCACCACACCTCCATGATGATGTCATAAGTCATGCTGTGACAGAGACCTTGACTGTTGTCATGGTTGTGATGCGCTTGAACTCTGCGTTCATCTGAAGAGACATAAAAATCATTTTGAATAACATCATGGTCCACAGATTTTAGAAGATATTTTAACATTAAAACCACACCTGTTTGATGACTGATCCTCACTAACAGAACGATGCCGTTAACACACAGTGTAACTGAGCAGTCAGCTGGTAACCAGTTCACACAGAAGGTCAGTGTGTATACTTCAGTTAAATGTGACTTTATGGCTCGCACTCAAAACACAATTCAATGAAACAGCTCAAAGTCTTTAAACTGATAAAACTGTGTGAGCAAATAATTCCATGGTGACTCTCAGTACATTGAACTACATTTGGCTGAGATTTTGACAATATTCATACAGAAAATCAACACTCACCAAACAGAGTAACACAGCTGATGGTTGGATTTTAATGAGACGTTGACTTCCTACCAACAATCCAAAGAGCTCAAGACGAAATCACGTGAAATCTCGCGAGATTTAAGATGCTACATTATTGGATCATTTCACCAGAACATAATCTGAGCGTGTTCATGGAACCTCTTGACATATCATGTAGGTTCAACACAATACATTTACACTCAGCTTTAAAACATGAATGAACTGTTAAATACACTCAATATGATTACATAGATCCAAAAGAGGACTAGTCTCTTTTTTCACTGTACCCATGATAGTACAAAGAGAAAACTGGCAAAGTAACAATGCGATGGAAAAATGACTGATGGGAAATGTTATTTTACCAGTAAAGCTCCTCCTTCAGGGGGCAGAGTTTCCTCAGAAAACATGATTAAAATGTGTGTAATGAGAACATGTCAAATACTTTTACACCACACAACCTTGTTAACCATGTTAACATTTTAAAATTAAGACATGTTTAGACCAGAAACATACATAAATCATGCAGAAAACATGAAATATATGATTTCCACAACCTCATTAAAGCCATTTTTTCAGTGTAGATGGTTGCGCTCACACCATCTCACAAAGGCCCTGATGACAAATAAATTAGAAAAATAAAAACAAAATTTAATTTAATACAGTAAAATCAGCTTGGACAAAAAAAAACATAATGTCACTCAAAATATAAGAAAATCACTTAAATAAAACTGAATAAATGAAAAAGTAAATATACCATATGGATATCATAATATAAATGAATTGAAGTAAAGCTAAAATTTAAATAATAAACATTTTAAAACACTTTAAAAAGTACAATGATGAGTTTCTGTTCACTTTTTGTTTATATTATAGAATCTAATAACTAGTGTCCTACAAACCAGACATGTCTGGTTTAAACCGGATTAAACCGGATCCAACCTGTAGTTGTGAAGAGTGACCAGCAGGAGGAGCTCAATCACCAACAGCAGCAATCACAGAAGAAGAGACGAACCCGGAAACGGAAACGGATTATCCAGCAGTTTAAAGTTTTTCAGCGCGACTTCCAGTCCCGGTTCTAGTGGGACCAGACCCGGAGTTCTACTGGGACCAGACCTGGAGTTCTACTGGGACCAGAACCGGAGTTTTACTGGGACCAGACCCGGAGTTCTACTGGGACCAGACCCGGAGTTCTACTGGGACCAGACCCGGAGTTCTACTGGGACCAGAACCGGAGTTTTACTGGGACCAGACCCGGAGTTCTACTGGGACCAGACCCGGAGTTCTACTGGGACCAGACCCGGAGTTCTACTGAAACCAGACCCGGAGTTCTACTGGGACCAGAACCGGAGTTTTACTGGGACCAGACCCGGAGTTCTACTGGGACCAGACCCGGAGTGTTCTACTGGGACCAGACCCGGAGTTCTACTGAAACCAGACCCGGAGTTCTACTGGGATCAGACCCGGAGTTCTACTGGGACCAGACCCGGAGTTCTACTGGAACCAAAACCGTAGCTCTACTGGTCCTGGACTCTTCCAGATGGACTTCCTCCAGCAGATCCTGGATCAGTTTGGATCCAGCAAGGAGGCGGTCAGTATCAGATGTTGTTACCTGTAGACCAGACTGACCTGTAGACCAGACTGACCTGTAGACCAGACTCTCCTTAGACCAGACTGACCTGTAGACCAGACTCTCCTTAGACCAGACTGACCTGTAGACCAGACTGACCTGTAGACCAGACTCTCCTTAGACCAGACTGACCTGTAGACCAGACTGACCTGTAGACCAGACTCTCCTGTAGACCAGACTCCCCTTAGACCAGACTCACCTGTAGACTAGACTGACCTGTAGACCAGACTCACCTGTAGACTAGACTGACCTGTAGACCAGACTGACCTGTAGACCAGACTGACCTGTAGACTAGACTGTCCTGTAGACCAGACTGACCTGTAGACCAGACTGACCTGTAGACCAGACTCTCCTGTAGACCAGACTGACCTGTAGACTAGACTGACCTGTAGACCAGACTGACCTGTAGACCAGACTGACCTGTAGACTAGACTGACCTGTAGACTACGTAGACTCTCCTGTTGTTTTGTGTCTGCAGGATTCCGTTTGGTTGAAGAACATCTTCACCTTCATCACTCAGCACCTGAGTCCTGATGCCTGTGGCTCCGCCCCCTCTGACCACGCCTCATCAGGTGAGCCATCCAATCACCTCTCTGTGTTTATTGTGGGTCTTTGTATTATGGTTTTCATCATGTGACCATGGAGACAGGAGGGTTGTTGTTGGTGTTAGTCTTTATATAGATTCCTTCTTTTACTAAGTAAAGTCCCATTGAGATATTTACTCTCCTTTTAAAAAGTGACCTGGTCCAGGTCTGTTGTTTACATGTTTGTTGTTTTTGTTTACTTTGTGTTGTTGTTGTTTACTTTGTGTTGTTGTTGTTTACTTTGAGTTGTTGTTGTTGTGTTTCAGCAGCCTGCTGTGAGCACAGTGTGTATCAGCTGACTGGGTGTCTTCTACAGCAGATCAAAGAGAGGACCTGTGTCTCTCACAGCTTACCTGTCAGCTACAGGTGACTCTCTCACACCTTCTGACATCATCACACTCACAGGTCATGTGACCTGCTGGTGTTCTGTCCATCTGCAGGCCCGTGTCGGTCTCTGAGCTCCTCTCCCAGCAGCGCATGGCCTGTGTCAGCAACCTGTCCTGGAGCACCAATGAGCAGCGACAGTGGGCCAAGGAGGCGGAGCTTTCTGTAATAGGTCAGCGGGCACTGCCACGGGTCAACCTGCTTCTGATTGGCTGGTTGAGAGAGGGGCTGGGTGGAGATTGGAGGCTTAGTGACAACAGTGGCAGTGTCAGGTGTGAGGTAAGGTGCTTTCATCTGATTGTCTCAGTGTGTTTACCTGAATGTCTCACCTGTCTGTCTCACCTGTCTTGTCTCACCTGTCTGTCTCACCTGTCTGTCTCACCTGTCTTTCTCACCTGTCTTTCCTCACCTGTCTTGCCTCACCTGTCTGTCTCACCTGTCTTGCCTCACCTGTCTTGTCTTGCCTCACCTGCCTTGTCTCACATGTCTTGCCTCACCTGTCTGTCTCACCTGTCTTGCCTCACCTGTCTTGTCTCACCTGTCTTGCCTCACCTGTCTGCCTCACCTGTCTGTCTCACCTGTCTTGCCTCACCTGTCTGCCTCACCTGTCTGTCTCACCTGTCTTGCCTCACCTGCCTTGTCTCACCTGCCTTGTCTCACCTGTCTGTCTCACCTGTCTTGCCTCACCTGTCTGTCTCACCTGTCTGTCTCACCTGTCTTGCCTCACCTGTCTGTCTCACCTGTCTTGCTTCACATGTCTGTCTCACCTGTCTTGCCTCACCTGTCTTGTCTCACCTGTCTTGCCTCACCTGTCTGTCTCCCCTGTCTTCTCACCTATCTTGCCTCACCTGTCTGTCTCACTGTCTTGCTTCACCTGTCTGTCTCACCTGTCTTGCCTCACCTGTCTGTCTCACCTGTCTTGTCTCACCTGTCTTGCCTCACCTGTCTGCCTCACCTGTCTGTCTCACCTGTCTTGCCTCACCTGTCTGTCTCACCTGTCTTGCCTCACCTGTCTGTCTCACCTGTCTTGCCTCACCTGTCTGTCTCACCTGTCTTGCCTCACATGTCTTGCCTCACCTGTCTGTCTCACCTGTCTTGCCTCACCTGTCTTGCCTCACCTGTCTTGTCTTGCCTCACCTGTCTTGCCTCACCTGCCTTGTCTCACCTGTCTTGCCTCACCTGTCTTGTCTCACCTGTCTTGCCTCACCTGCCTTGTCTCACATGTCTTGCCTCATCTGTCTGTCTCACCTGTCTTGCCTCACCTGTCTGTCTCACCTGTCTTGCCTCACCTGTCTGTCTCACCTGTCTTGCCTCACCTGTCTTGCCTCACCTGTCTGTCTCACCTGTCTTGCCTCACCTGTCTGTCTCACCTGTCTTGTCTCACCTGTCTGTCTCACATGTCTGTCTCACCTGTCTTGCCTCACCTGCCTTGTCTCACCTGCCTTGTCTCACCTGTCTGGCTCACCTGTCTTGCCTCACCTGTCTGTCTCACCTGTCTTGCCTCACCTGTCTGCCTCACCTGTCTGTCTCACATGTCTGTCTCACCTGTCTTGCCTCACCTGTCTTGCCTCACCTGTCTTGTCTCACCTGTCTTGCCTCACCTGTCTTGCCTCACATGTCTTGCCTCATCTGTCTGTCTCACCTGTCTTGCCTCACCTGTTTGCCTCACCTGTCTGTCTCACCTGTCTGTCTCACCTGTCTTGCCTCACCTGTCTGTCTCACCTGTCTTGCCTCACCTGTCTGTCTCACCTGTCTGTCTCACCTGTCTTTCGTCCCCTGTCTGTCTCACCTGTCTGTCTCACCTGTCTTGCCTCACCTGTCTTGCCTCACCTGTCTTGCCTCACCTGTCTGTCTCACCTGTCTGTCTCACCTGTCTTGCCTCACCTGTCTGTCTCACCTGTCTGTCTCACCTGTCTTTCCTCACCTGTCTGTCTCACCTGTCTGTCTCACCTGTCTTGCCTCACCTGTCTGTCTCACCTGTCTGTCTCACCTGTCTTCCCTCCCATGTCTGTCTCACCTGTCTTGCCTCACCTGCTTTGTCTCACATGTCTTTCGTCACCTGTCTGTCTCACCTGTCTGTCTCACCTGTCTTGTCTCACCTGTCTTGCCTCACCTGTCTGTCTCACCTGTCTGGCCTCACCTGTCTTTCTCACCTTTCTTGCCTCACCTGTCTTGTCTCACCTGTCTGTCTCACCTGTCTTGCCTCACCTGTCTGTCTCACCTGTCTTGCCTCACCTGTCTTGTCTCCCCTGTCTTGCCTCCCCTGCCTTGCCTCACCTGTCTGTCTCACCTTTCTTGCCTCACCTGTCTGTCTCACCTGTCTGTCTCACATGTCTGTCTCACCTGTCTGTCTCACCTGTCTTGCCTCACCTGGCTTGCCTCACCTGTCTTGCCTCACCTGTCTTTCTCACCTGTCTGTCTCACCTGTCTTGCCTCACCTGTCTTGTCTTGCCTCACCTGCCTTGTCTCACCTGTCTGTCTCACATGTCTTGCCTCACCTGTCTGTCTCACCTGTCTTGCCTCACCTGTCTTGTCTCACCTGTCTTGCCTCACCTGTCTTGTCTCACCTGTCTTGTCTCACCTGTCTTGCCTCACATGTCTGTCTCACCTGTCTTGCCTCACCTGCCTTGCCTCACCTGTCTGCCTCACCTGTCTGTCTCACCTGTCTTGCCTCACCTGTCTGCCTCACCTGTCTGTCTCACATGTCTGTCTCACCTGTCTTGCCTCACCTGTCTTGCCTCACCTGTCTTGTCTCCCCTGTCTGTCTCACCTTTCTTGCCTCACCTGTCTCACCTGTCTTGCCTCACCTGTCTGCCTCACCTGTCTTGTCTCACCTGTCTTGCCTCACCTGTCTTGTCTCACCTGTCTTGCCTCACCTGCCTTGTCTCACATGTCTTGCCTCACCTGTCTGTCTCACCTGTCTTGCCTCACCTGTCTTGTCTCACCTGTCTTGTCTCACCTGTCTTGCCTCACCTGTCTTGTCTCACCTGTCTTGCCTCCCCTGTCTGCCTCACCTGTCTGTCTCACCTGTCTGGCCTCACCTGTCTTGTCTTGTCTCACCTGTCTTGCCTCACCTGTCTGTCTCACCTGTCTTGCCTCACCTGTCTGCCTCACCTGTCTGTCTCACATGTCTGTCTCCCCTGTCTTGCCTCGCCTGTCTTGCCCCCCCTGTCTTGCCTCACCTGTCTGTCTCACCTGTCTTTCCTCACCTGTCTTGTCTCACCTGTCTTGCCTCCCCTGTCTGTCTCACCTGTCTGTCTCACCTGTCTTGCCTCACCTGTCTGCCTCACCTGTCTGTCTCACCTGTCTTGCCTCACCTGTCTTGTCTCACCTGCCTTGTCTCACCTGTCTGTCTCACCTGTC
>SSNR01000513.1:153654-155922 GCA_006937965.1 Callopanchax toddi | reverse complement strand
ACTAAGATGGCTTATTACATGAAAACCATCATATCAGACTGTCCTGACAAACCACTGTCCATATAAATCACATTACACTAATACACACAAACATATACACACACACCCAAATTTAACAGGGTGGTTAACTAACATCTTACCAGAAGTAACCTAAATAATCTGAATGTTAAATATAAACTACCTCTACATTCCTGTGGAGTGGATCGAGGACTGGATCAGTCTGGTCCAGGCTGTTTGCTGCCATCTGACTCTGGCTTGTCTCAGTGGTCATCTGCATCAGATAATGAATAGAAGTTAGAGATATACAAAACTCAAACCATTCATAAAGAAATGCAACATTTGGTTAGTAAACATTGCTCAATAAAATCCAACTAACATTAGGACACACAATTTGTGCTAACAATTTTTAGAAGACAACATGTCACAGATGTGCACTTCTTGTTTTAACCTTGGCTTCTTGACACATTTTCAGAATGTGCAGATGTCATTGGTGTACATGCCACATCAAAATCTTGCTCAGCTGAAGACATTATACTACTTGTCTGCAGATTTAATTTATATCACAATTTTTTAGAATATAGTTTTAAAAAATGGCCCCGTCAGTCACAGATAGGAAGAATCATTTAACTACAATGTGGCACAGTAACTATTAAACCTTTCAGGTCTAAGGTATTTTGATGTAAAAATACTAAAGGCTTGTACCAATAGAGCATTTGTGATTGAAGGACTTTTTATGTTATCCTTTATGTTATTCCTATAATTTCATTTTACTAAGAGGTCAGGCTGACCTTTCTGTGACTGTTCAGAGCTTAGGTTCGTGTGTGGAAATCAGCAGATAAATTCTGGATGGGATCCACACATACTGAGGGTTTGTTTAGTGGAAACTCAACAAGTGGTTGCCAGGAAAAAACTCTTATCTGAGGAGATAGCGTGAGAGGAGTCAGATGTGTCCTTGTTTTTGTTCTCTGTTTGCGGTCAAGGGCATTACATCACTGGTCCATGCGGAAGGCACGTGTTTGGTGTTATGTGATTGGCTAAGAATGGTTCGAGACGTGTACTGTGATAGGTTGATGTCACAGAAGCCACAAACTATAAAAGTGTGGGTCTCGCCTGTGTTGGGGAGATTCTGAGAGATTTTTAGGGATTCTAGACTCCTGATGGGGGCTCTCTATGAAAAATGATCTCAATCTGTGCTGCGCCTGTAAGTCCGATGTAAGGCTTAACTAAATATGTAAATAAATTACCTATAATTATTTTTATAAAAGTACAGTCTCTCTGACTCATGTTTTGAACCTGGCAAACATTTTTGCAACAACATGATAACAATATATCATTTATCCAACAGCAAACTACATGCCAAGTTTTTAAATTCAATAATAGAGGCCACTAAGAATAATGTTCATTCTGTTTTTGCTCAATCCAAAACAATTATCGCCAAATACATCTAATTTATTATATATGTCACAGAATTATAGCTCAAACCATCTTTACAGTATCTTTTTATGCATAGCTAATGAAAATATTCAAAACTAATCTAACCATTTGGTACCGTAGTGAAGTATTTTCAATCAAAACATTACAAAAACACTAATGTTATGCTGTTTAAACTTCATATTTCACAATTCATTTAGGCTCATCGGAAGTCTGACACCTTCTTCCTAATCTTACAAAAACATGCAACAAAAACATAAAAATAAAATTTAATAAAAATTTTTAAAAAAATGCAGAGCAACAGAGAAACAGCTTAGCTAGCTGACCACAAAGGGGAAACAAGTTGATTTTTTGGTATATAGTCATGAGTATTTACCTAGTTTGGCCACTTTTATTATCTCCTCACCTACTTCTTGCTTCACAATACCAAATAAAGACCTTCATAAGGACAAGCTAAACTCAAGCCTAATCAAGTAGTCACCAAAACTTAGCATAGCTCCCATGTGGTGACAAGCTAAAACTGAACAAGCAACTTTGCTTGGCAAATTCAGTACACAAACGGTCAAAATAAAAATAAAATTATTCAACTATCATCATTTTTCTAATTATACACGACTAATTTAAAAAGTTATATTTTCTCTACACTATCTAAAGCTTTACTTTTGAGGGCAACAAGCTAATGAAAATGTTAAGCTAACATGCAATAATAGCTAAAACTTATTAGAGCTTTTCCTCAAAATACTCTCCTAAAATCTAATCTTTTATTTAGAGTAACCTTTGTCAAAGTAAAATAAAAAGTTTATTAACTCGAAATAATGCTTACCTGTAAAGTTTTAA
>SSNR01000513.1:141154-148654 GCA_006937965.1 Callopanchax toddi | reverse complement strand
GGAGCTCCTCAATCCCACCGACGCGCATTCCGAGGAGGAACCAGAGCACCACCACCCCGGGGGTGGATGAGATCCGACCTGGGTATCTCAAAGCGATGGATGTTGTAGGACTGTCTTGGCTGACACGTCTCTGCAACATTGCGTGGTCATCGGGGGCAGTTCCTGTGAGTGGCAGACCGGGGTGGTGGTTCCCATTTTTAAGAAGGGGGACCAGAGGGTGTGTTCCAACTATAGGGGGATCACACTCCTCAGCCTCCCTGGGAAGGTCTACTCCAGGGTACTGGAGAGGAGGGTCCGGTCGATGGTTGAACCTCAGATAGAAGAGGAGCAATGTGGTTTTGGTCCTGGTCCTGGAACAGTGGACCAGCTCTTTACCCTCGCTAGGGTGATGGAGGGGTCATGGGAGTTTGTCCAACCAATCCACATGTGTTTAGTGGATTTGGAGAAGGTTTATGACCGTGTCCCCAGGGACACCCTGTGGGGGGCGCTCCAGGAGTACGGGGTGGATGGTCTTTTGTTAAGGGCCATTCAGTCCCTGTACCAGAGGAGTGTGAGTCTGGTCCGCATAGCCGGCAGTAAGTCGGACCTGTTCCCAGTGAGGGTTGGACTCCTCCAGGGCTGCCCTTTGTCACCGGTCCTGTTCATAACCTTTATGGACAGGATTTCTAGGAGCAGCCGTGGTGTGGAGGGGGTGGAGTTTGGTGACAGGAGAATCTCATCTCTGCTTTTTGCGGATGATGTGGTCCTCCTAGCTTCATCAGGCTCTGACCTTCAGCTCTTACTGGGGAGGTTCGCAGCCGAGTGCGAAGCGGCTGGGATGAGGATCAGCACCTCCAAGTCTGAGGCCATGGTTCTTGACCGGAAAAGGGTGGCTTGCCGACTCCAGGTCAGGAGAGAGGTCCTGTCTCAAGTGGAGGAGTTCAAGTATCTCGGGGTCTTGTTCTCTAGTGAGGGAAGGAGGGAGATCGACAGGCGGATTGGGGCAGCGTCTGCAGTGATGGACGCTGAACCGGTCTGTTGTGGTGAAGAAGGAGCTGAGCCGGAAAGCAAGGCTCTGGTTTTACTGGTCGGTCTACGTCCCAATCCTCACCTGGTCATGAGCTTTGGGTAATGACCGAAAGAACGAGATCGCGGATACAAGCGGCTGAAATGAGTTTTCTCCGCAGGGTGGCCGGGCTCAGCCTTAGAGATAGGGTAAGAAGCTCGGACATCCGGGAGAGACTCGGAGTAGAACCGCTGCTCCTCCATGTCGAAAGGAGCCAGTTGAGGTGGTTCGGGCATCTTGTTAGGATGCCCCCTGGACGCCTCCCCAGGGAGGTGTTTCAGACATGTCCTGCCGACAGGAGGCCCCCGGGTCGACCCAGGACACGCTGGAGAAAATCTATCTCTGGTTTGGCCCTGGAGCGCCTTGGGGTCCTGCTGGTGGAACTGGTAGAATTGTCTGGGGAGAAGACCGTCTGGAGCTCCCTAATTGGGATGCTGCCCCCGTGACCCAGACTCGGATAAGCGGATGAAGACGATACGAGACGATCAATGGTAGGTTGGAGGCTTCTCCACTAAACAGAAGTAATAAAGACAACATCTTTAATCAAACCTGGCAAAGAAAACAAGTCTCATTCTAAAAACAGGTTATAAATAATCCAGGTTTTGCTCAGAATGCTTGAAGAATTCAGAGTTTTTATTTTGCTGTCTGTGGTTTCAGCAGTTCAACTCCCCTGTTTTCTACCTTTTGGAAACTAAGATCTCTCATTAGCAGCTAAGATGCTGACGGCTCTGAAATAGAATTTTCTTTGGACAAAAACTCACCCCAGCCAGCTAGAGACAGTTTGAGCAGGTAGTGTTTGTAGTAGGTGTTGAACACCTTTATCAGCAGGAGATAGAGGTGAAGGGCCTCTATAGCCATCCAGGTGAAACAGCAGAGCAGGGAATAATGCATGAGTGCTGCAACAAACTCACACACCCAGTGTGGCTTCACACTGGCCCCCCACTCCGTCAGCAGGAAGGTTGAATTGAGCAGGAGCAGGGCTCCGCTCAGAGACACATGAATGGAGATGGACTGGTCCAGTTTATGGTTTCTAGGAAAAACAGGGGAGTATAGAAGTCCAGGATTTAGTTGTTACTGAACAAGTGTTCTTAACTTTAACCAAGTTCAAACTCAACCAGGTAAACCTCCTGGAGGCATAAAAACTAGGCATGAAACAATCACTGTGTTTACTGGTTACTGTGGAAAACTACGGTAAAATGAAACGTGCTGTCATTAAAAATAAATGTTATTAAAACCACATGTGTGACTGTGCTTTTAGAAATTATGGGAATAAAACACATGCATACTAGACCTGTGTGTGAATGACTGATTGTGTTGTACAGAGCTTTGGGGAGTGTAATACAGGCCATTTACCAGTGATGCATCAGTCCCTTTCCTTTTTGCAGCGTTCATACTTACCGACTAAATACAAACATCACAAGAGACAAAGCACTGAAGAAAGCCGACAGGCCACAGCCGATGTAACTGATGTATGACAGAATTTCCCAATGAACTTCAGAAATTGGTCCCCTTATCTAAAAAAAGAATGAAGCTGTAACTGATTTACGTTCAGCAGCACACATATGAGTCATGCTTATATTGTTTTAGGTTTTCAGTAAAATGCTTGTAACCTAAAGAACAACAAATCTTAAAGCTCTCCTGTGGAGTCACGACAC
The DNA here is from genome assembly GCA_006937965.1 of Callopanchax toddi. Classification (NCBI taxonomy): domain Eukaryota; kingdom Metazoa; phylum Chordata; class Actinopteri; order Cyprinodontiformes; family Nothobranchiidae; genus Callopanchax; species Callopanchax toddi. Next base: position 145,954 of record SSNR01000513.1, on the reverse strand, counting down.
AATCTGGTCTTCTGACCGCCAGCAGCACACACGGTGGGTGAAGTGTCTTGTCCAAGGACTCAATGATAAAGTAACCCAGCTGGAGCTGGGATCAAACCAGCAGCCGTCTGGTTCCCAGAAGGCTGCTCTACCTACTGAGCTACATGCCTTAAAAGGTGCCCATACTCCCACAGTGCAGACCCATGTCTCCAGGAGATAGTGTTCTAACTGGACCATCAAACTCCCATGATCCCCTCAGCTCAACTGTGCAAGAGGGACAGTCTGGACCTCATCCACTAAAATGAGCTTTTATTTTCTATAATGTTTTGTATAAATGAGTTACAAATGTATGAGTTGAAGTAACAAGAAGACACATACCAGCAGGACAGCAAAGGGTGTTGCATGATCACATTTGCAGGTAACATTGTTTTGGTCCAGGTGGGTTTCACATCCATCAGGTTTCCAGTCAAAGTCTGCAAAAAGCAACATCGTTTAGCAGGTTAGCTCCCTTCTAACAGAGGGTGGCTTCAATAGGACGCTATACTGATGGAGTCACTCTCATCGGACATGTCTTTAAACACAAATGGATGAAAAGCCTACTGGTGGCTTATGTTTATAACTGACCTGAGGACGACAGACACCTACCGCTTTCATCAAAATAGTGACACAGAAAGTGTGAGCCGTTCTGTGAAAACACAAGAAAACAGAACTAAAGTAGTTATCTTTACCTTCTTTTATTCCTCCTAAAAGTTTAACAGCTCAACTGAACTTTTGTTGTGTGACCTACAGTAGATAGTAAATCATTAACTGTCATGTTCAAAGGAACCAGGACTCTAGAGCAAGCAACAGTCAGAGGCACAGCAGAAAGGTGTAGAGAAAAAAGTTTATTAAGATGATGTGAGTGAGGCTGATGGTCTGGAGCCTGGAGGGTCTTGTATAGTTCGGTGTAGAAGCCTCTGGTGGGCGTTTGGTGCAGAGCCGGGGATGGCAGGTGTAAGTTCAGGTCTCCCAACGTGTTGGAGGGTGGTCAGGCAGAGGAGCAGAGAGCAAAGACCAGGGACTGCAGGGGGACGGACAGACAGGTGAGGCGCAGGAAGAACGTCCACAGGCTGCTGGTTTATGGAGTGGAGCTGAGGCACTGGCTGGTAGTTGAGAACTGCTGCTGCGCTAGAGATAGCAAGACAATCTGGCACCCGTCTCTGGTCCCTGAGCGTCTTTAAGCTCTCCCAATCAGCCACTGATGGTCTGCAGCTGTGGCAGCCTGACACACCCTGTAGGAGGAGAGGAGAGAGAGAGAGAACAAAAACACACACCTGCACCCAGCACATGGCATTAACACACTGAGTATTAGGGTACAGGTCCTTAGTAGTACCAGACGTAGTAAAATGTTTTACTTGTCATTAAATAAGTGTTCTCACATTAAACTTCAAAATGTAAAACCAGCATCCTGGCTCAGGTTCCAGCTCCTCAGTGATGAGCTGTATGACCTGACTGAGGGTGGCAACGTGGACTTAGTGACAGAATTACAGCTTGATGTCAAACTTTATTGGTGTAGACACGAAGGAGCGTGGTGGCTAAAGGTACGGGTACACACACTAGATGTTTACATTACGTTTACAGTTTTAGTGCTCATGAGGACCAACGCACCACTTGTGTGCACCTCTGAGTATAAAGTACAGGAGAGTGTATAGATGTATGAACACAAGTGTGATCTGGGCAGCAGGAAGCTCTGATCTGATGAAGTTTAGACTTAGAGGCAGTGACAGACGTCACACCTGGGTCTCTGATCCTTCTGATCGAAGTGGACAGCAGACCTACCAAGTCTTTGATTTAACATTTAGAAAGCTTCAGACACGCCACAGTGCACTCAACTGCGTGCACACACACACACACACACATTAGGGCTGCCATAAACAATTATCTCGATAATTTGACTAGTCATTGATTACTTTTGCGATTAGTTGACTAATCAGATCATGCATAACTTCTTATATAACCATCATTAGCTGACAGACTGAAGTGTTTAACTACAAATAAAGAGAGCTTGATGGTTTATTAAACTTTTAATGCAATTTACAGCTTGTAGCAACAACAAAAACATTTAACTGTAGCATAAAGTGCAACATTCCTGTAGAGTTCAAAACTGCAGTTTGCTTCATGGTGTGTCATGTCTTGTCTGTTTCTCTCAGAGCGTGGCAGGCAGATCATCATCAGCCCTTCAGAGGAGGACCTTTATAAGGACCACATCTACAGAGGGATCAGGCAGATTTTTCCACCTCACTAGTGGTAAAACTCAGGTCCTCTTCTAGAATCCTATCTTTGATTCCCGTAATCATTTTTACTCTTGTCTCTACAGTCTATCCACTCGGCGGCATCCTCCTCAGCCTCATGCCCACCTGGTCTGCCTTCCCTCTGCCAGCCAGCTGCCTCCACTCCATTCATCCTCCAGTAACCTCTCACCACCGCTCCGATCCAACCATCCTCACCCAGGACAGAAAAACCCTCCCCAAGATCCCTACTTCATCCTACCAGTAAGACCTCCACTCAGACTCATCTCAGCACGTTATTATCATCATCTCCATTTACTCACTCTCCTCTCTTCTTTCAGTGAAGCCTCCCGTAATCCGGACCCCACGGATCCACCTTCACACCACCTAACCTTTAAAATAAAACATTATTTTACTTTCCTCCTGTTCCTCCGACTGTTGTGTTGCTCCAGCATCCTTACAAAACCTCAAATATGACACATGGACCTGCAGCACCGGAGATTATTCCACGGAGCTGCTGCATAGCATGCATGAGCGCCAAGGACGGAAAGGCAGACAGCAGTGGAAGGGACAGTGGCAGTTTGGAAGAAAACTGGCTTCAAAAAAATAAACCATGCTTTGAATACTAAATTTGTCACCAACGATTTTAACATATAGTTTATACGTTCTTTTTTTCAGACATGTATATTTTTTTGTAAGTTTTTACCTTGACATGTTTCGACTGCTCCTGCGGTCTTCATCAGAAGTGTCACTGGTGTTGGTGTGACGTGTCGCTTATCAGCTGTTCTTCCCGATGGGCGTGGCCAACCCCGATCTGTCAAATGTGCGGGGTTGGCCACGCCCATCTCCACCGGCTGGTCCCTGGAGCAGTGAGTCCCAGGTGTGAGACAGCTGGTAGGCCCCCTCGTCTCGGTTGATGGACCACTTGGCTCGCTTCCTTATCTCCACTGCCTCCCTGATCCAACGTCTGTATCGGTTTTCCTCAGTGTGTATGACTCTCCCCTGTTCCCAGTCCATGATGTGGTTATTTCTTTTACAGTGGTCTGTGATGGCTGATTTTAGGTTCTCCTGTTCTGCTTTCTTTTTAGTGGTTCGTGTGAGTCGTTCTGCTGTTTCCTTTTCACATTCCGTCTGGTGTTCTTTCTTTCTTGTGTTGTATGTCCGTCCTGTTTCCCCTATGTATGTTTTATTGCATGACATGCAGGGTATTTCGTATATGACGTTGCATTTTTTCTCCGGTTGTATCTTGTCCTTGGGGTGAACTAACAGCTGTCTTTGTTTTCTGTATGGTTTGACTATGGTTTGGATCTGGTGTTTCTTCATGGTTCTTTGTATTGTTTCTGTCACTCCTCGGATGTACGGTACTGTGATGGTGTTGATGTGTTTTTGCTCTGGTGTTTTTGATTTTTTCTTGGCTTTTTTTTCTTCCCGGTTTCTTTCTTTATTTTCGACTTGTTTCTTTCCTTTCCTCATTGCCCAGCCTGGATACTGGCATCTTGTTAGTGCCTGTTTGATGTTTTCCTCCTTTTTTCTGTCCGTTTCGTCTGTGATGTAACTGGCTCGTTCATATAATGTCCTGACAACTGATAATTTGTGTGCTGTGGGGTGTTCGGATGTCCAGAGTAAATATTGATCTGTGTGTGTGGGTTTTCTGTAGATTGTGATTTTTATACTGCCATCTTCGTTGTGGTGGATGTTTAAGTCCAAGAAAGCTATGGTCCGGTTTTTTTCCTCTTCGTGTGTGAACTTGATATTGCCGGTGGTGTCTATAGTGTTGAGGTGATCGGTGAGTTGTTGTGTGTGTCCGGTTTTTATTGTTTCCAGGATGTCATCAACGTATCTTTTCCAGAATGTGGGTCTTATTTCTTCAGGTGCTGTGTTGATGGCTTTTTGCTCCAGGTCCTCCATGAAAAACCCGCTCATTACCGCTGACAGCGGGTCCCCCATGGCGAATCCCTCCTTCTGTCTGTATATGTTGTTTTTGAACTGAAAGTATGTGGACTTTGCAACGAAGTGGAGTAACTTGAGGATGTCATCCGCTGTTAGGTCTGTTCGTTTCTTTAAGGTTTTGTCGGCTCTGAGGCGCTCGTGTACTATTTGCAGTGTGACGTCTATGGGGGTTTTTGTGAAGAGTGATATTACGTCGTGTGAAATGAATATTTCATCCCTCGCTGTTGTCATGGTTTTTATTTCCTGGGATAGTTGTTGAGAGTTGATGCAGTGATGATCCGTTAGCCCTAGTAGAGGCTGGATGATCTCCACTAGGGCTTTTGACAGGTTGTATGTAACTGATCCAATGCTGTCCACTATGGGACGTAACGGGGTGTCGGCTTTGTGTATCTTGGGAGTACCGTAGATCCTGGGGGTGATGCTGGCTGTAGGTACTAGTTGTTTGTACATTTCCTGGGTTATTTTTCCATTTTCTAGTAGTGGTTTTAATAGCTTTACGATTTTAACAGTCGATGTAAAAGTGACTAATCCTGGCAGCCCTAACACACACACACACACACACACACACACACACACACACACACACACACACACACACACACAC
>SSNR01000513.1:121192-131731 GCA_006937965.1 Callopanchax toddi | reverse complement strand
GATACTTTGAGTAAAGCTGTTTCTGTTGAATGTTTTTTACGGAAACCAGATTGGAATTTATCAAAAATGTTGTGTTGTTCCAGAAAAGAGACCAGCTGATCAGCCACAACTCTTTCTAAGAGTTTAGAGATATAGCTCAGTTTGGAAATGGGCCTGTAGTTATTTGGCTGAGAGGAGTCCAGACTGGGTTTTTTAAGGATGGGTTCAATAACAGCGTGTTTAAAGATGGAGGGGACGGAGCCGGTTTGGAGGGATAGATTGATAAAATCAACAATGCATGGGCCAACTAGGTCAAAAGCTTTAAGAAGCAAAGAGGTTGGGAGAATATCAACTGGGCTTGGAGTTGGTTTCATGTTTTTCAGAATGAGACAGATGTTCTGAAAATGAACAGGTGTGAAGAAGGACCAGGTATGGGAAGGAGGAGGGTGGATGGGAGAACAGGGAGCAGATGGGGGTGAGAAACCTGACCTGATGTTTCTAATTTTGTTCTCAAAGAATGAAAGGAAGTTGTTCCAATCAGACCTTGAGAACACAGGGATTTGGGGCGTTTTAGGTGAAACTATCTGATTGGTCGTGTCAAACAGAACTTTGGAGTTTTTATTTGAGGAAATGAGTTGAGAGAAGTAAACAGCTCTGGAGTTTTTAACCATTTCATTTTAAGATGTTATCAATTCCTTAAGGTACAGTCGGTGAATTTCCATTTTTGTTGATTTCCAAAGCCTCTCAGCTTTACGGCATGTCCTTCTGAGATTATAAATATGTTCGTTCATCAGGGACTGTTCCTTCTATGAGATACCGCTGTTTGTTTAACTGGAGCTACTTTATCTAAGATAGTAGAACACTGCTGATTAAATGACTGGATGAAGGAGTTTGCATCTTCACCATGAACTAAGTTTCTATCAAACATTACAGAAAAACCATCAGCTGCTGACTGATTAATGATGCGTCTTTCTGAACTCAGTTTGTGAGGGACAGGATCAACATTAGACTCGAGGTGTAAAGTCCAGGTGATCGCTCCTTCCAGTCTGTTGCACCTCGACTTTGGAATGACCTTCCTTTAGTTTGACGCTGTATAGACAGTCTGGACTCCTTTAAAAAGCAGTTGAAGACCCAATTATTCAAAACTGCTTTTAAAGAACTATTTTATGTTCTCTTGTTGTTGTTTAATGATTTTGATTTGTAATGATATTTTGTTTGTTTCATTAATTCTATGTGTTTTATCATGTTTGATTCTGTTTTCTGTGAAGCACTTTGTGATTTTTTCTGTGAAAGGTGCTATAGAAATAAACTTTACTTACTTACTTACAGTTGGAGCCCACGATCACGGCTATATACATCTGTCTCACTGTTTTTTGATGATGGAAGCTACGAGCTAACGCTGTTAGCTTACCTTCATATTCATGAATAAAGCTGGTTATATACAGCTTAAAGTCCTTCACCCGCTTACTTGCAGACGTCTGTTTGTTTTTCAAAAATCCGGTGGACATCGTCTACCGTGATGCGCGGGAGGTCTTGAAAAAAACGCGTAAATAATTCCATTTGGTCCAGTCTGCCATAGGAATGCATTGAGCCGACGTTAGGGGGGATGGCCTATTGTAACCAGGAAGTGACCGTGAATAAACCCTATTATTTCCTAAGGAGCAACTCAGAGATCAGAAGAAAGCGCCGCCTTCCGGTTCTGCTGGGTTTCTCTTATTTGGCAGCCTGACACTTCTGCTGCAGTAGGGGGCAGTGTCCAGTAGGGGGCAGTGTCCAGTAGGGGGCAGTGCCCAGTAGGGGGCAGTATCCAGTAGGGGGCAGGGCCCAATAGGGGGCAGGGCCCAGTAGGGGGCAGTGCCCAGTGGGGGGCAGGGCCCAGTAGGGGGCAGGGCCCAGTAGGGGGCAGTGCCCAGTAGGGGGCAGTGCCCAGTAGGGGGCAGTGTCCAGTAGGGGGCAGGGCCCAATAGGGGGCAGGGCCCAGTAGGGGGCAGTGCCCAGTGGGGGGCAGGGCCCAGTAGGGGGCAGGGCCCAGTAGGGGGCAGTGCCCAGTAGGGGGCAGTGCCCGGTGGGGGGCAGGGCCCGGTAGGGGGCAGGGCCCAGTAGGGGGCAGTGCCCAGTAGGGGGCAGGGCCCAGTAGGGGGCAGTGTCCAGTAGGGGGCAGGGCCCAATAGGGGGCAGGGCCCAGTAGGGGGCAGTGCCCAGTGGGGGGCAGGGCCCAGTAGGGGGCAGGGCCCAGTAGGGGGCAGTGCCCAGTAGGGGGCAGGGCCCAGTAGGGGGCAGGGCCCAGTAGGGGGCAGTGTCCAGTAGGGGGCAGTGCCGTCACGTGAAAGAGAAACGAAACTGAAACTAAACACTACACGGTCTATGGTCAATGGCGGCGGCACTGCCTCGCTCCAGGTGTCGTGAACGTGCATGTGGGCGGAGAATTTACCATATAAGCAAGTCCGGATCACTATGACCTCATAGCGGGCTGGAGTGAAAAAAACAGTTTGAAACCTGGGTCTGAAATAATAATAATAATAATGCATCAGTTTTATAAAGTGCTTTTCTAGGTCACTCAGAGACGCTTTACAGAGTTGCATCATTCATTCACACAGTCATTCTCACCGGTGGTGGTAAACTACGACAGACGTCTGTAGCCACAGCTGCCCTGGGGCAGACTGACAGAAGAGAGGCTGCCATTCTGACCATCGGCCCTTCTGACCACCACCAACATTCACACACAGTCACACTCACATTCACACAGTAAGGTGGGTGAAGTGTCTTGCCCAAGGACACAACGACAATCTAACCCAGCCAGAGCTGGGGATTGAACCGGTGACCCTCCGGTTACCAGACTGGCCACTCTCCCAACTGAGCTAGTGCCGCCCCGAAATCTGGAAGAGCTTCTCACTGGCTGGACTAGGAGACAGATGGACACCGTTTGTTGCTCTTTCTGGCAGGTTTAAGGTGAGAACTCAACACATGATGGATAAGTCAGGAAACATGGAAAACCAGGACATGGACCTTTAAAACGAGCAAATTGTTCTAAATGCAGAATATATTTTCTCTTCAGACAAAAATGAGTCAAAATGTCTAAAAACAAGGCTATTTTACTTTCTTAGAAATCAGTTTTTGCAGTGTAGCTGTCTGCTTGGATGAAATTAAATCTTGAATGACTTTGAACTTCTTACATTTTAATGAGAAAACAACAGAGATGATTGTCTTTGTTACTGGTACCTCCAGAGGGCCCACTCCTGTGGACTTGGACCCTCTGGCTCTGCACAGAAAGCCAACAGTATCTAACTGGGTTTTAAAATGGACGATGATTTTAAGTTGGACAGTGGTCAAATCCAGCCTCTTTCATCTGAGACAGTTAGCAAAAGTAAAAAAACATCTGATCTACAGAGGATTTTTAAACCATAATCCATGCTTTTTTACAACTCGACTGGATTACTGTAACTTTGGCGTCAGCCAGTCCTCACTGTCTCGGCTTTAACTGGAACACGGAGAAGAGAACACATCACTCCTGTTTGTCCTCACTGCACTGGCTGCCTGTCCATTTTAGACTTCATTCTAAACTTCTTTTATGTTTTCAAGACTAAAATAAAGTTGGCTTGACTAGCTCCGAACATCTGAGTGTGATCAGTCGCTCTCCTCCAGGAAACAGGACTGGCTTTGGACAAAAACTCGTCCTACCAGAGACAGCTGTTGTCTTATGGCCTTCTGAATGTATTCAGATTTTAGTTGTTCTTCAGTGCAGAAGTCCACAAATCCACAATACAAACAGATAGAAAAATACTCAATAGTACTAATACTCAGACACTTTGGTCTGAGGCACAGTAATGAGCCAAGCAATACACCAATAATAATTATTCTCTTTATGTGGCAAATAAACAATATCACAGGGAAATATAACATGAATTCAATTAAATGCACATCATTGTTTAAAGGAACGCATTTCCCTCAGTGCCTTCTACAGGTTGATCTGGAAAACAACTGATCTCAGTGTTCAGTCGTAGAGCCGGCTAGCCCTCAGCTACTCGCTCAAGTTATGTCAATTAGACTGAGTTCATCATTACTTTCACTGAGATACGACACACACACACACACACACACACACACACACACACACACACACACACACACACACTACTGGCTGCCTGCTGGTGATGAGCACGTTGCACATGAGACACATGCAGGAGAGCTGTAATTTATGACAGACTTACTTTACATAAGCCATCTTGAGTTGGTGATTGGTCGTAAAGAGCTCTTGACATGAATGTCGTACATTCTGAAGTGTCACCATGTTCTGGACTTTGTCAGAAAAATGCAGTGAGCTGATTACGTGCAGGACCGAGTTTTGGATGCATAGGTATTGGAAGCACTGGGTGTCTGTGAAGAGAGAAAAAATGAGATGAGATAATGTTCAAACAGAAGGTCAGTTAAACTCTATGGTCCCATTAGATACGGTCAGCAAATAACATGAAAGTCAACATTTGTTCTTTTCAGTAAAGACCAACCATCTACCATAAGAAATGCAAATGTCTGCACAGCAGCAGGCTTTGTTCATGTGGACTTTATCTAATCTCCTGTAAATAAAGGTGTGTCTCTTTACATGTGTGCATGGATGTGATGTCACACACATCTCTGAGTCAGCCAGGATCAAAGTCACAAGCTTTACACTGTTTACATAGCCACTAGCCTATCAGTTAACCACCTTCCACTCTAGGAAATTACAAGGGTTTTTTATGCCACCAAGAATAGCTGTCTCTGTTTTTTAGCATTACATCACAGTTCAACTAAACATAGTTAATTAGTTTGTTGTTTTTCAGCCATCTTGAAGTGTCATTCTATCAGTTATCTATCTACAGTAAGAACACTGAGACACTGCTGCAGGTCAGTGACAAACTAATGGATAACTTTCAGGTATTTAAAGGCACACTATGCAGTTTAGCTTGTTTTTAGCTCCCCCTAGTGTCCGTTTTAAATCCCTGTCATAAAAACGTTATCACCATAGTTTCTGCTCAGAAAGCCCTAAATCTCCCTGTTAAATGTCTCCTCAACCTTCACTGCTTTCTACTGGAGCGGTTCATCACTCAGTCAGAGAAATCAGCTGTTCAAGCAGGGAGAGATGGGAAAAATCAGGAATCAGGAGCTAAAAACACTCCGGAGCTAGCATAACAGCTAGCCACATTGGGTTAGCCTAACCCTCTGAGATACGGGACTTTGTGAGACTTCAGGACACCGGACCAGAGACTCAGAAGTTACAGAAGTGGTATTCTGGATCCAAGCAGCAGATGGCGCTGGGGGACTTTATTAACCTGTAAAGAGTCAGATTAGCTCAGACTGGGTCAGATTAGATCAGATTAGATCAGACTGGAACAGATTAGATCAGACTGGATCAGATTAGATCAGACTGGGTCAGATTAGATCAGACTGGGTCAGATTAGATCAGATTAGATCAGACTGGATCAGATTAGATCAGACTGGATCAGATTAGATCAGACTGGATCAGATTAGATCAGACTGGATCAGATTAGATCAGACTGGATCAGATTAGATCAGACTGGGTCAGATTAGATCAGATTAGATCAGACTGGATCAGATTAGATCAGACTGGATCAGATTAGATCAGACTGGATCAGATTAACTCAGACTGGATCAGATTAGATCAGACTGGGTCAGACTAGATCAGATTAGATCAGACTGGATCAGATTAGATCAGATTAGATCAGACTGGAACAGATTAGATCAGACTGGATCAGATTAGATCAGACTGGATCAGATTAGATCAGACTGGGTCAGATTAGATCAGACTGGATCAGATTAGATCAGACTGGATCAGATTAGCTCAGACTGGATCAGATTAGATCAGACTGGATCAGATTAGATCAGACTGGATCAGATTAGATCAGACTGGGTCAGATTAGATCAGATTAGATCAGACTGGATCAGATTAGATCAGATTAGATCAGACTGGATCAGATTAGATCAGACTGGATCAGATTAGATCAGACTGGGTCAGATTAGATCAGACTGGATCAGATTAGATCAGACTGGATCAGATTAACTCAGACTGGATCAGATTAGATCAGACTGGGTCAGATTAGATCAGACTGGATCAGATTAGATCAGACTGGGTCAGATTAACTCAGACTGGATCAAGGGGGAGATTTAAAACAGGAACAAGTTACATAGTGTGCCTTTAAAAACTTCTACCAGAGCCTTAGAACGTTGTCATTTTGATGAGGCTGTTTAGTTAACGTGTTTAAGGTGTTGCAGCAGCATCAACAGTAGCATGGTCATTTTGACGTTCAGTTGAAACAAACCCCATAAGCAGTCTCATGCAAAATTGTATAGATTTTTAACACAGCTAATATAGCACTCTAATGCATTAACATGACTTTTTTTAGCAAATTTTTTGTAATGCACAAAGATTAAGAGGCAAATTTGGCACCAATCTGCAGCAGTGTCTCTCCTTACTTGACTAGCCATCAGAGGACTACTTCCTGTTTCTGGATACTCTGCCAGCTTTCAGTGATGTCACCTGTGGGTGTGTTCCTTACCTGATACCTGATAGAAAATGACTCAAACCTCCTCCTACTGCTGAAGGATCAGCAGAGACCACAGAACCATGGATCTAGAAAAACCTGACGGTGATTGTCCCCAAATATGAACGACTACAGTCCAACATCACGCTGTCCTTTCAGAACCAAAGTAAACAGCACTGTCCACTGTGGGACCTAGCTTTTAGTGCAACATTGATTTGCTATTTTTACAGAATCTAGCCAAACAACCTTTGCTAACCCCAATGGCATTTTTTATATATATATCTAGAACGTTTGACCATATTTAAGAAAATTTGACTTATTTCAAGTAGGGCTGTAAGAATACATGTATTTTTTCAGACTAAAAATAAGATAAAATGTATAAAAACGGCTTTAAAAAAACTTTCTTAGAAATCAGTTTTTGCAGTGTTACAATCTGAAGAAACCTTTGTCACATTGTCCTTATGGGGTGTTGTGTGCTGATTTTTAGGAAGAAAAATGATTTTGATCCATTCTGGAATAAGGCTGTAACATCACATGTGGAAAAAGTGACACAGTGAATACTTTCTGGATGCACTGGGTTTTAACATGCAATAACAGGAGGTACCACATTTATGAGAAGGCTTACTCACATTCATGTATGTCATAAACAAAGGTGGAAGAATTCATTGTAGAATCCACAGAAGCGTTTAAGCAAAGAGATGATCCATTGAACCCGGTCTCAGTGTTGGGTGAACAATGAAAATTGCATACGAATCCACTGGTCTCACAGTTTACAGAGTAAACACGTTCGTGAATTTTCCCATGAGTCACATTTATGTAGAGGTTATGGTCAGAAATGTTGATGCAGACTAAAAGAAGATACACAGATAAAAGAATCACTAATATTTAGCACAACTCAATGACTTTTCATCTTGTTTTGCTTCATTATAAAATCACATGCATTAGTTTAAAAATGTGATTAAAAATTAAATATATTTCTGAGTTATAAACATCTTTTATTCTATTGGAACATTAACAGCCATACCTTGGTCAGCCAGGGACTGATGCAGCAGCAGTAAGACCAGAACCAGAGCCATAGTTTAACCTCTGACCCTGTGAAACACAAAGTTATCGTTAACAAACCTCAGATTACACCTGGACTAAAGGTTTACAGATTAAAACAGAAGAGACCAACATTAAAGCTGATGGGTTTGATCAAATATCTGTACAGTCTCCATGTTTTGCTTAGTAAATATTTTTTATTATTTATGTCTGAATATTGAAGTTATAGTTTTACTTTAGGACTTCTGAAAATGAACCAGAAGAATTTAAAATTAGTTTTTTCATGAATCAAAAAAGACCAAATGGAACATTCACACACTGCTAGATTCACAAAACATTTAGAAAAGTAATCACAAGATTCCTAATACGCCCATGTATGAGCATTTATGACTGCCTTAAAAAGAGAATGATTACTTACATGAAAGAGAGACGAGGGTCAGGACTGCTCAGGATGAAGCGCTTCAGTCCGCTCCTGATTGGAACCTTCCCGTCAAACCAAGTCCAGCTGGTGTTTCATCCCACTGCGATGCAAATTGTCTTTATTGAGGCAAATCCAGCCCCATCCATCTCATAGGCTCTGACCTGATAATCAGTGACCGCAGACAGGAACTGGAAAGATTCCAACTTCCTTCTTCATATTTTACACAGAGCATTTGGCTCACAAATACATGAGTACAATAGACACTTTCATTTTGAACATTTTTATGTTCATTTTAGCTCACTGAAGCTCACAAATCAAGGCAAATAGGTGGAGTGGTTATTGCTTCGTTTGTGCTGTTATCAGATGTACGATAATGATCATATTTGTGGAAATGAGTACAATATTGGAAAAGTCAATCTGTCCTACACGTTCGGTGGGGTGGATCCCTATCAGGTTCAGATTTACTAAGGAGACAGTCGGAGTCCCTCTCACACTGTGTTTTAACATAAATCTCTTCTCCACATCCTTGAAAGACGATTGACGGTCTCCCTCCATCGTCTCTGAGTCTACAGACCTCTGAACATTTAATCAGACACGTGTCTCACCTAACAAAATCCCTTTGTTCCTAACTTTTGACATGATTATGTCATTAATCAAGATGACTTCTTCATCATTCAGTAATTTCAACATTATCTAGAAATCAATGGTTTAATGATTTTAGATTCACACATCTTAACTTCTTTTACATTTTAATCCATGAAATAACTCATGTTCAAATCCTGATGTTTCAAATGAGTTCCAGTAGTGTGATTATGTTAATATACCATATTAATAAGATACTAGCATAAGTTTTAATAATTTAATAATCATTGCAGACAACTAGGGGGAGCATAGAGACCTGCTCTAAGCGTGATATTGCACTGAAAATATACCAAGGATCTCCTCACAAACTGACAAACTGTTAAGTTTCTGCAGAGAAGTCCAACATGAGTTATGTGATCTCACATTTCAAATATAATATTAGCTTATTATTAAGTACTAAGACGCCACCTCCAGCCAGCGGAGCTAATCGGGAGGCCGAGCCAGACTCTCACCACACTTCGGGCCAGCAACCGGGCAGAGACTGACCACGAGAGGTAACCGTGGTGGTGGCAAACATAACATTTACTAGTGGCGCCACCCAAAAAGATGGAAGGAAGATCTGGAGGAAGATATTGAGGAGATAAAACTAGTTGTGCAACGGATATCTGGAGACATGTCATCTGTGAGCAGACTGATGGAGGAGATAAAGGAGCTCAAACAACTGGTTATGGAAAAGGACAGACTTATTGAACAACTTGAGCAGCGAGTGGATGACCTCGAACAACACTCCAGAAAAGATGACGTTGTAATATCTGGTTTGGAGGCAAAGCATCGTTCATATGCTAGGGTCGATAACTGATGGAGCAAAAGGGGAGGATGCACCCCCCACTGAGCGTCAAACACTGGAGCAACAAGTTACAGCCTTCTTCCACCACAAAGGTATTGACATTGAACAGGTCTACATTTCCGATTGCCACACTATTCCATCCAAACATGGTAAAAATAAAACACTGACCATTATAATGAGATTCACAAGCAGGAAACGTAAAAATGACCTAATGAGACAAGCACCAAAACATAGGTACAAATGTCTATATAAATGAACACCTAACGAAAAAGACCTAGCCAGGGAAGCAAGACTTCTAAAAAAGCAGAAACACATTGCTGATCCACGGGTCTGGAACTGTAGGGTACGGTACGAGTGACAGAAGGAACCACAGTATACACATAAGAAACATGGATGACCTCAAGAAGTACAGAACAGGTTAAAGTGCCATTAAAGGAATAATTAAATAAGGCCAACATGTTATTTACTCCCCAAAGCATTCTGGGTAGTGATGCCACAATGTTGCAATGCTTGCTTTGTTCACACAGCTGACAGTGCATTTATTGCAGCGCTCGATGGAAGTAGCTTCAGGTCAGCCTTTCCAATTTGAACCACAAAGAGAAGTGAGCAGCGAGGAAGAAAGGAAGCAGTCAGCCGTAGAAAATGAAGACCAGAGACACGAGAACGCGAGAGCAGGACTCATTTACTGGTGCTTAGGGAGCAACGGCCTGGCCATGCCGACGGAGAGAGAGAGCTCAATTTATAGGGTTCAGAAATACACAAAGTACTTCAGTGTCCGGTTCAGAAATACACAAAGTACTTCAGTGTCCGGTTCAGAAATACACAAAGTACTTCAGTGTCCGGTTCAGAAATACACAAAGTACTTCAGTGTCCGGTTCAGAAATACACAAAGTACTTCAGTGTCCGGTTCAGAAATACACAAAGTACTTCAGTGTCCGGTTCAGAAATACACAAAGTACTTCAGTGTCCGGTTCAGAAATACACAAAGTACTTCAGTGTCCGGTTCAGAAATACACAAAGTACTTCAGTGTCCGGTTCAGAAATACACAAAGTACTTCAGTGTCCGGTTCAGAAATACACAAAGTACTTCAGTGTCCGGTTCAGAAATACATAAAGTACTTCAGTATCAGGTTCTG
>SSNR01000513.1:100438-116335 GCA_006937965.1 Callopanchax toddi | reverse complement strand
ATGTATTTTTACGAGAAAGCAGCTCTTCAGTTTCTTGTTCAGAACTACACTAAGTACTTCAGTGTCCGGTTCAGAAATACACAAAGTACTTCAGTGTCCGGTTCAGAAATACACAAAGTACTTCAGTGTCCGGTTCAGAAATACACAAAGTACTTCAATATCCGGTTCAGAAATACACAAAGTACTTCAGTGTCCGGTTCAGAAATACACAAAGTACTTGTATATCTAGTTCAGAAATACACAAAGTACTTCAGTGTCCGGTTCAGAAATACACAAAGTACTTCGGTATCCGGTTCAGAAATACACAAAGTACTTCAATATCCGGTTCAGAAATACACAAAGTACTTCGGTGTCCGGTTCAGAAATACACAAAGTACTTCAGTGTCCGGTTCAGAAATACACAAAGTACTTCAATATCCGGTTCAGAAATACACAAAGTACTTCAGTGTCCGGTTCAGAAATACACAAAGTACTTCAATATCCGGTTCAGAAATACACAAAGTACTTCAATATCCGGTTCAGAAATACACAAAGTACTTCAATATCCGGTTCAGAAATACACAAAGTACTTCAGTGTCAGGTTCAGAAATACACAAAGTACTTTATGTAAAAATGTAAGAGGAGAGAAAGTTTCCGGTCAGGAGAACACAGCTGCTGTTTTTGACCCACGTCTGAAGCATCGACACTCGTGAACAAACGAGCGCCATCGTCTTCACCCCCTCAGCGCCACGCCAGGCGCCTCCACTCGAACTTCATCCTTTTAATTATCTGTTCAACTACCACATCAACATGGCTGGTTTTGAAGTCCTGCAGCTGGTCCTCCAAAGTAAGAGCTCCGTTGTCCATCGTGTTGAGGAGGTTCAGATGATGAAAACTGGTGTCTGATGTATGCACTGTCTGAAGGTTAGACAGCTAATGAGGTCCTGCAGAACCAGAACCTGGAGACCCTAAAGAGCTGTTCCAGGTGAATGAGCTCCAGGGACCTGACCAGGAAGCAGTAAAGTGTTGAATCTTCTGAGCACACTGGGGCTGTGGTGGTTAGAAAGCCTCTCTTTTCTCCCTCCGGTGGTTCAGGTGGTTGATTCTGCCCCTCTGGAGCTACAGTGGCACAATGTTCTGTCAAACATTGTTTCAAAAACTGTAAACATGGAGAAAAGAAACCATAACTCTTTTTTTGAAACAGGGGCCTCTAAATGTTTATATGATGATTAACTCCTTAAATTAAAAATAATTTAAATATCAAGGTTTTAAAAACAAACAATTTATTAGCCATATTAGTAAAACATGACATTTATTATGTAATTCTACAGCAGTTTAACAGTAATAAAGACATGAAACCTGTAGATCCTCCACCAGAGGGCAGCAGACGTGTAGACATTAAAATGAAACTCCATCTGGTTGCTTTAAGGTCAGAAGTGGTTTGGTTCTAACGTTAGTCCAGAAAGAGTCTAACCACTTTGAGTCTATGTTGGACAGCTCAGTATTAATCTGTTACCATAGTAACGCCACTGTGTCAAAACATTCATTTATATAATCTATTCAAATGAGAAAGTTTTCATTCAGCTATAGATTAAAACCAACACACCAATAAGGCATCAGATCAGAAATCTATAATAACAAAAAAACATCACCCTAAAAAGGTCACAAATCATTTTCAGATACAGAAAAACATTGATGTGATCAATGCACAGAACTATCAGTTCTGGAGACAGTTCAGAAAAAAACATTTAATATAACTTTAGAAATATTGAGGTCATCAGTAAATGTCATGAAGGAGGCAGGAGGCCGGACCTGATGAGGGAGCAGGACCAGGAGACGAAGAGTAAAATCCTGAGAATAAGGTCTTTATTAAAGAAGGAACTAAGGACGAACGAGACTTGAACAGATTTAACTAGACTGTAGTCTAGACTGTAGGGTTAGGGTTAGACGACAGTCTAGACTGTAGGGTTAGACTGTAGTCTAGACGGTAGGGTTAGGGTTAGACGACAGTCTAGACTGTAGGGTTAGACTGTAGTCTAGACGGTAGGGTTAGGGTTAGACGACAGTCTAGACTGTAGGGTTAGACTGTAGTCTAGACTGTAGGGTTAGGGTTAGACGACAGTCTAGACTACAGGACAGAGCAGACCAGGTGAACCAAACAAGGAGACAGGAGCTATAAATACAGGACGAGGTCATCAGGAAACAAGGAGCACCTGTGAAGACTAAACGAGGGAGGACAAAGACACACACACAGACAAGACAGACCTGTGAAGGACCAAAACCTGACGACACTAAAGACTAACTCTGACCAGGGGTGTAACGATACCCAAAACTCACCAGACAAGACAAGCCGATTTTTAATAATAGTTTCAAGAAAACTTCAAAGATCAAATTTAAGCAACAAAAACACTTTTATTCCAAACTTTTAGAAGTTTTCCTGGAACTCAACTGATGTCTTTCTTTTTCTGATCTCTTGAATCTCAGCAGTAGTGGAGTAATGATCCTGAAACTCATCACAGATTTAATCACATTTTCAATCATTTTCAAAGATTAAACTATTGCTGCAAATGTTTTTTTCCTGTCTCCTCTCCTGTCTCACCAAAGATAAGACTTAGATTTCAGGTGAAGAGGAGAGGTTTGAAACATTAAACCTACACCTAAAAACAACAGCCAGGACCCATTTAATACAGTGGAACTAAAAACTACAGGGCTCTAAACTGGCTTTAAAAAGTGCAGAGGACATGTCCCCCATCGTGTCCATGTGTCTCTCAGTCCTTTAATCTCAGCTCTCTAATGCTGTTATTCTGTCTCTGCCTGTTTTCTCCTGGTTTTCTTTTAGTTCAGTTAAACTTCACTAAATCCTTAAAGGATTTGATCATTAATAGAAAATAAAGGAAAAGCTTTTCTTTTTCTATAATAAAACAGTTTATTACAGTGATGATACAGAGTTTCATATGATTGTGTTCAGATGCACACACACCTGTCTGGCTCCTTTCTCCTCCCCCTCCTCGGGTCTGTCTGTCTGTCTCCTAAGGATCCTTAAAGCAGGAGGTCTAACAGGGTAAGGGATCACGTCTTTCTGCTCTGACCCACTCATCGTGCTCCCAGCGCTTCTCTTCCAGGGCAGCTGGTTTTCTGAGCGCTGCGTTTACGATGATGAGAGCGTCAGCCGGTCTTAACATTCACTTTCGGAGCAATGCGCTCCGACGTTTTCACTCGTGTGCCCAAATGCAAATAATGACATCATCCAGTCATGAGGGTTCGTGACATAGAAGTTATCTCAATGAGACACATCATGATGTTTTAATATCACGAGATCTCGTTACACCCCTAAATATGACTACAGAAAACTGAACAGACGTAACTAAACACCAGAAGATGAACTATGGACATGAAAAGCTAAAACAGAAAACTATCGAACCAAAACACATGGAAATAACTAAATACAGACTGAAGACACAGATAAGTGACTGAACTATGAGCAAAGAGACAGACAGGAAGTCATGACAGCTGTCTGCTCAGTAGGTTGGTGGTTTGATCCCCAAGTATGTGTGATTTTCCTTGGGCCAGACACTGGACCATGATTTGTTAATCAGTGATGTGTGTGTGTGTGTGTGTGTGTGTGTGTGTGTGTGTGTGTGTGTGTGTGTGTGTGTGTGTGTGTGTGTGTGTGTGTGTGTGTGTGTGAGGGCTGGTGATTGTGACCTGTAATGTCACGTTCTTTGAGTGGTAAGTGAATCTTGATAAATAATGTGATATCCTGTAAACACAGCCTGCTTTCCTTTTTATTAATTAGTTTTTCTTTCACCTCTGGACCGCCCACTGGGGGGGGGGGGGGGCAGCTACTGAGGTTCACAACAAGTGGAAGGTAAATGTTATAGCAAGTTGCATCAACCCCTCAGTGGTTTTACATCCATAAATCTGCTGTTGATGTTCCAGGTTGTAAATAAAGAGCCAGTTTGAACTTTACAGTGAGTTCCTTCAGGGGAGACGCTGCATGACTTCAGTGTTTGACGGTGGTGGAACGTGTGTCAATGCTGGACTTGACTTCTGAGTCTTTGGTCTTCAAAGATAATAAAAAGTAAATGAAGATGAATACACCTGTAAACAGAGAAAAGGGGAGGTCATGTGTAAACATCTGACAGATAAACGATCTAACTCTTCATCTGCAGCCAATCCAACACCTGCTGGGTTTCCATCGATTCTGCACCTTTTGCACTTTTCTGACCCTTCACTATGTTATTGGGGACTTCAGGAGATAAAGGACTGAAACAGTATGGACTTTGGTTTCAGTATCATATTGGTCTTTAACATGACAAAAATTATTGCAGAAAAACTTTTCAGGATCTTTATTGCATTTTCTAAGATGATGTTCAAAAATTCTGTGAAAAACCAAACCAGTAGAATAGAAGGGTTAGGCCTGGGAACGCCTCGGGGTCCCAGGCCAGAGAGGATTCACAGTCCCTCCAGTGTGTCCTGGGTCTTTCCCAGGGTCTCCTTCCAGTGGTAAAGCTCCTAAAGGTGGCACCTAGGAGGCGTCCTATCCAGATGGTGGAACTACTCAGCTGATTTCTTTCAATGCGGCGTAGCAGCAGCTCTACTCCGAGCTCCTCGCCCTATGTCTACGGCTGAGCCCAGCCACCCTACAAAGGAAGCTCAGTCCGCCCTCTTACATCAAAGATCTCCTTCTTTTGCTCATGATCCACATCTCAAGACCATAGGTGAAGGTTGAAATGTAAATTGAGAGCTTTGCCTTTCGACTTAGCCTCCTCTTCATCACAACAGACCAGAGCAATGCCCTCATTACTGAAGACGATGCCCCAGTCTATCCTGCTCCACTCTACCATAAACAAGATAAGCTCCTTTCATGAGACACGCCATGCCATCAAATCAGAGTAATACTACTGCCATGGGATCTGTCCTGGTCCCGGTCCCGGTCCAGTGACTGGCCTAAAGTTACCCTCACCAGGAAAAGGCCTGAAGGCCAGAACTCATCCAGACCCAGAGCAGGTGCATCAGCATAACTGAGCAGCTCAGCGCGGGTCACGGGGGACTCCCGCCGGTCAATCCAGACCAGTCCTCACTCTGGACCCAGGTCCGTCTGCAGACTCCACACCCAGCAGGGATCCTGACTGCTGAACGCCACAGGGCATGATGCGCCGCTGCCTCACGAGGAAACACAGCTGTCTGATATCAAAAGTTTCTTGTTCCCGAATACAATATTTTATAAAGTATTTGTTTGAAATAAGTATTCTGAAAAAACCCGTTATTTCAGCCTTTCTGAATACATATTCAGATCCTGCTCCATCCCGAGTTCACAGCCATCCGGCCGTTATGTCATCAAGACATGAAAACCGTGGACTCCGAGAATTCAAGTCTATTCTTCTATAGTGGTGATCACCAGCTCACCAGGATCCAGCAGGTTTTAGGTGTTTCCCTGCTTCAACACACTTCCTTCTAATAAACGGGTGACTGACAGACTTCTTCAGAACTCGACATATTGAGGAGGTAATTCAGTGATTTGAATGTGTGTATTGAAGCAGGGAAACACCTAAACCCTGCTGATATCAGCCCTCGGCAAAGGGAGTCTGTGAACACGGTTTGAAAACCTGGTTGTCCTGTAGTACATACAGTACTAGAGTGGCAGTACAGTTCACAGGTGGAGACTGCAGATTGAAACTTTAAACAACCAATCACAGAAAGAAGTGTGAAAAAATTGTTCTTGGTTTTTACTTTGACTGCAATCATTGTATTATTATTATGATGATGCATTTGCTGGACTACATGCCCATAAACATCTCCAGTTCCTGATGAAACATAGGACACCTAATGCCTTCGTTCAATCTGAACAAGAGGACAGAATATTGCGATCACATGGGAACAGGCTACTGACCTTGCAGGGAGTTCAGAATGCAGAAGACATAAAGACCAGCAGTGGTGAGGAGACCGAAGGACAAGAAGATCAGGCCCCAGGTGATGCCCAGTAGCACCATCAACATCAGCAGGGTGCAGATTTCTTTCTTGACTCTATGACGCTCAGCCTGTCCAACCTGACTCACCACGTGTAAATGAACACAAATAGTTATTCAACACCATGTGTGCAGTGTTGAGTGGATGCTGAATTAGATTTGATATATTTAACTTGGAGGAACTTGGTGAAGGTTAGGGTTAGAAAAGGGAAGAAAATCTATCTAAACCAACCTGATGATGTCATTCTGAAATGCAATGTTGATTTAATGCTTACACATTTCACTTCTGTGTCATCAGTTTACAAAATATTTTCCCAGAATTCTAGGGGAGCGCCAACATGTTCTTTAAACGTGAGATGAAACTTTGTGGTTTTTAAAATCTTTTTTGTTTGGACCACCAGAGTTTTGGCCTTGGATCTCTCCCACGGAAGGACTAACCCCCCCACCCCCCCCCCCCCCCCCTCTTATTGTCGAGACATGGCCCCTGGTTTTGACCTTGACCATGCCTCAGATGTTGCTGTGGGTTCGTTTGTCCTGAACGTTTTTATACTGGTGCATGATGTGTTGCTTTTTGAGATCGTTTAGCCTAATGTGTACAAAGGGATGTGGTTCATTACAGTTCACAGTTTACAGAGATAGGCATCTTTTCACATACGGCCAGGTTGGTTTGAATAGGAGTTTTTGCTCAATAAGTAAAATCATCATTGAAAACAGCATTTAGTGTTAGCTCAGCTTATCCTTATACTGAATTCTGTTTGCTAATCTGAAACATTTAAAGCAATGCTAAGCTAACCAGTAGGGGGCAGTAGGAGGCTACGGTTGAAGGTTTCATTTCAACTGTTGTAAATCATCTCACACCTGAACAAGTAGAACTTTCCTCTGTTGATCTCTGATTCAACAATCAATGAGATCAATTTCAATGCTCTAGCTTAAACAGTAAAATAACACTCAGTATTGCATTAAGTAACATAAACAAGACCAAATTTGTAAGAGACAAATACTTTTTCACAGCACTGTAGATGGCTAAATATAACTAAATGATAATGCTCTGCCTGGTACTTTCTACGTTGATTGGAAATAGATATTGATGAGGGTGCATTTTATCTGGCAGTATGAATAAAAGTAGATTACCTTTGGACTGATGTGGGAACACAAAAACCATCTGGCTGTCACTCCAAACATGGTGATATTAAAGAGGAACACCACGCTGAACACGCTCAGTGTAGTCGCCATCTTGACTTTGTCATCGGTTATATAACATCTACACAGAATGAAAGAACAGAAACCATTCTATGATTGTGCCAGAGAAGAACATTGTAATAAAATGATCTCAGATGATACAAATCTGGCTGAGTTTATGTAAATGGAGGATTTGTTGTCCAGTTGTGAAGTTCAATATCAGAGGAGTCCAATCCTCATCCCAGAGTGCCACCATGTTTATGTTTATTCACTTATTATTCACAAAGTGACATACATACAGTTTACAGTCACCCTATCAGGATGTTAGGATCTGTGGGGAAAACCGGAGAATCCGGAGGAAACCCACGCATGCATGGGGAAAACATGCTAACTCCACGCAGAAAGGCTGCAGCCGGGATTCAAACTTACGACCCTCTTGCTGCAAGGCAACAGTGCTAACAAATGTGCCACCATGCAGCCCATAAACACCACTGATTCAATGGTTGAATTGTCTGTTCAGCATGTCTGTGAAAGCTTGGTAATCACTTATTGATTCATATCAGGTGTGTTGAAGTAGACAAGTTCAAACTTGGAGGACAGTGGAGACCAATGGCCATTACTGGTCTAGAATTGACCAAACAGCTGTTTTTGCTTTTCCTTACATCGCTGTACTGTTGGGGTTAGAGCTGTCCAGAGGGGTGTGGCCATAATAGCCTTCATGTGTAATCACCATGGCTGACACAATGACAGCAGGAACACCTGAAACACAACAACCGGTTCCTTAAAGATATAGTCTCTTAACGTTGATGTTCTGATGATGTCACTCACCCCATCCCACCACGCTGAGTTTGAGCAGGTATCTCCTGATGTAGATGTTAAAGACTTTAACAAACAGAAGGTAGAGGTGCAAGCCCTCCAAGGCCATCCAGCAGAAAGAGGCCAACAGGGAGTAGTGAAGACCCAGAGCCATGTAGAGACAAAACTGGGTAGATGATCCTGCTGCTACTGCCTGACTGGGGAGGAAGTGGAGGTTCAGGAGGATCAGAGCAACTGCAAGACTGATGTGGATCTTCTTTGAATCATCTCCTCTGAGTTTCCTGTAGGAGAGAAGGAGAGAACTGTTGTGACAAGCAGATTAGTGGGAGTTCCCGCATTTCCTTATTCAGTTGTGATTGTGTAAACTAATATGAAGAGGAAGGAATGGCATTTTTATTTTTGAGTCAAACTCAACATGAAAGAAACAAAAGTACATATGTAGAAGTACATGATAATTTTGACAACAGCCAAAAATCAGATTATGCTGAAAACTCAGTATATACTCTATTAAGACTGGGACTTTATTGCATTCATTTCTATTAAAAATTGCAAAGTAACGAGTTAAAAAATTAACGCAATTAGCTGCAGCTTGCATATGAAGCTAAGGCGAACACTTGCAGTGCTCCTAGTACGCGATGACGCAGAGATCAGCGCAGCAGGGGCTGCATCCCTCCATTGGCTCAGCTCACGCACCGCCTGTCTTGTCTCTGCAGAGGGCAGCCCAGTGCAGTCCTTGCCCATCAACCTTGAGTCGCCAGGTGGTGGTGGGGGGGGGGGCGCTGCTGAGGCTCTCCACCTTGTGTTGGTGCATTGGCTTGTTGTACCCCCCCCCCCCCTCCTGGCCTTGCCGGTGTAGTTGAATGATTTTATGACCCAACAAGAGAGTGTCTGTGGCAACATCTATTATGCCCCGCCCCCATGCTGTCAGCAGGTCTAGTCCAATATTGCAGGGGTCTTGGATCTCAGCCAGCCAGAACAGGTGCTTGCTGTTCTCTCCCTCTTCTTCAGTGTTGAGTACCCGCCAGCCTTTCATCCTGGAACGCTGCCCGGTGGCTGTGGTGACCCATCTCTTGGTCGAGGCCCAGCCTCTGGGCCTTGGTGTCTTAGTGGCCGTCAGAGCTCCTGGCCGGACTAAGAAGACAGTGGACCCAGTGTCTATCAGGGCATGAAAGGGACTGCCACGAAGCCTAATGTTCATGTATAATCCATGCAGTTTGCCTATTCTGCCCAACCGTAATGCAGTCTTGGCAACAAGGTTATCATCTGGTGATGGTAAACCCCCCTAAGTACCACCCCCATTCAGTTTAACAGGGGCAGCAAGTCTCTCTTATGTGGAGCTGGACAACCACGAGCCAAGTGACCCAGTTCTCCACACTCCGCTCCTCGTCGTCGTAGACGTTGCCGTCATGGTGTTTGCAGTGGTACAGCAGACGTGCTCCTCTGGTTGTCATCCTCCTCATCCCTCTCAAGACTTGCCTGGGCTGCATATAACTTTGGGCCTGTGCTGTCATTTCTGATACTCAACATGGGCTCCACCCTTTCTGTTCTGCAAGGATTGTCAACCAGTTGCCAGGAGCATGGACACAAATATGTTTACGGAGACTGGCTGGCCTGAGCCACCTGAAGAAACCATGCAGGGCAAGTTTTTCCTCTACGTCTATCTCCAAACCAGGGTAACCTTGACGTGTCTGTAACAGGATGTTTGCAGCACAGCATCCAAGGGTCTCACCATTCATACACCGGGGGCTGATCAACCTCTCCCTGCATGCTTAGCATAGATCCTCCTCCCAAAGCACCTCTGAAGAACATCCTGGACCAGTAACCAATTGTGGCATTCCCCTGGTCATAGGTCAGACAGTACCTGGAGGGCACCCCCTCTAAGCTAAGGGCAACTTGCAATGCCATCTCCTCAGGGTACCAGCCAAACAGTTCAGCTGCCAAGTCAACCTGGAGAAGGTAGCCTTCAAGTGCTGTCTCTCCATTATGTACAGTGAGGATGTTTGGGTAGAGCTGGCAGGTGCCGTAGCTGCAGGGCCTCTCCTGTAGGGGTCCTCACTCCTGCCTGTTGTACCCCGATGGCAGGCTGTGGAGCCGTAAGGTGGGCGCCAACCACCCTTGACGAATGTTGCTCCGGGGAAGTACTGGCCCCATCAGGTCGACCACTGACAGCTTGTGTCCTCCTCATGCTCTGTTCATCAGTCAACCTTGGCAAAGGCAATTTACACTTTGTTTCCAGTTGGTTGCAGCCAGGCTGTTTCACCACCAAGGCATTGGCTCCTCCCACTTCCAGTTCAGCCAAGACCTGCTCAATATCTCTTAATGATGTCATTTTGTATATCCCATTTCTGACACCAGTGTAACACTTGGTGGGTTAAGCTCAATGATAAGACCAGAGTTGAACAGTAGAACGAACTTTAATAAGACAAAACCTACCCAAAAAAAAAAACAGACAGCACAGGCAGGTCGATGAAACACACAGCCCCCTCACTCATGGTGCAACACCAGGTACAATATCTGCAGCTAAGCACCCTGGGAAATAAGGCAGCAAGTACATTACCAGCAACGGCTACACTATATTATATGAGTGAGGAAAAAAACAGTAAAATCATCATTCATCATCAGTCACGGTGGCTTTAAATAAACTGAAGATAACAGTAAATCATACTTCAGTAACTCTTAACATATTAACTTCAGACCTCAATGTTATAAAAGCTCATTTTAATGATAGTAAACACTTCCTGTGAACTCCCTGCTTCTCGCTGCATTTAATGTCTGCAATAGACTTTAATATCTATGGTTCGCACAGCACGGCTCCCTCAAGTCAGCAAATGTTTTTAACGTAGCATCTTCTTCTTTGACGCCAACTTGGGGTGTACAGAAGCAACAGGACTGAACAGCGCCCCCTGGAGTTGTTGTAACACCTGGACAACTCCACTAAAACCATTACTGCAGAGCGTCTAATGGCCGTAGCGACCTGACGGCTGCTGGTCAGGTCATTCTCAGGAACAACAGCTGGAATTCTCCTCTTCATTAATTTGTTACTTTGCCATTTACCTTTGATACTTGCCTGGAATGTATGGTAGCTCCCTTGTTCTAAATTAATACATTTTTGATAAACGATGATCATTTTCTGTGACATCATTTCTATTTTTTCAGTCTTGTCCCTGATATCTAGTGCATACTACAAAAAAAGACTAAAACTAGAACTGAAATTAATAAAACTAAACTGAAACTAAGAATGTTCAAAAAATAAAAACTAAGCTAAAAGTAGCAGACAGTTGGAAAAAACTTATTAAAACTAAATAGAATTTAAAATTTGAACTAAAAATACAAAGTAATGAATTAAACTATTATTGTTGCTAGTTTATACGTTCTTTTTTTCAGACATGTATATTTTTTTGTAAGTTTTTACCTTGACATGTTTCGACTGCTCCTGCGGTCTTCATCAGAAGTGTCACTGGTGTTGGTGTGACGTGTCGCTTATCAGCTGTTCTTCCCGATGGGCGTGGCCAACCCCGATCTGTCAAATGTGCGGGGTTGGCCCGCACATTTGCACATTTGCACCGCAGGAGCAGTCGAAACATGTCAAGGTAAAAACTTACAAAAAAATATACATGTCTGAAAAAAAGAACGTATAAACTATTTGGAAAAGAAGACATAATGAACACAGTAAAGTATTATTGTTGCTTTTCATCCACCAGGGAAGAATGCATTACCTGTTAGTGATGAAGAGGATAACAGTGACGACCAGAGCAAACAGAGACAAACTGCAGCCAATGACAGTGATGTAGGACAGGATCTCCTGGTCCTCAGGTGAGACGTTTGTCTCAGACACAGAGACCTGTAGAGAAAACAGACCTTCTGCTGCAGCTTCATCAACAGAGTGTTAAAGTCAGTGTTAATGTCAGTGTTAAAGTCAGTGTTAATGTGTTAATGTCAGTGTTAATGTCAGTGTTAAAGTCAGTGTTAATGTGTTAAAGTCAGTGTTAAAGTCAGTGTTAATGTGTTAATGTCAGTGTTAAAGTCAGTGTTAAAGTCAGTGTTAATGTGTTAATGTCAGTGTTAAAGTCAGTGTTAATGTGTTAATGTCAGTGTTAAAGTCAGTGTTAATGTGTTAATGTCAGTGTTAAAGTCAGTGTTAATGTCAGTGTTAAAGTCAGTGTTAATGTGTTAATGTCAGTGTTAAAGTCAGTGTTAATGTCAGTGTTAAAGTCAGTGTTAAAGTCAGTGTTAATGTGTTAATGTCAGTGTTAAAGTCAGTGTTAATGTGTTAAAGTCAGTGTAAATGTCAGTGTTAAAGTCAGTGTTAATGTGTTAAAATCAGTGTTAATGTGTTAATGTCAGTGTTAAAGTCAGTGTTAATGTCAGTGTTAATGTGTTAATGTCAGTGTTAAAGTCAGTGTTAATGTCAGTGTTAAAGTCAGTGTTAATGTCAGTGTTAAAGTCAGTGTTAATGTGTTAATGTCAGTGTTAAAGTCAGTGTTAAAGTCAGTGTTAATGTGTTACTGCTCTAACGTCTATGTGCACTAAAATGTTTGGGGTTGTTTTCTGTGTCGTTGGTATGGATACCAAATCTACTCAATATGGCATAATATTGTTTATGGATGGTAAAAAACCTGCAGGGAACCAGAACTGCCTTTTGAAACAATGAAGGGGACATGTCTCCCCCCCCCCCCCCCCCCCCCCCATGGTATGGACCTCTCTCAGCCACCTGTACTTCCTCTCTATCCCAGTCACAAACAGGAGAGCTTCCTCTTTTCCACCGAGCTTCTGAACCAAACTCATCACTTCTTCTTTCTTTCTGTCTCTCAGCTCTGTTCTGACCTGACTCAGTCACAGCCCAACTTTAATTATTTCTACACAAATCACCTCTTATGTAAAACACATTTTATTATCTTGCTTCAATAATCGATTCTATTGGTTCAGGTTACCTTGTTGTTATCACCTAAACCCTTACTACCTCATTAGTCTGGTGATCACATACAGTCCTTTAACTCTTTGATTATTAATTAGAATCCTTTGATTATGTCAGAAAATCTACTGAACAACTTCATAATGTCTCTTTTGTATCCGTCTGTCATGTGAGGGGATCTCAACACTCTGCATAAAATGTGTATTATATGTACATTAACATGAGTTTGTATGAACAACTGATGCTGATTTTACAGTCAGTGTACAAAGATGATCATTAGAGAACAGCATGTTGTGTAGAAACAGTCCTCTAAACCTCCTCATAGAAAACCGGTCCCTCCTACCATGAGCACACCAAAGTAGGTGAGATGGTCACAGGAGCATGTGACGTGGTCCTGACCTCGCTCCCACAGGGTCTCACAGCCATCGGTCATGAAAGCTGGGAGGTCAGACAGACAGACAGACATCACATCCCAGAATGCATTGTGCTCGATTTGGAATTTATACGATAAAAGAAACAACGTAATGCTTCTGACTGATATGACGCGTCACTCACCTCTGGCTGTTGTATTTAGGAACACACACTGGGGTTTCTGCTCGATCTATGAAACAGAAAGTAAACATCACCCCTCTAAACATACAGTGCTGTGGAAACGGATTAGCCCTCCTACAGATTCCTTCTGTTTTGGTTTACTCGTCACACCTAAATGTTTCAGATCAGCAAACCATGTTTTTGTATCTGACAAAGATAATGATGTCATTGTTAAGAGAGAAAGCTATCCAAACAACCTGGTCCTTTGTGAGAGAGGCGTTCCCTCGAAGTTATCAGTCATGGCGGTCTGATAACTCTCACTTCGCTGTGGAGGAAGTTTACCCCGTTCTTTTTTTACTGAATTCTTTCAATTCAGCCACTTTGAGGGTTTTCTAACTTAAACATCTGTTTAAGGTCAAAGGTCAGATATTGTCCTTCTGGATTTTATGGTCCTGAAACACCAACCCAACCCCAGACCATCAGACTACCACCATGTCTGACTGGTGGGATGATGATGAGTTTCTGAAATACAGAGTGAGTTTTACTTTGACACACACCTTCTGATAGAACAGGACACACACCTTCCTGATGGAACAGGACACACACCTTCTGATGGAACAGGACACACACCTTCTGATGGAACAGGACACACACCTTCTGATGGAACAGGACACACACCTTCTGATGGAACAGGACACACACCTTCCTGATATAACAGGACACACACCTTCTGATGGAACAGGACACACACCCTCCTGATATAACAGGACACACACCTTCCTGATGGAACAGGACACACACCTTCCTGATGGAACAGGACACACACCTTCCTGATGGAACAGGACACACACCCTCCTGATATAACAGGACACACACCTTCCTGATATAACAGGACACACACCTTCCTGATATAACAGGACACACACCCTCCTGATATAACAGGACACACACCTTCCTGATGGAACAGGACACACACCTTCCTGATAGAACAGGACACACACCTTCCTGATGGAACAGGACACACACCTTCTGATGGAACAGGACACACACCTTCCTGATATAACAGGACACACACCCTCCTGATATAACAGGACACACACCTTCCTGATAGAACAGGACACACACCTTCCTGATAGAACAGGACACACACCTTCTGATGGAACAGGACACACACCTCCTGATAGAACAGGACCACACCTTCTGATGGAACAGGACCCACACCCTCCTGATATAACAAGACACACACCTTCCTGATATAACGGGACACACACCCTCCTGATATAACAGGACACACACCTTCCTGATATAACAGGACACACACCTTCCTGATATAACGGGACACACACCTTCCTGATATAACAGGACACACACCTTCTGATGGAACAGGACACACACCCTCCTGATATAACAGGACACACACCCTCCTGATATAACAGGACACACACCTTCCTGATATAACAGGACACACACCTTCCTGATGGAACAGGACACACACCTTCCTGATGGAACAGGACACACACCTTCCTGATGGAACAGGACACACACCTTCCTGATGGAACAGGACACACACCCTCCTGATATAACAAGACACACACCTTCCTGATATAACAGGACACACACCTTCCTGATATAACGGGACACACACCCTCCTGATATAACAGGACACACACCTTCCTGATGGAACAGGACACACACCTTCCTGATATAACGGGACACACACCCTCCTGATATAACAAGACACACACCTTCCTGATATAACGGGACACACACCCTCCTGATATAACAAGACACACACCTTCCTGATATAACAGGACACACACCTTCCTGATATAACAGGACACACACCCTCCTGATATAACAGGACACACACCCTCCTGATATAACAGGACACACACCTTCCTGATATAACAGGACACACACCTTCCTGATATAACAGGACACACACCTTCCTGATATAACAGGACACACACCCTCCTGATGGAACAGGACACACACCTTCTGATGGAACAGGACACACACCCTCCTGATGGAACAGGACACACACCTTCTGATGGAACAGGACACACACCTTCCTGATATAACAGGACACACACCTTCCTGATATAACAGGACACACACCCTCCTGATATAACAGGACACACACCTTCCTGATATAACAGGACACACACCTTCCTGATAGAACAGGACACACACCTTCCTGATGGAACAGGACACACACCTTCTGATGGAACAGGACACACACCCTCCTGATATAACAGGACACACACCTTCCTGATATAACAGGACACACACCTTCCTGATATAACAGGACACACACCTTCCTGATAGAACAAGACACACACCTTCCTGATAACAGGACACACACCTTCCTGATGTAACGGGACACACACCCTCCTGATATAACAGGACACACACCCTCCTGATATAACAGGACACACACCTTCCTGATGGAACAGGACACACACCTTCCTGATGGAACAGGACACACACCTTCCAGATATAACGGGACAC